>PVKZ01000063.1:1574053-2128771 GCA_004027375.1 Macroglossus sobrinus
CCCTTTTCACTTCTCTTCAGGTTATGTTTTTTATAAGGGTTGTCTTCATTTCATTATTTGCCAGTTACAGTCTCATCTCTGCTCCTATTCTATTCTGGATAGTTTCTTGTCATCAATTTTTCTGAATTTCTGTTTTTGTCATACTTCTACTGTATAAACCAATACTGTCTTAGAAGTTAATCATGCAATGGTGACTTAGACAGGCCATCTTTTATTTTAGGTGGGCAATTATGGAAAGACATAGTTGTAAATGTTCTAACATTCTAATGTTCTAATATTTTTGATGTTAAGTCAAACAATGAGGGGAAACTTTTTCATATGTGTATGAAACATTGTATTATTTTCTTAAATATAAAATATTTTGACAAAATTTTCAGTTAATATTAGCCTTTCCAGTGTTTATTCAGAATCTTAATAATACTCTAGAAAGTCACTTTTTTTCATTTTTAAATTAATAAATATGTACTGTTTGATTACTTACTTTGTATAGGGCTTTGTATTTTAGTACAAAGTTCTAGGGGATTGGTGGAGAAGGATTTGTCATGCCTAAACTACACATTAAAATATGAAACACAGGCTTCAAGAGGTAAAAGAGAAATGTTATGAGAATTTAGAGGTAGGAGAGATTGCATAAAGAATGAACAGACTGAATGTGTCTCCTCAAAATTCCTTTGTTGCAACTTAATCACTGACGTGATAGTATTTGGAGGTGGGGTCTTTGCATGTGATTAGGCCATCTGGCTGGTGCCCTCATTAATAGGATTTGCACCCTTATGAAAGAGACCCTAGAGAGCTCCCTAGCCCCTACAACCACTTGAAGACACAGAGAGGAGACGGCTATCAATCAAACAGAAAGCAGGCTCTCACCAAATTCCAAATCTGCTGACACCTTGATGTTGGATTTTTCAGCCTCCAGTACTGTGAGAAATAAATTTATGTGGTTTCTAAGCCAGCCTATGGTATTTTGGTATAGCAGCCTGAACAGCCTAGACAGCATGTTTGGCAAAATAATACTTTAAATATTTTACTAGTTTGAATAATAAATTTAATGATTTTATTTTAAAATATTTTCAGCTTACAAAAAGTTATAAGAATAATACAAAGAATTCCTGTATATCTTTCATCCATGTTCTCCAACTGACATTTTATGACATTTGCTTTGTTATACTTTCTCTCGCTGTATAATTAGATAATGGTTAATAATGTATTAGTATTAATTTCCTGATTTTGATAGACTACAGTCATGTGAAAGAATGTCTTTCTTTTAGGAAAGGATAGTTTATCACATTTTCCTAAACTTCTTTTCTTTTAGAAAAGAATATATACTAAACTGTAGTTCCTAAAACAAGAACATTCTCTCCCATAATCACAGTTCAATTGTCAAAATCAGGAAATTAACATTGATATAATACTTTAATTTCTAGACCTTATTCAAAGCTTGCCATTTATCTCAGTAATGTTGGGGGGGGGGTTGTTCATGTTTATTTCTTTTTTTGTTTTTTTATAGCAGAGAAAGAGAAGAAAAATAAAAAGATTGTTTTGTTTTAATGTGGCTCAGAACTTAGTATAGAAACTAAATGTATTGCGTTTAGTTGTCAAGCCTTCTTAGATTCTTTTAATCTAAAAGGCAAAACTTCTTTTGCAAAGGTATTTTTAGATGCATACTCTGAAATAAAATCTATTCATTCTTTGATTAAGATTTATTAGAACTCTTTTAAGATTTGATGAGCCTTAGACAACACATCGTATAGTATGAATATTTTTTTATAATACGCTTAGGAATTGGAGTTATTTTCAGTGTAACACATTTTCAGTTTGGCTCAATGAAGATTTGAAAAGTAAATGATGCTGTCTGCCAATCTTCTTTAAATCTGTTCTATTTGTTTTACATAGTTCAGAATCAGCGATATTTTAAGCAAGGATTCAATGAGTTCCTAAAATAAACTCCATGTTGGGCTAGAATTGTAGAAGATAGAGAAAGCATGTGTCTTGATTCCAGCCCCACAACATGCAAATGATTTAGGCAAATCAAAACTCATCTAAGTACAATGGATGGCAGATGCTAAGATGGTTTGTTACCAAAAATTAAACTACCTCATACTGACTGTGAGTTTCATTTGAAAACAGAACATGATCAAAGAGAAGTGGGGTAGTTGTGGAAGTAATCACAGAGGAAGTTGAATTCTAATTAAGCCCTTGAAGAAATCAGAGGTAAAGAAGCAGCACAGAAAAGTAGAACCTTCAGATGATGGAGGTCTAGCAAATAGCAAAAGTACTCATAGGAAAATTGGTGCAGTCAGTATACTCAGGTCTAAATGGGTAACTGGCAACAAGAAACCCTTTTATTCTGATATTAAGAATCTCGTCACAGGACTGGGGTTTTAGAGCAGAATATACACAAAGACTTACCCCAAAATATTAGACTGCTTCTCAGAAACTGCCCAAAGCCTGCTGATCATAACTAGGCTCTGAACTCAGAACCAGGCAAGCGACAGTGTTGACCCATGCTGAGTCACCTGGGATTGAGTCAAAGACACTTGAAGTTCTTTAATGTCCAATGAGAGATGGAGATTTACAGTTTAGGTTTTTATTCCCAACAGTGCCTTGAAAGTGTGTTTCTGTGGCTTTCTTATTATGCTCATCCCACTGTGAGTTGAGAAAAGATACCATGTTTTGTTTTGCTCAGTATTCCTAGGGCCTACTAGCTATTTAATAAATATTTGTTCAAATGCTGATGCCAGAATAAATGACTACAATCTTCCTTGGTAAACGAAACTAGAACCTCCATATTTTTTTTAGTAGAAAGTTGTTTTGGGGAGGGTTTGTGTGAGTAGCCCAAAATTTATTCCTTGGAGCTTCTCACTCCTTTTGGGGTTGTCTCATCTGCATTGCTGCTGCCATCATATAATGCTGGTTTAAGTATGGTAAGAAACACATTCTTTGTTTCTCTTTATCATAGTATTAGTCTGAAGTTTTCCAGAAGACCAGCATTTAACATTAAAAAAAAAAGAACAAAAATATATTTTTTCAGAATGTACAGATATCCTACAGAGTCTGGTATCCTACAACAGGTCTACTATCTCCTTATCTTAGACATCGGAACAATTTCAGCAACTTTTTCATTTTTTACCCGCTGCTTTGCCTGATTCTGTGTAGTTTGGTCCACCATATTTCTCGCTGTAATGGAGTTCTTCCTGAATAAGTCTGGTACAATGCTACAGTCACCTTTCCAGTTATAGGTTTGAGTTATTGACAGACTGTGGTGATTAATCCAAGAATAATCCTGCTCTCTAAGTAGCTATTATTCTACATAGAGTATTGCATATGAACAATGCAGGAGCCCAAACCTACACATAAGAATTAGCACTAGCTTTGAGTCATTTCTATGTGATTCTCAACCATATTACCTTTTCAGTTATTGCCTCACTATTGAAATATCCTTATAATTCTATTATGAAATGACTCTCATATTCAGTGCTTTCTGTATGCCCAGCACTGGGCTCTTCATAGTTATTGTTTTATTTAATCCACACTACTACTCTATGAGGTAATTATAATTGTTATCTGTACTTTTAAAAATGAAAACCTGTGACTTAGAGAGGTTACATGGCTGGTGAACAGCAAAGCTGGGATTCGAGTGCAAACACGTTGATTTCAGAGCCTGCACATACTGCATTGAGCGGCTTCACTTATTCCAAGACGTTTAACACAGTTAATGATTGGTCATATTTTTCACATATATATTAGCTCTAACCCTTCCTTTCTCCTTGCAGATGGATTTGGGTTGACTAAAAAAAGACATAAAGTCCAAGAATCCTTTGAGTTTATCTACTTATGTTCTAATACCCATTAAAAAAATCAATATAATTCAAACTAAAAGATTTTACTGATGATTGGATGTGTTGAGTTAATAGCTTTTGTAAGCCAATAGTAATAATCAGAACTTTCTGTGTAGTTTAAATTGATGTAATTGTATATCATTTTCTCTCAATTACAGGAATTAGGCAAGAAAAAGATGTACAATCCATAGTTTAATATGCCAATAAGTGATATATTAACAGAAGCTTCATTTAAGTTCTTGTATGAAAAGCCAATTGCTATTTTTCTTGTATGTCTTATCTTTTTTGAATTTTAAGAACTTAATTTTTTAAAGATATATTTGTGAGGTTGAAAATAAAGATTGCAGTTGGTATTCTAAATGCTGAAACTTAAAAATCACAACAAAACGCTGGCATTTTACTAGGGGACACTAGAACTGAGAAGGTATTAAACATTACAGCTAACTAAAGAATGACTGTTCCTTGGAAAGTAGTGAGTTCAATGTTTCTGCATTGAAACATTGAATGCAGAAATATTTGACAAGGACGGACTATTTTGGTATTGAGTGCAAGAATAGGTAGATGATATCCACAGTTCTTTGCATTCTAATATTCCATGATTCTGGGCAGCCTATTTCTTTGTCTCAGGTTATCTATATTATTGGACAGGTATGAAGTACTTAGAATAATGATTAAAGCCACTCAAAGGGACATCCTAAAGAAAGGTTAGTTTTAGCTAGCTTATTCTCTTGAACACTATCCATCTATTAGAAACTATGCTTTGTCAAGGTATTTAATGATATGAAAAATGGAAAAAAAAAGAAGCCGATCTAAATAACTTTGGGAAATTGTGTTTTGACTGAGGACTCAAAGACTAAAGACAAAGGGGATTAGACATAAACCATTGTGTTCTAGTTGGTGAAGTGATTTTTCATGGGATGCGAGTTAACAATTCTGAGCCTGCTTTACATGAACACTGAGATTAACCAATAAATAAATGAATGGCGGGTGGTGAAAGCCAGATTTTTTTACTGTGAAAGAGCAAAGTGGTGGCTTGGAGGGTAGGCTACAATGAACCATGTGCTACTAGGTAGCGTCAGAGATATCATTATAAAATTATTTTTATCTTAATATAGAGACAGATAGTTACAGAAATCATTTTAGATGTTTATATATGTGGATTAGAATACATACTTATGGTTCCTAGTACTGTGTGCTGAGAGATCTTAAAAATGATACTCCAGTAGCAGTGAGTACACCCAGTGCCTAAACCTTGGTTTCTATTGCCATTCTCCAGTAAAATAACTTCTTGTGCCAAAAAGTAAGGAAATATTAAAAAACAATTTGATGGAGGCATTTAAAGGGGGCATAAAAGTCAACTTGAAAGAGCTCCCAACAGCCAAAGTTAGAACAATTCGATGAACGAAATAAATTATATAATATTAGGTTGTAATCCAGATCACCAAATGAATATTCATGACCCCATACTGATATAAATAAAGTATTGAATAAATAAATGGGAAAGAAGAGAGAAATCCCCCCCATATAGAAGAATTCTAAGTAATTTATATAGATATCCTTCTTTTCCTTTCTCATTGTTTATGTGGTGTAAGGCAATAAGATCCTGTCTGATCTCTTCATCCTTCTTCTATTTCTCTTTTACTTCCAATACTTTTTGGCTGGAAGGGCAGATTTCCCTCATTTCTGTGGACAGAAAATTTCCTTCTATTGTGTCTATCCTGTATTGTCTTCACTCCTATGTTCAAGTAAATCAAGCTTCTTTTGATAGAGAATCCCTGAGATATTAGAAAGTAGGACTTACCGAGGATTGAAATATATTGGCTTAACTGTTTCAGAATACAATCCTCATATCCCTGGTCTTACATGCGAGTAGTGCTGTTTTGCCTCACGCTAGGCTTTCTAGAAATATAAATCTTTTCAGAATGCTGCATTCTATAAAACACATGTTATGGGGTTGTGGGCCAGGAAGATGCTGAAACTATGAAGGGTGCACTTCAGTAAAAAATCATAAGCCAAGAATTTGAAAAATCTCCTTTAACTTTCTTTTAGTCATTAATCCTCTGACTACTCGATATGAATTTCTTTATACTAAGTTCCCTTTATTCTAACATTATAATGCCATTGTTTTTATAGGTGATGTAGGCCTTTCTATTATGTCAAAGTCCCCTCAATCTCCACCACAGGCCTTGTCTTTTCATGGTGGCTCCTACATAGACCATCATTTAGAACTAGATCCTTCATTTATATGCATGTTTGATGGAGTCTGGTTCTTACTGCCAGTGTTAAAATTTACTTAATTTCATACATGATTTTAAACTAATGGCTATCTAAAAATATTCTATTTTTATTCAAATTACTACTCCACTGCTGCTATGAATATGCCATTCACTTTTTAATCCAAAACACTTCCTTCTTCACAAACCATGAATTTTTTTTTTTTTTAAAGTTTTAGGGTCCTGACTCTTACCTTCCACACCAGAGTTTCAACTTAATTAATTAGCTCAATGAACTATAACTTGTGCAGGTTAACTTGTGAGGTCTCATAATAAACGAAAACAAAAACATAAATTCAGCTCAATAATAAACAAAAATACCCAAAATGCCAAGCGAAGCTTCTGCAAAATATGATTGCCTCATTCGGACAATTAGCCGAGCCCTTTCAGAAGACGATGACTTTCTGAGAAGTGATCTATCACCCAGGCTGTCCATCTACAGTTCTCCCACATCTTACCAACTTTTATTCTTTACAAAGCTTAGTGTTCTCTCATCTTTTTTGATAAATGTTCTACCACCACCCCCCTACCATGCTCTAACCTTTATAGCTTTTCTTTTTACTCAAGGAAAAGACCTTTAACTTTATTCCCGTTTCATGTTTTCCTGCCTCTGTCCTGATGCTCTTATTCACATGCAATCACACACACACACACACACACACACACACACACACACACACGTACAACACCCGCACACATGCACATACCCTGTGAACACATGGATAATCAGAAGCCCACACATACATACACGTACACATCCACACACAAACGTATATTGAATCGATGGTGATCTTTGGTTTGTGACAGTTTCATTAATCACCCTTCTAAGACCATCTTTTATCTATATATTTATGTGTCAATCTTAGACTGTACAGATTCAATCACTGTCAAACTAAGAACCCATAAAGTATAAATACTTTAAATTAGACTCTTTTGTTCCATCTACCTCAAATCCACATTTTCATTAATAACCCTCTCTATCTCTTTCATCTAGAGTCTTATTCTAAAAGGAAATTACCTGTGGCAAATTTTCAAATATAAGAAAGCATGTAAAGTAGGATTTGGAAGTAATTGGGAGCTTCATTTTTGCCTCTGAAACCCCTCCATGACAGTATGATCCCCCAATCTCTTTGTTTGTGAAGCTAGGCTTGCTTCTGAATACTCTTTTAGTAACCAACCTATGCCAGAGATGGTGTGCTTCACTATGATAAATTGATGCATGCAGCTGTCATTGTTGGGCAAATAAAGAATTTCAAAATATCACTATAGCTTTGTTCTCCCCAGGCCTACCTCATTTCAGTGTTCCTCAGTCCTCCTCTTATCACATCTCTCCAAGGCAGTCTTCTGGAAGCCTGAGGAAAGGCAGCCACCCCTAATACCTTCTCCTCTGTCTGTAAGGGTTGGAAATGCTGAGCTCAATGCCCTAAGATATGCATGATTGATTTATATTTGCAGCTTTGGTCAGATAGAATCACCACATGCTGCATTTTCTTAGCACGGTATTTTCAGGTGTCCTCATGTGGAGTGCTAAATTTGGGATAGGAAAGGGAACAAAGACTAGATGTCAAAAAACATACTTTGTGTGCTTTATCCAATTGAGAAAGAACACATCACTTTTAAGTTTCCCCTCACACTTCTAAAATATAGCTGGCTTGGATTCTCTTATAACATACTATAAAATAACTTCGTACTTAATGAAATGAAATGTGAGTACCAGAGAAGAAATGACAGGCCAAAAAACTGCCATGAAACTATATTGAAATGTACTTGTACATTTGAATTACCCCAGATACATTGCAAGAAAAGTGCAGTGATAGAGTTGCTGGAATAAAAAGAACAGAATATTGCCAAGGTTGAAACTATCAAAGACAATTTAGTATTTTTCCCCCTGTGAATAAATGAGCTGATTTTTTATTTTTAACATTAAATACTTTTATATATCTATATCATCTACCTAGAAATCATATCATTTTCAATTGAATTATAATTTAACACCTATGTTATATGAAGATACTTCACTCATTTTTTGATTAAAGCAATTTTAGTATATAAATATCTTCCTCAGTGACTTCACTACAGTGTAATTTTTCTATGCAATATATCTATCATAGCACCAACCACTGTTCTCTGAGGTTGATGAATTGGACACTGAGTACCATTGGTTGGTGTTAATCTGTTCAAGCTGTAGAAGACTCCAGTTAAGCTATCCCTGATTTTCAGCATTGTAGAAATATTCTTTAACAAAGTTGTGCCCATGGGTGTTTAGTTACTGGATTGGATTAGGGGAGGGAGGAAGGATACTAAAATCTCTGAGACTCTCTGCTAAGGTTTATGTTTTAAATATATTATCACACTTGTATATGGTATCAAATAGGTACAGGGCTTATTGGGGCAATCACTTCATAAGTTATATAAATGTCTCATCACTATGTTGAACACTTGAAACTCATATGATATTGTATGTCAATTGTAATTGAAAGATAAAAAAATTTAAATACGCAGAATTTTAATAAAGTCCTGAGTGAGATGTTATTATCCCTATTGTGTACAAGAAACGTAGGTTTATCTAATGTCACAAAAACAGTTTTAAATACTCATGTTCATGTTCATTTGATCCTATCATACTGCTCTTAGATTCCATATTTACATGGTGTTCTAAATGTTTAATGAAAGAGATAGAAAAAGTAATGTAGCTCCCTGTAAGAAATATTTTTATCTTTGGGGGAACAGCCACAATTGCCTAGAGTCAGGCAGGACTAATACCAATGTTTATTCAGAAGTTTTCTTTATTTTACTTGTTTCATAATCTGTTCAGATGCCATGGCCACTCCATGTAAGTGGGATCAGACTGAGAAGTGGTCTCTCTAGATAAGAATGGGATGAGTGGGGAGAGTTAAAGGTCATTGGAAATGCCCTTAAAATATCAGAGTTAGAATGAATTATTTTTTTCTAAAGGTATAATATGCAACCAGCAGATTCCTTGGGTTCAGTATTATAAATTTTCTTCTATCCTGAAGTAGGGAGAGTTTACCTCACTTATACCCCAGTGAACCCAATAAATATATTATATATATTGAAGTCAATATATCTCTGTCTCTCTCTATACATATCTGTATATATCTCTCTGTATAGATATAGATAGATCAATATATATTTATAATATATGCTGTATATTATGTAATATATAATACATGTTTAATATATAATATTAAATATACAGGTTATCAGAGGCTGGGTATGTCCCCTGCAAAGTTCATATTTTGCTTTTCTAACCTCAGTACCTCAAAATGTGACTCTGTTTGCAAATTGAGTCATTGAAAAGGTAATTAAGTTAGAATGAGGTCATTAGGGTGGGCTATAATCCAATATGATTGATGTTTTTATTATAATAAGGAAATTAAGACACAGACACACACACAGGGAAGACCATGTGAAGACACAGGGAGAAGACAAAGAAGAGAGGCCTTAGATGAAGTCAGCTCTGCTCACACCTTGATCTCAGACTTGTAGCCTCCAGAATTGAAAAAAATAAATTTCTGTTGTTAAGCCACCCAGTCTGTGGTATTTTGCTGTGGCAGCCCTGGCAAACGAAACACATGTATAACATAAATATAATGAAAAGCAGCCCAACTAATTCTAATTTCCAAATAATTCGTGTTTTAAAAAAATGACAAAGAGTTAAATAATACAAAAACAACCTAGTATCATAAAATTTACAATGGCAGTTCCTAGGGCCTGGATGCCTTTGGCTTATTTCATGTTATGTTCAATCTCCTACATATTCAATATTTGCATTACAGAGTCACGCAGTAGTTGATTTGCAGAAACATGACCCTGGGGCACTTTATTATTTGCAATCATGAAAGAAAAGATTCAATCATGTTTAGTCTATTAGGCTTACAAAAGCAAGAAATGGATTATTAGATTTTAGAAATATTTGCAAGTTAAAACAAAATGGGGTTTCAAGTTAGCTAGACATTCAGGTTATTCAAACAGCTCTTTCTGCCTAATCATGTGTTGAAATAGAACAGACTTTACTGAAAACAAGCCCAATACTTATTACTATATTTGAACAATAATACTATTTTTCATACTTTGCTTTTTCAGTGTGCTTTACAATCTATATAAGGACCTTTTAAAGCATTGTCTTCTCTTCTGGGAAGCCTTCCTGAGGTCTGCCAGTAGATTCAGCACCCTTTGATCTCACATCATTCAGCTTTCCCTCTGTTATAGCTTTCATTGCACCATTATGTAGTTTGTTTACTTATATGTTGATCTTCTCAAAGGCAGAGACTAAGCCTATTTTGATATCTTTTCCCAGGGTCCCTGCTGAGTTCCTGGCATACAGCAGGTGTCCAGTAAATGTTTGTGTAGCTTCTTATGCCTTTCTAGAATACAATTTTTACAGCTGAAGAACCTGAGATCCAGAAAGTTTAATTGACAGATAGCATCTTATGCCTGCACAGAAGTACTGGCTATTTTTACAGCTGAAGAATGAGAGATCCAGAGAATTTAGGGTCGGGCATGGAGTGATATGGGAGAATTGGCATGTAGTCAGAGGTCGCATCATTTTAGGTACTGAGATTTTGTTTTAAAATTGGAAAGCCTTGGATGTTTTTAAACAGATGCATGATATGATTTCATTTACATTTTTAAAAATCACTCTGGCTGCTGAGAGAAGCAAGGAAACCAATTAAGAGGACATTGGATGCACCCTTGAGAGAAATATTGGTGGCTTGGACAATTGGGGAAACAGCTGAGATGAAAAGATGTAGATTGATTCTAGATATGTTTTGGAAGAAAAACTGACAGGATTTGCTGAGGTTTTTGATTTGAGGGGCTTATTTGTTCATTTGTAAGAAGTTATTTCTTATGTGTAAGTCACTATTTTAGACACTGAACATATATAAGCAAAACTAGATAAGATAACTGACATCAGGAGCTACAGTTTATATTCTAGTGGAGTTATACAGACAAAAGCACATAGAAAACTAATCAATTAATTAATTACTGTCATCTCTTGGTATCCATAGGGGATTGATTCTAGGACCTCCTGTAGGTATCAAAATCTACAGATGCTCAAATGCCTTATATAAAATGGCATAGTATTTAACCTACATACATCCTCCTGTATACCTTAAATCATCTCCAGATTATTTATAACACCGAAAGCAATGTAAATGCTATGAAAATGTTTATTATACTGTATTGTTTAGGGAATAATGACAAGAAAAGAAGTTTGTCCATGTTCAATACAGATGAAACCATAGTAGGCCTATTTAGTACATATCAGCAACAACGTAACATTTTTTTTCACCAAATATTTCTATCACAGTTGGTTGAATCCATAGATTTAGAACCCACAGATATAGAAAGCCAACTGTAAAAGCCCATAACGGTTTGTGCAATAAAGAAGACAAAGCAGTATGGTGACCTAAAGAGGTTACTTTAAATTATGCAGCCAGGTAAATTCCCATGGATACTTAATTGGAGAACTGAATGAAAAGAAAGAACCAGCCACAAAAAGCATCCCATGTAGAGAAAATGGTTAATGCAAAAGCCCTGATGTGGGAACAGGCTCAGAAGAGTGGAAAAGTGGGAGGATCATTTGAGATTAAGTAGATCCAAGGGGCAGTAAGAGGCAAGTCGTGGTGTGGAGCCTTATGGGTCACCCTAAGGAATATAGCAGGAAGCCACTGTGAAAATTCAGTCAGTTTTTAAAAATAATCACTTTAGTTCCTATGTAGGAAATGAATTGTAGGAAGGCACTATGAAAAATAGTGATCTGGGCAAGACATGATGTTGGCACAGACCAAAATTGTAGTGGTGGTGATGGACAGGTGTACATGGATTCCGCATATATCTTGGAGAAAAACTAGACATGAGGAATAACAAATAGAAATGATTCAAAGACGACTTTTAACTTGTGGTTTTGAGCACCTGGGCAGATAGTGATGCCATTTAGAGAATGGAAAATTAGTAGAGAATTTGATTTGGAGATGAGAATGAAGATTTCTGTTTGGACAGGTGTCTATTAAACACCCAAATTATTATGGCAAATAGGCTGATATCAGAGAAAGAGAGAGAAGAGGTGTGACTTCAGAATTTTCTGGTTTGAGTAATGAAATATTAAATGTTAATACCTATTATTAAATATTAAATGTTAATGCCTATTAAGCATTGTATTGGAGATACTAATGAAGTATCCTAGCATAATTAAGACCTTAGACAAATCAATCCGAAACCAAACAAAACCAAAAATGCATCCTGTATTTATGAGTGAGGAGAGTCACACCATCATGACCTCCCATTGACTGGGACATAGTCATACTTCTAGTACGTAGTTGCCAGCTAGGACCATGTACACAGGGAGTCCAGATGGATGTACCATGACAGAAGAAAGGGCATAGCACAGCTCATGCACATCACACATGAATTCTGGAGCAACTCACTTCTAGAAATCATCATTTTTCACTTTTCTAGAAATCATCTCTTGAGCCCCTCTGATCTCCGGGAGTCTTTTCCTCACATTTGCTTCCTTGTTTTGTAAAGCTGGTAAAGACAATAGATATGCTCATATTTCCACCAATTCCACTGTTTAAGATATCTTTGGGGAACTATAATTAAGCTTTAAACTTAAAAAAAAAGTGTTAGGTTTAACCACACTGGAAGAAAATTTCTTGATTACATGTGTAGGTTTTGAGGAGGAAATGTAACTATTTCAATACTTGTAATATAGAGCAATATTCAACCACAAATCAATGGAAATATTTACTTATAAAAATAACATTAAGCCAAACTAATTTTGCATTTTAAAAATCTTCCTTTGTTCAATTTTGTGAGCTACTTAACTCTGCAGTCACATTCTTGATGTACGTGCTAATGGTGTGCTTTCCTGTATATTAACTAAAAACACCCTATTATCCTCATTTTGGATTCAGATTCAGTGTCAAGCCTTTATTATGACCTGAGCAAGGTGTTTTTAAACTACCTCATTCATTCAGCACATCGACTCTGTGAAATGAAGGAACATAGACTGAGAGTGGCCCATAACTTGCTCAATGTTATGTAGTCAGTAAATGGAGGAGCTGACACCTGTTCCCTGCTTTCGAATAGTGATCAAGTTAGCTTGGTTTAAAAATTAACTATGCCATCTTGCCCTGTTATAATAGCTATCCTTTTAGCTTGTTATTTATTCACTTTACTTAATTACATGCTGTGATTTTACAGAAATATTTACTTTTATTCACAAATATTTTTTATATTCCAAAAAATATGAAGTTAAAGCAAATGATAGCTCCCACTTCTCTATCTCCACCCTAGCTTTTACCTGAGATTCAGATTTATGAATAGTTCATAAAGATAGGTCCTCTGTCATTTCACCCTTATATTCTCAGTGCCTAGAACAGCAGACACAATAAATATGTATGAAATGGATGGTTAAAACTATATTGTTTACTGGATATCTCATCTTGAATGTCCCAGAGACTCCCAAAGAGAACTCATTTTCTCCTCAATTCTTCTCTTTTCTCTCTCCCTCCTCCTCCTTTTACTTTCCTTCCTTCTTCTTCTCCCACCCCCTTCCCCTTGTGTCTCAGAATGGCACTATCATTAATTTAGTTTCATTTTCTTTTCATTACCTCTACAATCAGTAATTCATCAATTCCTGGAAATTCTTCCTTTTCGTAATTGTGCAGTGTGTTTCTTGCTATCCTCTCTGCCATTTTCCCCAGTTCAAATTATCATCCTCTTTCTTCTGAAATACCACAACAACTAACTATTTTGCTGCCTACATCCTTGTCCCCTTTTAATTCATTCTTCTCTCAAAAGCCAGAATAAGAAGTTTGCCCTGTTTAGTCTTTTGATGGCTCCCCCTTAAGACTACTCATAGGAACTTCCAAAAATTTTACTAGGATTTTAAAGCTGGTATTATGAAATTTCTGCTTGAGTCTCTAACTTTATCTCTTGTCACTTTCCACCTGCAAGTCCCTTGACACTCTCTGCTCTAGCCATAACCCATGTATTTAATTCCTAGGTGGCTTAGCACTATCACTTGCCTTTAGATCTTTACAGATTTTATTTCCTCTGCCTAGAGTATTGAAACTATGTTTTTTAATTGTGAAATAACATACACAGAGAGAAAAAGACTTAAACATGAGGTATCATGTAATGAGTAATTAAAAAGTGAACTCTTGTGTATTGTCCACCAAGTCAAGAAATAAAGCACCACTAACATCCAGACGCCTTCCAATGCTTCTTTTGTGTTACACCCTTCTTACCTCTTTCCCCGCATGCCCAAGTTAACTACTATTTGAACTTTATGGTGATTATTTTCTTGCTTTTATTTATAGTTTTACCAATTGCACATGAATTCCTGAATAATATGATTTATTTCTTCCTCTTTTAGTTTACATAATCATGCTCTGTTTTACTTCTTTCACTCATAGTTATGTTTGTAAAGTTTATATGCTTTAGTGAGTATCTTTACTGACATTTGCACGTAAACTTGCCCAAGAAAACTGGGATTTTGACTGTAATTTCATTGAAACTATGAGTCAGTTTGTGAAGAATTCACATTTTAACAATTTTGAATTTTCCAAATTCAAGAATTCAAAAGGCTAGGCTTCCTTTTATTTAGATACTCTTTAATGTCTCAATAAATTATATAATTTTTAAAATATATGTGTTATTTGATATATTACTAGGGACTTCATATTTTGGGATGTTATTGTAAATTATAGTTTTTTATAGTTTCAGTTTCTAACTTTTGCTAGTACATAAGAATTAAATTAGATTTTATGTATTGATCTTTTATTCAGCAAGCTTGCTAAATTCTCTTACTAATTTTAGTGATTTATATGCAGTTTATTTTTTAACTTTATTACTAATCATATCTCCCTTGAATAATTGCAGTTTTGCCTTTACTTTTTTCAGTCTTGATATCTTTTATATTTTTGTCTTGCTTTACTGTGATGGCTAAAACCAATACTTGAGTAGAAGTGAGGAAAGTTGAATTATCATTTCCCATTATTACTTCTGCCTGAAGTAATTTCTTTATTATTTCTTTAATAATAGGTCTGTTATGTAGGTCTGTTAGTTACAAAAATGTAGGTCTGTTAGTTACAAAAGCCCCCAGTTATTGTTTGAAAATTGCTTAATTTTACCTTAACCATGAAGATCATTTTGCGAACTATTAAATACTAGGTTGAAATTCTTTGTTGCATTTAACATACTGAATATATCCTTTCAAATATATCATTTTACTGCCTCTGGTTTCCATTGTTTCTGGTAAGAAGGTGGCTGCTACTATAAGTAGTTCCTTTAATCTGTCCTTCCTCTGTCACTGCTTTTAACATTTCTTCCTTGTTTTGAGTCTCTTTCTCTTTTACAATGATATGCATAGATGTAAATTTAAATATATATATTTATTATGATATATGTATCATGGTTGGGATTTCTTATGATTGTTGAATTGGACAGATTTCAGTCCTCATTTTAGAACTTTCTTAATTCCTTTTTTTTTTGTTTTTGTTTTTTCACATACTGCTACTGTGCTATATTTTCTTTTATTCCTCTGTCTTGGTTGCCAGTTAAATGAATATCAAACCTTCTCACTGTATCCACTATTTTCATATACTTGCTTCTGTTTGTTCCCTCTTCATTTTGTCCTTCTGTGCTGTTTCTAATAGGTTCTTTTGTCCTGTTTCTAGTTAATTAGTTCCCTCTTTATTCTTTCATTAATCCTGTTCTTAATTTTAGTCATTAATTTTTACTTATAGAATTTTTTTTAATTTCCATCATTCTTAAAGTTTCTAATTCCCTCTTGAAATTTTAAAGCTCAAAGTTTATTTTTTATTTTAATCTTGGAAAATAGTTAACATAGTTGTTTAATAGTCAATGTCAGATAATTTTAATATTTGAATATTTTGAATGAATGTTTATGTTGTTTCTATAGGTTCTCAGTCTTCATATCTTGTTTTATTGCATACCTGGGTATCACTAGCTCTATAATAGACGGTGTGTGTTTGAAAAACACTTTATAAAAATAATTTGAGGCTTAAGATGATTTATTTTTTCAGAGTGTTTTGTTGTTGTTGTTGTTGTTTGTTTTTCTACTCGGTACAGATCTTTCTCAATATAAGTTCAAGGCTTGAGATATGAACTACCCAGAATGAAGTAATTAAGTTGGGATGAGAGTCCTTGTAAGAGCTACTTTATTAACAGTTCACACTATCTTAAGGTTGTAGCTTTTCTTGTTCTCAACTTAAAGCCAGGGGTGATTTATCAGAGCGCCCACCTCTGCAGATGACGAGGCTTTCATTCTGAATCACAAACTGCTCAAGTTTGTCAAGTCACAATTGATGAGCAGACCTTTTCCAAGCAAAACCAGCTTTGATTGTAAGGCTTACCTCTCTGGAATCTCTTTCTTCTATATTTTATCCCAGTAATTCCTCACCACTGTATTAGCTTTTTGTTGCTTTTAAAGAATAGCGTTTTTATATTACATCGAAGGTTTGATCTGAATTTCCTAGTTCTTTATTATCTGTCACTGAATTCTCAGTTACATTTGCCTAGAACACTCTCTTTTTATCTCCTTTTGTTTTATTAGTCTTTAAGACTTGGTTTAGACATCATTTCTTCAGTAAAGTCTTCCTAGACCCACAAATATTATTTAAATGTCTTTCCTTGCTTTCATAGAACACCTTCCTTCTTTATTATAGGAGATTCTACATTTGTTTATATACCCCCATCCGTCAACAAGTTCTTTTAAGACAGGGACTATAGCTATTTTTTGATCACTTAGTCATTATCCAGTACAATGCATAACTTTCAATAGTTATTAATCATTAATATGTTGAATAAATAAATGAACATTCTATAACCTCAGGGCACAGATGAAACAGTACAAGTTGAAGATAAGTTATGTATTTTAAATATACACATACAGAATCTGTATTCACTGAAACCACTAAACTGATCAGTGATATCTGCAGATATTTACTGAGCTCTGATGTATGCAGAATGCTGTACTGTAAACAGGTCATTAAAACTCATTTATAAACTTGAGAAAAAACAGACATGAAATTTATTCTTTATGTATGGTCATAGGTTTGATCCCACCAAGGAAACATGCTTAAATTTTCACACTGCTTTAAAAATAAATGTGAAGACATAAGAAGAAATGTGTATGTTTGCAACAGCATTTACAAGAAAAGTTGGAAGAAGTTTAGTGTAGACAAGAGGGTGAAGCATTACTTAATAAAACAGTTCTGTGTGGAGTATATTTGCAAAGATTGCAAGTACATGAGGAGAGAGACTTTTAAATTGATTTTTCATCTCAAATGCCAATATAGTTGTACATAATAGTTAACACTAAACATTTATGGAAAGGAGGATGAGAAGGAAAGAGGGAAGGAGGAAGCAGGCAAACAGTGGGTTTCATTTTTACTACATCCAGGTTTTTTATACAGATCTGTCTATAAAAACTCAACCCAATTGCAACTCCATTCTGAATAGTAATTCTCATAATAGCCTAATCCTGGATCTTAATAACATATTCAACTGGTTTTAACTCTGTTAGAATGGTTCATAAGACAGATGCATTCAAATGATCATTGTACACCACATGTACTCCTATCATCTGGATCATTATCTTTTGCCCCAGATACTGTAATTGTTTTAATTTTACCTGAAGTTACTTTAGATTATTTTTATAGTTATGACACATTGTGTATTCGAATTGAGCTTAATGTAATATATATATTACATTAACTTGACACTACTTACTGCTCCCCCACAGGCACATCATAGCTCTTGCTATTTATCATTTTTGGGGGATGGTAATCTAACAAGCTGACACTCTACCTACTGCAGTAAGGATTGCCCTATAAAAAATTTTTTATCAAATACACTGAAATTAAGATGATCCCTGGTACAACATCACTATTCTTTGTCTAGATTAAACCCCTAATCAGAATAAAAATTGTTAATTTGTGTTACTTGCTCTTCTTTAACCCATGTTGGCTCCTAGTTATTTCCATATTTATCCTTACATAGTCCTAACCCATTCAATAATCCATTACAGAGATTTTTTGATCACTGGCATCAAATTTACCAGCGTATTGATTTCAAAGATATAAAATATAACTTTAGATTGAGACATTAGATAATCTTCATGCTTTTAGACTTTTTCCCTCCATAAGTCTATCAAAGCAGGTCAGCAATACCTTAGATGCTTAGTATATTGGGATAAAGGCATACGTGCACACATGTGCACACATACACATGCACACATGCATGCACTTGGAATTGAAGACTCATATAAAAAAGATGGTTGCTATTTGCCACTTCAACTCTACAAAGTGTCTGAGATAGTACCTCATATTATCTAAATTTAAGTTTTAAAGATCATTACTGATTTACAAAAGACATAAGTAAAAAAGACAGATAATTTCTGCTTTTCATCTGATAAAATAACATTCTTTTTATTTGAATTAGAAATGTATGCACATAAAACAAAATTTCAGTGAAAATATATTCGGGCAAAAATGAATCTCCATGTACATTAGTTAGGATCATGTTTAACTAATAGTTATAGAAACCTAAGAATACTAGTGGCTCAAAAAGACCCCAGAAGTGGGCAGTTTAAGGCCAGTATTACAGCAGCATGATTTGCTGATCTCTAACTTTCTTATATTTTGATGTACTGCTGTCTTTGGCATTCTAACTCATGGGCCAAGAGAGATGCTGAAAATCCAGTTTGAATCTTTATATTCCAGCCCATGGGAAGGAGGATGAGAGTAATGAAGAGAGTACATCTCTCTTTTCTTTTAAAGGCATTTCCCAAAAGTTGCACATATGACTTATATTTACATCCTAATGGCCCAAATTCAGTTATATGGCTACTCTTAGTTTGGCTACCAAGTGCTTAAGGAATAATCAAGTGTTCTATCCCTATGTAAGAGTGGAGAGCAGATTGCAACAACTGGTAACCTTTGCCATCCTCTCCGACTGTGATCTCTCAGTCACTCAGTTCTTCTCCCCCAAAACTTGCTAACTATGTTTTATCCTTTCAGAAATGATGTCTGTGTGTTCATTTATATATTTCAAACAAGTGTTATGGAAATATGTTATAGACACTGTTCTCCATAATCTTTTTCATTTAATAATATATTTTAAACATTTTTCCATATTGTATAGATGAACCATAATTTAACTGATACCCATTTAACTGTTTTCAAATGTTTGCAGTGTTATCTTTTTACATATATTATTTCACATTTGTATGAAATTTAGTGTGTTAGTGTGCCAAAGGGAATGTGAATTTTTAATTTTGATAGATATTGACACATTGCTTTTTTTTAGAAGTTGTTCCAAATTGCATTTTCACCAGTAAAATATATTTTATGTTTATCAGACATTTTACGATTACATTATATTATCAAATTTTTTAAATTCTTGCCTTTAATAGCAAGAAAATGGCAATTCTTTGTAGTTTCAATTTGTATTTATCTTATTTTGAATAAGATTAATAATTTTCTTTTTATTTGGTAGTGGTGGGCTTTCTGTTTAGGGCTGTTATTTTGTGTTTTTTTTTTCTTGCCATGCAGAAATATTTTATTTTTATGCGGTTTAACTTATTAGTTGTTCTATTTATGGCTTATAGTCTTTGTGTTTTCATTAGAAGCTCTTTTCTGCTTTGAGATTATGAAAAAAGTGTTTGATTGTTTGGTCTTCTTCTGGTAGTTTTATGACTTCATTTTTTTTGTATTTGAGCCTTTGATTCATTTGAAAATTCTTTTGTTTTAGAGTATGATGTAAGAAATATACCATTTTTTTTAAAGTTGGTAATTTAATAGTCCTACCATCATTTGTTAAATAAGCCATGTTTCCTCCCTCAAATTTGAAATACCATGTTCATTACATATTAATCTCTGGACTTTTTAGTCTTTGTGATACATATTTTTTCTCCTATTAATAAACTATTTTAATTAATGGAGCTTTGTAATATATTTTAATACCTGAAAGACTGATCAATATTCAGTTTTTTTTTCATTGTAAGAATGTTTTTGGCTATTCTTCTGTTATATATTTGAATTTTAGAGTGAGCTTATATTACTTAAAAAATCTTCTTGAAATTTTTGTTAGACACATATTCTCCTTTTACCAGCCAGCAGCTCTATCCTTCCATTTTTCGCTCCACATATAGTACAAAAATCCCTTTTTTGATATCTTTAACATTTTCTTCACTTCTCATGGAATCATGTGTTTCAATCATGTGTTTCAACTCCAGATAATTTTAAAAATTAAAAGTCCTTAATACTCGTGTGTTGATGTTGGATTTTTGAATCTTTCTTGTATCTTGTTGTATATTATCTTTCCAATGCTAGCATTATCAGATTTAGGTCAGAGTAGAGCTAATGTCTTCACAATAAACAGAAATGGGCTTCTAGGTTATTATCTTGTATAATTTAAGGCCAGGCTCAGTTGATCAGAAAGCTACTCTTGAGAAACCCTGGAGGGTACACTGTTTATTATAATCTAAGAGTTTACATGTTTAAAAAAGTTAAATACTTAGTATGAATGAATTTAAATAATTTATTCTTTAAATTTAATTACTTAAGGAAAAAAATTTTCAGAGAAATTAAGAGCACTGCTGAGAACTCTGGATGGTCTGGCCAGA
The DNA here is from genome assembly GCA_004027375.1 of Macroglossus sobrinus. NCBI lineage: Eukaryota > Metazoa > Chordata > Mammalia > Chiroptera > Pteropodidae > Macroglossus > Macroglossus sobrinus. The sequence goes on from PVKZ01000063.1 coordinate 1,594,849, forward strand.
GGACTAAAGGGAACACTTTTGGTGGACATTAGAATGATTATTAGGAAAAAAGGTAGTAGGATCAGGAAAACAAAAGTCTATTTTCTAAAATTAGGTTATATTCTTAGATAGGAAATAACCATTTAAAAATGCATTGCATATTAAATGTACAGAGCATTCATATAATTCTATATGTGCAGGATCAAAATAATTATTAATGTACCATATTGGAAAAAATACTTTAATTCATTTTATATTAGGCTAAAGGTTTAAGAATTTTAATTTGACCATAGTCTTATAAGGTAACAAAGAATTACAAGATTAAATTTTCAAGCTGAATCACATTAAATTAGCATTTATTAGTTGTATTTTATCTTAATGACCTATGAATGAAGGTAGAAGTTTTACTTGGCTAGTAGGGTGATGCACACTTCATCATTTTTAGTCTGTCTATAAAAGATCTCAAGATACATTTAACTTTCCCTCTTGAGTAGAACTAAATAATAAGATATTCTGAGTTTTAACTTCTGTATAGAGTACAAGAAATTTATGTTTTATTATGATAAGTACATTTACCACACGAAGAAGAGCTGGAAACTGGCAAAATAAGATGCGAATATATCCACAGTATTTATTCTTTTTAAAGAAGATTGTGTTTTTGCACTGAAAAATCTATTTCAGCTGCTTTTTCTCCAGCTCCTGTAACTTAGTCTGCTGCATATCATGTCTTAAAAATCCAATTCAGATATTTAGTGTCATCATCTAGATGTACCATTTTCTCCTGCTACAAGGAATTTAAATGACAGCAGTATATTTTGAACAATTTCTGAGAACACATTTTTTCTTTTAATCTATATACAAACTCAATTAGCGTTCAGGTCAGTAAGTGGGAAGGCATTTATAGAATCAATCATTTTGAGTTAAGGACTAGACACCCTGCAAGCTTACTAATGGAATGGAAATAATGCCTGAAACCTCTCCAAACAGTAAAAATCTCAATGGAGCAATTAAATATGTATGAAGAATGTTTGCTGAGAAGTTCAAACACATCAACCTGAGGTTTATATTTTTGGTTTAATTTATTCGGCATCTTCCAGTGAGCTGATGCTGCATGGTCTAAAAACATTTCCGGGCCTGCATATACTGCACACTGCACAGAGCTTTGACTGACAGTTCCTTAGAAAGAGTGGTTATTTTTAATCATCTCAAGAAGTGCAGGCTGAGGAAGGAGAATGGGAGTTGGGATTAGCATTCAGGGACCTAACACTGCCTCATTAATAAATTTGGCACTATTAAGAGTATGTCAGACAATCTTCAGCCCATTTAATTGAAAGTATCAGCACTAGCAAAACTCCCATTTCTGTTCACAACAGTGGCATTTAGGCCTTGAAATTATAATTCACTTATGTCATTGCTGTCATCTGTATTTTCAGATCATTACTTTTCTCTCTTACAAACAGAAGTTTGTATGGTAGTGACTAGCTGTATTTCATGTCATTAGAGAATAGTGAATTATTATAATATTACTGATTAAATTAGCTATAAAAAAGTTTTTGGGGAAAAAAGCAAGAGTGAGGAGGCAACATTTTCTTTTATGCACTAGTCCTTTTTTTTAATTACAAAGAATGTAAAGATATTTCATGGAGAAAGGTTTTGTTTATTTTTCTGAGGGTTATTTTCAAACATATGTGGGAAACTAGTAATAATCTCTCATTGGACAAATTTGCTCAGATGCTACTCTTAGCTGTAGTCTGCAGGAAATGGAATTATCAAACAACTAGAATCCATGTAATAGATAAATATCCAAAGACAAGTCAAGATTTTGAAAGGGTTCTCAGTAACTTGATTGCTCTGGTAGATGTCCCAACACTTTCCCCCATTACATATAATTTCGTCTTAGGAAGCAGTAGCATTACCAGGATGAGAGCTTATACTCCAGGGTGAATGACAACTCTGATGGATGCACTAAAAAGCCCAAACATTCATCTTTGAAAGAGATTTACAACATTATTAAAGAAAAAGGCTGAAGCATCACCATAATTTAACTGGATATAAAATGAAAACAAGCCTTCTAAAATGGAAACCTGAAATCCCAGGGAGGCATTTAAAAGGTGGTTACTGACAGATCTGTCATGGCCAATTTATGAGCTATGAAAGCTCCATCCTTTCAAAGCTTCTTTCAGGATACCAGCTTTTAAAGCCTATAAGGCCATTGATTGGATGCTTTTCTTATGCTGAGGAAATCCTAAGGGTGGTTATACGATGATAGATTAAGCTCCCCTGAGACCTGCCATTTAATCATCTGTAACAGCAACATGAGGCCAACGATAGTTTGACCACTATCCCATACCACTGTTTTATAGTTCATTCATTTATATGTAACATAGATTTTAAAACTGTATGTTGAATTAACTTACAACCTTGGTCACAGAATAATTGGAAATACCAAATAATCTGATGAATCTATAAGCAGTCCTAACTATTCTTTTAGTTAGTGACTCTGTACCCTAGGTGGTTGAAGAAAATGGTATTAAAGTCATTAACCTCTAGATTAATCAAGCACAGATTTCCAAGGTTGCAACCAAATGCTTAACAAAGTAAAACATCCAGCATCAGCCTCTTAAAATGCTGGTTGGGTCAGATCACTCAGAAACCTTTACTCTCTGTAATACCCTACCTGGAGACTGTCCCCACCCCACCTTCATTGCCCCATGCCTCCAGCCTCATTATTTACAGAAAAAAAAATGCAAGCTTCTTAGCATAGTGTTCAAGGTTTACAGTATCTGCTCTTTTATCCCTGTCCTTCATTTCCTGTTTTACATCTCTTATATACTAGTTTACTCACGATCTGCTCACACATTGACAAGCTTCCCACATACCAGTCTCTGTGACGTTGACCATGCTCCACCCTTGCCTAGAAGGCCTTCTTCCCTTTTCCATCTATGAAACTTTATCCATATCTAAATATTCAGCTTAAATGCGTTTTTGTTTTTTGTTTTTTTGTTTTTTGACACAGAATAGGCTAAAGGCTTTAAGGAAATTTCAGATCCATCTTGTTCAGGAAAAAATTTCATTACTCTCTAGCTAAAAAAGAATAATAAACATTATGAAGTAAGAGTTTATTGTTTTGGGTAGTTAATTACCTAGATAACAACATGGAAGAAGAAGGAGAGGGTAAGGGAGAAGGAAAAATATTTTGAGACTCTATATTGAGCCTCTAGTTAAAAAGAAAATTACTGATGTGTGAAGCACAAATGTCTAAGAACCAGTGCATTTTTGAACTATAATTTTAAATGCTATGTGTTTAACATTACCCTCCTACTTTTTATAAAATTACCCCTCAAAACACAGAAGAAAAATAACCAAGTGAAATTTTTTTTTTTACTTTTTAAAAATTGAGATATAATTGACATATAACATTTCGTAAATTTGAGGTAGACGATGTGTTGATTTGATGCATTTATATATTGTAATATGATTACTTTTTTAAATGGATAACTACATATCAATGAATAGTGTGAGTATGTGTGGGTTGAGGGGGACATATATGAACTGATTAAATTAAAACATTCTGGTATTGGCCTAAGCATTAATGTTCTCAGTAGATAAAGAATTAATCAATTAGAAAAACATGATGAAAATAGAAAAAGTTCATAGAAAAATGCATAGGCATGACTCCTAAACATAAAATGAACAACTTCATTATTGATCACAGAAATTCAAATGAAAACTACAAAATACTGTTTTCACCTATCAAATTGACCTAGATTTTAAAAAATATTTCTACTAGTTAAGATAAAAGTAGACACTCTCAAATACTGCTAGTGGGGAATGAAATTTGAATTAACCTTCTAAAAAATAAATTTTACAGTCTGTAAAGTACCCATAAAATAGTTATGCCTTTTGATTCAGTAATTATTCTGCATTTAGGAGCATATCTTAAGAAAGTGCTAGATGTTGGCTAGGATTTAGAAACAACTAAATGTCTAATAACAAGACCAAATAAATATAATAAATTTGTGTCATGGAATATTACATAACTATTTAAGATAGCATTTTTAAAGGATATTAGAGTTTTCTGGTAAAAATATTCACAATTTAACAATTAAGCGAAAAGGCAGGATAGAGACTTTGATATGGCAGGCTCACAATTTCCTAACATACACAAGCACACACGTGCATGCACGCACACACATGTACACATAGTTATAGAGAAAATACTGAAATTAAATAAAACCAGAAAATATAAAACACTGGTAGGAAAGTCAACCATCAAATTACTGTAGGAATAATTTTATTTTCTACTATATACTATTCAGTAATTTTCTAGGAGCATTTAAAATAATTTTACTATAGAAAATAAGTTTTGAAAAACAGTTTTTTTGTATTTCAGAATGAGTGTACATTACTGGAGACTAATGATACTTACAGATTGTTGGTCAGTGAAGTGAACTATTAATCACTTGATGTAGAGAGCCAATCTGGACAATGCTTCTGATCCCCAAGGGCATTTTATATTAAATTATTTATATCAGTTCTTTATAACTCGACTTCCATTACTAGAAACACTAGTTAGGAACATCATTTATGTACAGCAGTTTTGGAAAAACTTTATATATATAGTAATTGTGTGTGTGTGTGTGTGTGTGTGTGTGTGTTTATATATATATAAAACACAGTATATGTACACATACATAAACAGCTACATCCAGCCTACATCATTTAAAGCCTTATTGGTCAGATATATGACATCTCATTGTTATACTTAAAATAGTTAATATTAAATGTGGACCCAAAATATCATGTTTTAAACTTTTAAATATGAAAAAGGGAAGAAATATGCAATCACTTATTTCAGTAAAGCTAAATTTCATTTTAGGCCTCATCTCATTATTTATGATTTGATCAGAATCACAAGATAAAATTACTCTTATAAATAATACATGGATATTTCATGTGGATTTTAATGTAGATTTATACAATGTGTAATTTTACTGCCTTATATTACTATGCATTCTTGGATTTTATACCAAAAGTTATAGCCAGTAGTAATAAAATGCATTAGAATTTAATATGATGTCATGAACCCAAAAATAATTTACAAGATACAATTAAAAAGTATAAAATAACAGGCTTTTATTTTACTTGCTTTCTGCTTCTGAAAATAGCATTATTTGGGATAATAAAAGAAATGTTTCTATTTAAAAAAAATCAATGCCCTTAAAGTATTTTTATTGTCTTAAAAAATAGACAGTTTTCTATAGGCTATTGATTTTACCAGTTTCTATATGTGATAATGATTTTGTTTTAAGTTTTTTTCAAAAGAGTTTATAACTTGAACATTATGTAGATAAATATCCCAGTTCTATGCTTAGTCTCTTCCCATTTCCAGGTCTGTAACTGGGTCCCTGCTGCCCCTAGCAAATGACCTCTATCCATCCTAATTAACCTTTCCTCATAAAGTTAAAAAGGATCTATGAAATATCTATTACATACTAGATGTTTATACATATACTATTTCATTGAATTCTCTAATAGTCCATGCATTAAGTCATTTAAGAGACCACATCACCTGAGTAAAGAAGAAAGAGAGGCAAAAAGAAGATATTGCACACTGATGAGAATTTTCCTTTCCCAAATCAGCTGCTCCAATATAGGTACTACTCAACTCCCAGGTCCCTGGTTCTACTTGATAAAATTAAACACTTTATGCAGGAGAAGCTTTTTGTTTTACATTTTCTTTCCAGAACAAAGAGATATAATGTAAAATAAGGAGGAAATCCATAAGAAAATATGATGTTTCTATTTTAAACAAAATATATACTGTGCACATATATTTTAGGGTTGAGCCAGAATAACTCCTGCCATAATACTTCTCAGCTCATTGCTATTGTTATGACTTTATTAGTTTTCATAGTCTTTCTCAGAATAATTTATATCTCATATCTTTAAAATAAGGAGGTTCAGAAATTATGAGGATTATTTATATTAATTGCTTTCATGGAAAAATAAAACCTAATTTGAAATGGGGAGTATTGGTCAAAGGGTACAAGGTTTTGGCTATGCAGCATGAGTAAGTTCTGGGGAGCTAATGTATAGCTGTTGACTATAGTTAATTGTGTTATATACTTGAAATTTGCTAAGAGAGTAAATCTTAAATGTTATTACCACATGAATACACACATGTAAAGGATGAATTTGTTAATTAGCTTGATTATGGTAATCATTTCACAAGGTATACATATATTGAAACATTGTGTTATACACCATAAGTATATATAATTTCTGTCAATGATACCTCAATAAAATTATAAAAAAATAAAAAATAAAGTAAATTGTATTATGTATAAAAATAGTTTGAATATTGCTATTTTTTTTTCCTGATGAAAACTTAAGTACCTCAGTTACCTATGAATTTTCTTATCTTGGTTTAGCTTTGAATTTTAACTCAGTAGGTACCAAAGTATTAGGTAGGTATTTATGGACAAAATGCATCTGTGGCATAATATTTGATGCTAGATGTACAAACCCTTCCAAAGTGTAAAAGAACCTTGCTATTCATTCCATTAGGTTTTAAAAAATAAGTGTTTACATTTTTTATTTGACATTAGTTCTTGGTACTTTAGGCAATTACTGTCTATAATATATGAACAGACACATGGCCTCATTGAATAATGGCTGTTCTATTTATTTCAATAGTTTGAAAGGCTTGTAGCTCATATGGCTGATTATGAAGTTTCATTCACTTATGAAAAAAAAATTTTTCTCTTCCCTGATGACATATGGTGTGTAGTCTAGAAAAATACTTTTAACATTAAAGCATCACCAGGGAAAAAAAGATTAGAGTGTTTTGACATTTCTTTTATGTAAACTTTTACAGGAGAAAAATCAACCTTGTTAGATGAAAGAATCTATATTTATTTAAACTCTTTTGAAGAAACATTAAAGATGAGTTCAAAACATTTGTAATTATATTTTACCTTAAAAAGCTTTTCACAATTCAATAGTCAAGGTTCCTTTTAGGCATCTCAATGGAGAAGATAAATTTCCTTGAGAATCATATGTAAAACTCAGAATTTGAAAATGTGTAGCAGTGGCTGTGCCCCTAGGCTGCTGCAACATTGAGATGAATATTGATACATTCAGCTCACTCATTCAGATGGTTCATCAGTCTGCATTTTCCAGTAGGAGAGCCACTAGCTACACGTGGCTACTGAGCATGTGAAATATGACTAGTCTAAATTGAAATGTGCACTAAGTGTAACTTTATATATAAATTTTATATATACATGAAAAGTACACAATGGATGTCAAGGATTTAGTAAAAAAAAAAAGAATGTAAAACATCACTTATAATTTAATATTAATTGTTATAATGAAAATATTATATATATGGCTAAATATATTATTAAAATGAATGTCACCATTTTTGTTTTCACTCTTTTTTAATGTGGCTATTAGAAAATTAAATTTTACATCTGTGGCTCACATTTGTGACTTGTGTTATATTTGTCTGTACATATAAAACATTTGAATAAAAATATTCTTCATTTTTCATATTGGTATTCTGTTATCCCTAAAATATTTCCAAGTCGTTGTTTCTTACTAAATTACATGTGAGGTAGAGCTGCTCTACTAATGGACTATGCTATGTCTTACTATGAGGTGGCAAGCCTTATCTTAAATGTTCTGTATGAAACGTTTGTTATAATAGAACATATAGAACATATTATGTAATATAGCAGCCTACAATATGTAGGCTGCCATGTGCTCAGTGAGTTACATAAAATTATCTCCTTTACTCTTCACAATACGTCATGATGTAGTTATTATAACCCCAATTTTAAGATGAGGAAACTAGATCTCAGACAGCTCAAAAAGATAGTTGTCTAATATCACAAAGTGATTAGAGGGCTGAGTCAGGATTCAAAACAAAATTTGTGGGTCTTTATAACCCATGCTTTTTTCACTGTGCAGTTGCTTTTTTTATATCTCAAGGCATTCCAGGAATCTCTGAAGCGAATGACTTCTGTCAAGGAGCTAGGTCAAAGTGCACTGAACTTTGGAGGTGACAATCACAATTAAGATGATTATGAATAACTCTTTATATAAGATTTCTCCAACCTTGGGTGCTGTACAGTAAGTATTTAAATATGTACCTCAAGAATGACAAATCATTTAATGAAATGGACACTTTATCTAAATATTTCTGTGCGTACTTATCATTACAATGATGAAATAATAACATTGGCTATATTTAAAAAATATTACTCTTTGAACTAAAATTAATTCTTTAAGTTAGAGAAAAAAACATTTGAAACTAAATATATACTGAAAACTCATTAGATTGTTTATACTCTAGCCTATATTTAGTACTACTAATATTTGATGAGTTGAAGAAAGAAACTTATTAGTTTATGAAATACTTTTTTAGTTAGGAACAAATAGTTTATTTAAAAAACAACTACCATGAAAATGATTAAATAAACACATGACATTTGTGAACATTTAGAACATTATATTGAAACTTACTTTGACTAGGTTATGCTGCTTTGTTTCACGGGCCAGAATTGGCTGTGGACATCTTCCCTTTAGCTTCCACATAGTTTCGAGGTAAGGACTGGTGGTGTCTATAGTGTCCTTCCATTGCATGTAGCTTTTCTGCCCATAAGACCTGATTTAGCCACTAAAATAATCTCACAAATACCTGCAGGTTAGAGAAAGGTGAAAAAGCATTCTCTTAGGCAATGTGTAGTCACCACTGCATTTTCGATGGTAATTCCTGTGACATTGCGCCTTACAGATCACATGATTTTCTGACTTGTCTCATGGCTAAAGGGGGTCTAAAGATTTTTTTCATATCTGGCCTTAGCCACCAGGTGCACAAGTGTAAAGACTCCTTTCATGTTAGATAAGAAACCAAATGATATCAAAAGAGATTGTACCTGAGGGATGCTGCAATTCATACTGACCAAAAAGAAGTTTGTAGTAGTAAAGAACTTTCTATTTTCTAGGCATTTTCTAATACCCTTTATTTTTTAATCCATAGGTCATACAATCTATTATTAGCTCCTACAGTAAATACAATACCAAAAAAATGTGTGCAGTATTTACTACTTGGTGTTTAGGAAATATTATTCAGAGTGAAATTGTTTTAAAGCTGGCTACTTTGATGATCATTATTTACCACTACAATGTGTAGTACAGACTATGCAAGTTTAAAAGGAAAAAATACAAATTTTTTTTATGGATATAGATTAGTTTTTTAAACAACCCTTTATCCCTTCCAATCCTCCACTAGTTTTCCAGTGAGAAACCATATGGAAATCATGGATCTGGCAGCGGAAGGAGAGGTAAATGAGCATAAACCTTGAGGTTAAACATCTTAATAAGACACTACAAATAAATAGGAGGAAAAAAGTTTTTTAACAAACTCGTTTTAAAATATTCTAGTTTGTAATTATGAGTTGCATATTATACTTTATGTATCATTTTTCTTCTACGTGTATCTCTATTAATTGAATTAATCTGGTTCTTAACAGTTTTGTCTCAGATTTTTAATATATTTTTGAATAGTATGTGTATATATATGTACATATAACAGAATTATACTGCATATTTGGTACATCTTAAAATGTAATTAAAAATATCAACTAAAAATAAAAAGTATAAATAAACAATGATCATTTCTAGTGTACCTTTTTTGTTATAGAGCTATTATCTCTATTTTACAGATGAAGGAGCTAAGGCTCAAAGAGAGTAAATAACTTACTTTTTATCACATAATTAGTAAATAGCAGAGTTGAGATTCAAACATAGGTCTGCCTAACTCAAAAACTAATATTCCATGCTATTTGGTTCAAAATATGAAACAATGATGTTGGATGTGCAAAAGTAATATGAAAATTTTGGTATTGATACCACCAAAAGTCTGGACTTTGGGTATAATAGATGGCAAACCTTTTGATATTGAAGATATTAGCCTTTTTAGTAGTACTGCATTTACTTAAAGGTTTATATTTAAAAAGCTTGTGAGTAAAAGTATCCACAGCATCAAATCATGGGGAAAAGTCATATTAAAAAAAGAAATCTTAAGGAAACAGTTCAATTCAATAATAGGAATACTGATGGCCAGTACTATACTGTTCAGTAAATCCTGTCATGGATATTATAACATCTAACTGGTAAAGAAAATCATTGTAATTGTCCCAGTTGAGAGATGAATTGAGAAGCAGGAGTCTGAAAAACTTTTACGTGTGCCAGCATTTTGAATGGAGTTTGAAACTAAGAATTAGAGTAAAACAAAATTAAAAGCAAGTCAGGATGACCTTCTGATTGAAGTTCTGGAGTAGCCTTTCTTTTCTTTCTTCTTTTTTTTTTTTTTACTTGGCACCCTGTAAAATTCATCTTATTGTAATTCTCTATTGATTTGGGTAGGAATTACAAGATAATGAACTTTATTCAAAGTTGAAAATTACCTTGTTTAATGAAATGGAATATAAACTGTCAATGTTTTTGTTATTAAAAGAAAATCTGTGTGAGCTTAAAGTAAAAGAAAAATCTATAAGGATTAATACAGTTGTGACTGACTTCTCCAGAGCTTTCCTGAACATTTTTATGCCGAAATAAGCTCTGTCTTAAAAGTAAGGAGAAAAAGTATTATACTGACTATATTCAACATTCTGAAAATTGAATACCACAAATTTTTCAGTTTACACACACACAGTTTGCAATGTGTATATTCCAGTTTCTATAAATTTGCTTTGATAATATGTACATACTCATACACTATTATTTATTTGTTTCAGAAAACTGTAATATAGAGATAAAAAAAGGAAGCTTGCTTTTTACTTGGCAGAAAGTAGAAAACCGAAGTAGAGTTATGACTTGTTCAGGGATCCTTTGTTTATTCATTGGTAGAGTGAACCAGAAGAACAAGGAGGTCTGTTCATTCTTGTTGCTTTATGTTTGAAAGAAATGAAGGAAGGAGAATCTTGTCCGAGGTACAAAAGTAATCATTAGATATAAATACCTTTGTACTAATTCATCAGAGTATAAGTGTCACATGACTTGTGTTCCATATTGTATAACTGTATAGAAGTTAAATTCATATGATATACCACTATTTTCTTGGTGTGAGATTAATTTTTAATATTGCTATTTTACTAAATGAAGCAGTTACCTTTATGAATGGAAGCTAAGCAAGAAAGTGTGTCTTGAACGAAATTTGTGTTAATTCCTGCTCCATTTTTAATGCAATAATTCTTTTTTGAAATAATGCTTTTTTATAAGGCTATAACTTTCTTTTGCTATGTCACAGAGAGATAGTGGCATTTATAACACTTTAAATAAACTGGTGTTTGAAATAGATAACACTTTAATTTTGGAAAGTTAATGACATGATAAAATAAATTCAGAGTTGCTTTTTACCTATGAAAAAGTTTTTCAAGAAACTTAATGTTTCTTTGTATGTTTATTTAATCTGATTCCTCATGCCTTTTAGAAAAGCATGATATCAGTTTTGCACTTATTATATTAACTGTTTCTTGCATGACATGACTCTTTTAAGGCAAGATAATGTCATCTAGATAAAAGGGCTGTTTCTGGAGATAATTAGTCATTTGACTAACCTGCTATCAGTGATGCTACACCTTCTTTGGAATTTTTTGTTATTATGTGTCTCATAAGGAAAAATAATAGAAAAACACAATACTATGCATTTTTATCTTAGAGGATCACATTAACATTTTCAAAGTAATATAATTAATATTTTATAACAGTTCGACTCAATAATTAAAATCCCTGTTTTAGGCTCTAAAAAGTTACTCGATTTCATGGCTTTCTAAAGAATTTAAAGAGTTCTCAGTATTTTTATATATAGGCTAAAACTGACTTCATAGATAAGAGATTCCATTTAATATGGTAAAGCTATCAGTTTAACAAGTGATTAGGAGATAATCTATTTTTTTCTGAATAGTTTATTTTTTATCTGTTTATTTGTTCTTGTTTTTATCTCTCTTGTCTACCTAAAAAATCTCCCACTAGCTGGAATTTCAGAATTCACTCTGTGTGATCTGTCACCACCCTGACTTTAAATCAAGCTTCACCCTATGGCATATGTTTTTCTCAGCAAGCACAAATGTGAACTCTGTGCAGTTATTTTCAGAATGTCCCATCAGCAGTGCTATCCCCCTCAAAATCTGTTCTCTTAACTCTGGGGCTCTCAGGAAACCATGACAGTGTTTCTGAGAGGAGGGAATATTTGCAGTGGGGGTGGAGTGGAATGCAAAAGGCTACTCAGAGATCCCTCATAGTGGAATAACACTGATGGGGAAATGTAAGGGAATGCATAAGGAGAGCAGAGATGTCCCACCTAATTGTTACAAGGGGAGTGAATGACAGCATGGGCAACCATTGTTGTTTAGTGTATGTGTGTATGTGCATCAGAAGAACCAAAATATTCAGAGAACCAAGAAATTTGCTAAAACAGATGTGTTTCTAGATACCATAAAACCAACAAAAAGGAGAAAAATATTAAGATGTGGTTTGACTATATAAAAAATACTAAATTTTATCATTTATATAGATGTCCTCTAATAGAATTCAAAATAAATAGTAAGTAGCATATGCTAAAGCTAGTCACATTTTAAAGCATTCTATAAAGATTACCACATTGAATCCTCACAACAATTATAATTCTGTGAGTTCTGTATGGATAATGTACATTGGCCCAAAAGTGACAGAGCTGGAATTAGAAACCAAACAGTATGCTTCTAGAATACATACTATGGGAATAGTAGATGATAAACAAATAAACAAGCAAAAGAAAAATATTAGCTTTGTGATTATTGCTTGTTGAAGAGTAATCATATTGACTTATTTTCACATGTTAAACCAATTTTGCATTTTTGGCATAAATTCTAGTTGATCCTTCTATAGGATCTTCTTTTATATGTTACTGAATTTTGCCTATATTTTGTTGAGGGGTTTTACATCTATATTTATAAAAAACATTGTTCTATAATTTTCTTGTGGTATCTTCATTTAGTTTGGTATCAAGGTAAGCTGGCCTCAGAATGAGTTGGGAAGTACCTTTTATTTTGGAGTAGAACATGAAGAATTGATATTAATTCTTCTTTAAATATTGAGTAGAATTTACTAGTGAAAGTCATCTGGACATGGGCTATACTTTGTGGAGAGTTATTAAAGTACTAATTCCATCTCTTTACTTGATATATAGCTCTAATTAGATTTTCCAGGTACTCTTGATTTTGTTCTAGTAGTTCATATCTTTCTTATCTAAGTTGTTGGCATACAGTTGTTTATCATGTTTTCTTATAATCTTTTTTATTTCTGCAAGGTCAGTAGTGATGTCTCCTCTTTTATTAGTAATTTGAATCCCCACTCCCTTGGTCAATCTAGCTGAAGATTTGTTAATTTTTGTTGATCTTTACAAATATCCAATTTTTTGTTTCATTGATTCTATTCTTTAATCTCTATTTATTTATTTCTTCATAAAACTTTATTAATCCTGTTGAGCAAATGACATCTATTGTTTATCACCAAGAGTAGCAATTTGAAGACTTCCATTCACTGCTTCTCGGTATCAGAGTCACCCAAGAAAACACAGCTCAGACAAACATAAAATGAAACAATACTTTGCTAACAGAGAGACGAGTCAGAGCAAGATCAGCTTCAATAGGGCATCAGTCTGTTATTCGATTCCCTGATGCCAGCAAGTTTCTCTCATCAGACAATGCAGAACAAATGGCCAGCATGCACCCCTCTTGTGCCCCAGAAGAAAGGACTCTGTCTCCTCCCTTCAGGGGACATATAGCAGTGGGGTTGGCCAGGTGCCATTTCATACACATGCTTAAGCAGAATAAAGGAGTACACATTGAATCTGAAACAGGGAAAGATATTCCCATACGGGATGATCACTCCAATACAGGATGTGAAGACTCTTTATTACTTAGTAAGCAGTTGTTATGCAGCTGTGTGGAGGTCTGTCAAAAGACTTCATTGCTTTTTCTCAACCATTTTCTTCATTCCATGCTTTGGTTTTAGCTTGCTCTTCCTTTTCTCATTTCTTAAGGTGTAAGGTTAAGTTGTTTATTTGAGATCTTTCTTCTTTTTACAACTCTAACTTATTGGACTCATGCAGTTTTAACATCTTGTTACCAAACATGCAGTTAAATTCACATGGCATCACTAAGGTTAAAGGATACATGCACCAGAAAAGGGTACAAAAATAGTACAGTGAAAATGTAAAAAAAAGGAGGGATGAACTAGTCTTTGATCTTCTAAAATCTCTAACTTTAAAAGGAAGACAGAATGTCACTTAGAGGTCCCTAATCTTTGATAAGAAATGGAAAGTGTTTGAGAGCAAAGTGCTTAAACTGTTTCTGTAAGGAATGAGGCCTGTAGACTTAGTGAAATTTACCAATTTTAAAGTGGGTGAGTTTAGTTCACCCAAATTTTATGTTAAAAAAAAAAAGAAAGAAAGAAAACCCTCTTTTTGAAAACTATATAACAGAGACTGGCAGGGCCTTAGATCCCTTAAATGGTTTTAAAATTAATCATAACATGATGATAGTTTTTGAAAATTGCCTAATTTTACCAAGTTATGGATAATATTCTACAATTCCCCATTGGGCCAAATTAGATATTTCTGTGGTTATACCAACACACACCCAACTCCAGAGTGAATGGCCTCTTTGTCACTTAATGATACAAAAAAAATTATAAAAATTATTGTTTTGTGTATTAAACACATCATTTCTAATTTTTTTTTAAATTAGTTTTATAATTTGAAAGGACATTTTTCCAACTACTCATGAATGAGATAATTTGTAGTATCTTATCTTTGAATACCTGTTGAATAATTTACAGAAAGACAACTCTGGAATGACTGGGCTATCATCTTTTGAATATAATAGCAACATTTAAAAATTTCAGTGTTATCTCACATACATTATTTTATTCAATCCTCATGACATCATAAATAGGTAAGTGGCTAGGAACTTGGTGATGGAGTCAGAGAGACTTGAGTTTAAATCTAAGCTCCATATTTGATAGCTTTGTTATCTTGGACAGGTTACTTAATCTTTCAAAGTCTAATATTCCTTATGCAAAATGAAGCGATTGATAACATTTACCTCATAGAATTGGTTTGAGAATGAAGTGAGTATATGGGTATAATAATATAATTATAACTACCTACTACATTTTAGCTGTTTTCGTCATCATGACCTACTTCATCATCATCACAACATTATCATTTCAGAGATCAAGAAATTAACCTTGAAAACATAACTGACTTCCCTAAGTACAGCTAAATAAGTAGTATGAACCATGAATAGAAACCAGTTCCTCTCTTTCTTTTGGCAAAGTTTTATTTTTAAATATATAAAGAGTTTTTCTCATGGATTAAATTCTGACAAATAATCTTCTAGGAATATGGTAGTTAAATTTAACTAAGAAATTGCATTTAAATATTAGGTAGCATTTTCACATGCTTGAATGAGCTTTGAAAGCATCGTTCTCTCTGGTTAAATTTTAAGAAAAGACATAAAGCCTTATCTATATAATTACTTATACACTTAGAGACAAGTAGCTGGACCAAATTTTTTTTTTTAGGACTAATTTTGTTTTTTTAATTCAATGAGCATTTTCCTGTGAATAGATGTTTCATGGAAGCCTGGGTTTATTCTACAATTTGGATAGGTGATGATTTTAGTTGATTTTAAGTATCTTAGATATCAAGAATTAAGCATTGCTTTTCTATATCTAGCTTGGAAGTATTTCCAATAAGCAATTACTTTAGTATCCCAAGAATCCTAAATTCCTGTAGCTATTTTGTTTTCTATTGCTGCATAACAAATTATCACAAACTTAGTGTCTTAAAAAAATATTTAATTGTTACATAATTTATCTTATATAAATTCTATAAGTGAGAAGTCTGACAAGATGTAGCTGGATACTCTGCTCAGACTTAAGTTGTTAACTGCCTTCATTCTCATCTGGAGCATGGAGTCCTTTACTAAGCTAATTTATCTTGTTGGCAGAATTCAGCTCCATGTAGCTATAGGACCGAAGTCCCCATTTTCTAGCTGCCTTTCTGCCAGGGCTGCTCTCAGCATCTAGAGGCCCTCTCATATTTTTATTTGATGACCCCCTCCATCTCAGCAACAGAGAACCTTCTCATGCTTCAAATCTCTCCAATTGCCTCTACCACCAGGCAGAGTAAACTCTCTGCTTTTAAATGGCTTGTGAGCTTAGATTAGGTCCAATCAGATAATCTCCCTTTTGATTAACCAAAGGTGGATTTATTGGTCATCTTAATTGAACCTGTAAAAATCCCTTTTGACATATAAGGTAACATAATCATAAGAGTGATAACCTCATCCTATTTATATGTTCTGCCCAACAAGGTGGGAAGATTGTGGAAGGGTAAGGATCATTAGGGGTCATTTTAGAATTTTGCTTACAATAAGGGCTTAGGGAATCCAGAGCAAGCAAATGTAGATTTCTGAAACTGTCTGAATCCCTGTCTTGTAATCTGTTCTCAAACCAGCTTCCTTTCCAGCTTGTTAACTTTGGGTAAGTATAATTCAAGTTTAGCATACATTCCATTAACTTTACTTTAAAATATATTTTATATTTGTCCTCTGTATTATTACAATTTAGTTACAACCAGATCATTTATGCATTACTGCAGTAGTCTACTTTCTACTCTTTCTTAATCTGAGCTTTCATTTCCTTCTAGGACTGAAGCCATCCTACAAAACAATGATTTTGATGGATGGTATAGTACTTAAAAAACAGTCAATAGGATCTTTATTTTATAGCATTAAATTAAACCTTTCTTGGAGGCTTTAAGGCCATCAGCAATGTGAAATAACCTATAAATATTCCAACTTTATTTTGTTCCCTATCCAGTTCATGTTTCTTATCTTTTGCCATATCTAGGCAAGTATATATATTGCCTCACAACACAATATTATAATTCCTACCAGTGTTATCCTTCTATTTGAGATGATCTTTTGTCTTAATTTTTTTCCCTTCCCTCAAGGCACCAAGTAATTCTAGTAGTACCTCCTTCAGACTTTTCTTTATTCCTGATTATATTTTAATACATCATAGTCTTCTCTCTTTAAATTATATCTTATTTCCCTAATTATGTTATAAAGTACTCAAGAGTAGATATATTTGTGACATAATTTTATGCTAATATATAATTGTCCCTCAAAACATACATGCTAACTACTTTCTCTTAATAAGGGAATGATCAAGTCAAAGTCAAAATCTATTACTGAGAAATATGTTTCTATAAAACTGAGTGACTTGAAGTGTCTGCTCATTGCTGATAAAACATACCCAAAATTGAAGGATTAAATATCTTTGCCTAATATATTTGGGTAAAAACTCTAATAAAACTGTAAATATTTGGCTAATTATAACCAAAGGGGTTTTAATTGAATCATCCAAATCATTCTCACAATTTTCTCTTTCTCTATACTAAAAGGAAGCAGAACACAAATTAGGCCCATATCTGAGTTTACAGAGAAAATATTTGAAACTATATTTACATCCAATTTTTCAATTTTCAAAGGAATCTCGTGTTGAAAAAAATCCATCTTCAATCGTTATCCCATAAAGCCTATATGTATAATTTGGAGTTTGGGGCCACCAGTTCATTCTTGAAATTATCTTTCTCTCTAGCTTCTATAATATTTTCTTCTGAACGTTGCATAAATCTGTTCTTAGGGGTCTCCATCCTTTGGATGCACCATAAAAAGAGGCGATCTTCAAGATTCTGCTCTTGAGTTTTCTTATTTATTCTCTTTCTCTCTCTCTCTTTCTCTCTCTGTCTCTCTTAAATTATTTTACCTGAAAAATCTTGTTCATTTCCATGACTCTAACAAATACTTGTATTTAAATGAATCAAAATTTAGGAACTGACTTTTCCTTGGCTCAGATTCCTATCTCCAGCTGACTGTTGTTCATCCCTGCATAAATGTCCTTCCAGCCCTTTAAACTCAACAATGTGTCCAAAACAGAATTTACAGTATTTCATTCCTGCTTTTATATTTCTCACATCAGTTATTGCCTTCATAATCCTTTTTTTCCCACATAGTCTAGAGACTTTGGAAACATCTGCCACTCTTCCCCCCATGCTTTACTACCTACCCGCTACCATTTCCATATTTTCCTTCAAATTTGTCTTTCGTCTGTGATATCCTTTCCATTGTACAAATCTATCCATCCTTTAGGTCTAATTTTATTAAACCTCCCAGCTACCCTTCATACCTGAATAAAAATAAATCACATATTTCTGTAAATGTCCATAGCTTTATGATTTTTACTTAACTTTGCATATGACTGTTTTGTACATATTGGCATCCTCAACTGGCAACAAGTTTCTTAAGGGCAGTGATCATTTCTATGTTCCTTCAATTTAGCTCTGTGCCTTTGGCATGGTAGATGCAAACAACCGTTTCTTGAATTTCTATGTGCCCTTGCACGCATTACAGTATAACTTTCTCATTCAAAAAGCAATGCTATTTTGTCCAATCATTACGTTACCTGAAACAGCATTTTCTATCAAGGGACTTTCTAAATTCTCGATGATATTACACTTTATATATAGCTTCTCCACTGGGCTGATCAGACCAAGGCTGACCAGACAAGGATGATAACCTGCCTTTAAAATGCCAATAAACAATTCTTAATTAAGTCAAATTTATGAGTTGGTTCAACTCTGATCATTAGTGCCAACATGCTCTTCTCCTACTTTTGAATGGGAGGGTGTATTTTTTATAGTTTGCCCTGAATTATTCTAAATCAAAGATTCTTCTTCACCAGTGCCCCAGAAAAACTAAATATATATTTGCAGTAATAAAGCTTTAGATACTTTCAAAAAATTTTTTCTTTAGAATTAAAGAATAAAGTGTGCCTTTATGAGATTTTTAATCTTCCATTGTGACATGAGATTACTTCTATTAAGTATTTTTGTACAACTTTAGGGAATTATTTTGTTCCTGTTGTCTATTTCATAGTTTTCTTTCATAGAGAAAAGTATTTTATGTTCATAAAATCTAATTTCCTAGACATTATATCATGTGCCCAAGGTCGTCGAAAAGATTCTTTTTTCCAAGGATACTTGTAGAGAGTTCCGAAAGCATTCTTCTCAATGGATAGTTTCCTGATGGATGATAAATCCTCTTCAAAAAATGGTTGAGATAAACTCAAAACATACTCTTGGCCTTGCTTTTGACTTATGTAAACATCTTGGCTTTAACAAAGACAAAATTTTACTCAAACCTTTATTATTAACCCAGCAGTATATTAATTCCTCCTATTTTTTAAATCAAAGCATACTTTTGTCCTGTTCTTTTAAAAGCAAATTTAACTGGAAAAAGATGTAACTTGGTATGTTTAGTTTAAAATTTCTACTTTGCATTTTTAAAAATCAAAAGTATGTTTCAAGTATCATAGCTATCACTTTATTTTCCATCAACAATAATGAGTATAGTTTTTAATGGTATTATTTGTAGTTAATGGACATTTATCTATAGCTCTATCTTTATTACTCCTTTTATTACTTAACTTGTGGTAATATTTTATACCCAGTGTAACAATTAGTAAAGTATATCTCATATGTTTCACTCTGTGGAATTGGTGAATTATTTAGTATATACAAGGTAATTTTCATTAGGGAGAAAAATTGGGTTAGTGGATTTGCTAAGAGATACACAGGATTGATATGCCCATTAGGTCCAGCCAATCTAATTTTGTACTGCGTAGGCCTCTTCTTCAGAAGCTCTGTAAACACTGGCAGAAGTACCATCAATTGCTGTGGAACCTGAGCTTAGTGAAGGGTAGGAAACGGTGTCAGGACACCGTTCATACAAATTACAATCTGCATGGGCAAATGCTCCAATCCAGAGGTGTCTTTTTCAGCGACCTCATTCATGGCCTTTCAGATAAAAGTTACCAAGTTGTTTCTTCATTTCAATATGTTCAGTGCTTTTTAAGCTTCTGCTGTGTTCAGGGCACTTCTCTTTAAGGAGTAATAGAGAGATATAAAGATAAATAACGCATAAACGTATCATTTAATGGACAACATTAGAGTCTAATAATTTTCTTTATAGACTCCAGATCCCAATGGAGCCACAAACAAGATGAGTTAATAACTGTATCTCCTTTCTCGGGGATCCTATCTCAACGAATATGTTCAGGTTGACAAAGAACTGGCGGTGGCATTTACTTAACAGCCATATGGAGAATCTGTGCTCTTTCACTAGATTACATAGAAAATTTTACCTTGTGTTCCTTTAGTGCTTCCTGATCTCAAGAATAAAAGAGACCAGGAAACAAAGCCATTTCCTTACCGGCTTTCTGAGAAGCAACCTTGACTTCATCAGCTAGGCTACAGTGCTGAGTAAATTTACATATTTCAGGATGAATATGGCTTGAAGACTCGAGCGGTGATTGTTTTTCTCCCAGAATTGCCGTTACAACATTGATAATTAAAACGAGCAAAATGAAAAGTGTTGGCATTCTCTCATGGCCATCTGTGACTTCTGTGTGCTGGTACTTAGTGTTCAGAGGGGCACTGGGTATTTGAACTGGCTCTCAGGTTTGCAGTCACAGTGAAGGGGAGAGCATTCTTCTGCTTATGCCTGCTTATTATATTTCTCCCTCTAAACAGCACGGTTAGAAATTATAGTATTAAATCATTTTAAATTCCATTGCTGTGCCATGTTTAATTTCTTGTATTTAGCACTTAAAATATGAGACTATATCATAACTTAATTGTAAAATTAAATTTGCTATCTAAATTTATGGATTATTTTATTGTAGTGGTAACCTTAAACTTTTCATTTTTAATAAGACTTACAGATTTCGATTTTGCTATAAGAAATTATAAAACATGATCTGATTTGATTGAGTTCCAACATTTTAACATAAGGATCTTAGAAAGAAATAAAAGTGATTATTATTTCCTTTAAGATGTTAAAATAATTGTGCAATATGATAAGAAAGAAATATGATATTTATAACTGGAATCAAAGATTATAAATGTGTTAAAGCATGATTAATAACTAATATATTAAAACACATAAAGGCATATTTATTATGTTGAATCACATGAAATTGCTGTTTTTACTAGGATGAAACATGGTCAAATTTTGTCAATTTTGTTTGACTCAACATATACTATATTAGTTAGGAGGGCCTATATATTCCTACTGCCTGGTTTAATCCAAATGAAGCTGTATGATACTTAGCCCTAAGTGAGTTAGCCCTTAGAGAAAACCTAATGCCAATTTCTTTCTCTCTTGATTTAATGCCGGCTTGTAGGCTATTTACTCTGCGATATGTCTATCTTAAAGTGGTTATAGATGAAAGAAAGAAAACAATAGTAACTAATTTAGTTACTTAAAAAGGAAATTTAATATTTTTAAAAATTTAGAAGATAGAGTGTCATAGTTAAGACTATGAATTAAACTGTGTTTTGAAGATCACTATAAATAAATGATGTTTGAGTAGACTGTAAAATGAGTATGTTTCCAGATGGGATCAATGTGATACTAAATATTTGAGAATATCTGCAGATTTTTAGCTGAGGAAGGAAAGTGGTTCACTACAGGACGAGTCCTTCTTAGAGTCAGCAGATCTATGCTCTCATTGTAGTTCAGTCACTGGCAGTCTGTGCGAAATTAGCAAGTCCCTGAACCTGTCTGGAAGCATTTTATTTGTTCACTTTACTGACAACTCTTAGTGCACATATAAATTCACACTTACTTAGCTACATACTCTGTTGTTCCCAAGAGCCCAACCCAGAGATTTGGAGTCTTTGGATTAGAAAAGCTCTGTTAACCCTTCTTGGTCTCACATTCTAATTCCTATTAATCTAAAAAGAATTAGCAACAACTCAGGAAAAGCAAACAAATTGGAAATTTGAAAACATGAAAATGAGACTAACCACTCAAGCTGATAATTATGTATGAGTTCTTTCTGTTTGGTGGCCAGAAACCAGACAGTTAAGATGATAAGCCAGAATGTCCTGCTGGTGCTGGCTGCAGCCTGAAAGGAAATAATCCAGATAACTGTTTAATGGGATGCTTCTTAAAAAGAGAAGCTGGTACTCTCCAAGAAGCAGGGTACAGAGTAAACATCTTTTCAACCATATTGGTTAAATAAAAACCCAGAGATGTTTCATCAATGGTCAGCCTCCATGAGGTTCCATTTCCACTGCCAGGAAAATATTCCTTTTAGCTGTTCCCTATCAGTCATTGTCAGTCTCTGTCAGTTTTACTTTTCATTGTTAAGTACTTCTATATGACAGTGCTCCAATTTATACTTATAATAAAAAAAGAAAACAAATGAAATCTTAACTACATAGTACCTACAAACATTGTAACAGAAGGGTAATATTCAGGTGCTTTCTATGAGAGGCAATGTGTACAATAGATAAGACACAGACTGTTTGAATCATCTTAGATCACCTATCTTATATTTTATAGTACTCATGAAATCTGTAACCCAAGTCATGTTATTTGGACATTCTCTGATGACTCAGTGTCTACAATTATAAATCGGGGATAGTGATAATAGGGTTGTAGTAAGGGTTATATAAGTTAATTTGTGTAACGTGCTTATACCAATGCGAGGCACATCATAAGTGGCACATAATTGTAATAGTAATTTGCTGTATTACTGTTTCCTTTATAGCAGTTTTACATGAAAGTGTTTGCTTTTGTATAACCCGAGTCATGGTTATTTTAAACTGGTGTTTTTGACTGAATTATCATAGTATGGTAGGCTATCAGCTTTGTAAGAAGTGGCTCAGAAAATCAAACCACACGTAACACATTTGCTTCTGTAGCTATATCTAGATAAGGCGCTGTATATAATTTTGGAAGTCAAATGACCAATTAATGAACTTAGGTCCATTTTTTGCTTTTCTTTTTTTCCATTCTCTTGAAACTTTATTTTTAGGGCTCTTTTTCTGAGCTGTATGCATTCATATTTAATAATTGCCAATTTTATTCTTTTTTGTAGTATTAAATATTAAACATCAGGCAAATACCTCTTTTAATTTCCCTTTGGAGTAATAAAATATAACCAGTAACTTTTTCTTGAGATCTGCAGCAGTGCTCTTTGTCAAAATAGAAGTGCTTAATAAAGCCAGGAAAACACATATGATAAGTGAAATATATCAAATAAAGCAAACAGCTGAGAGATGAAGTGGCACAGATTTGGTCTTAGGAAGCTCAGGCATAAGATAAACTCCAGTTACCAAAACTTTTCAGTGATTAATTTTAATGACTTCATTTACACTGAGATTATTTACACAAATAAGCATAACTTTTTTATAGATCTTAGACGAGGTTTCTGATTGCTCCGCAGATATTAATTCCAAACTCTCAGTTTTTGACACCTAACAGTGTTCCTCTAAATGAGTATTTCATTTTACATTACCAATTTTACATATTTAGACCAGTGAAGTAACATTAGAATATGAATTCCTATATAATTAATTGTGCTCACAAAAGGAATTTCTAGGTTTCTCTTGGGGAGAGTGCAAGGGTGATGTTAAAAATACTAACCTGTCAGACCACAGACTCTGACAAATAGAATGGAGGCTGGCCATGGAGCCGGAATGAGATACTGGAATATTCTTGTTTCATCAGGGTTTCACACTTTAGTGCTGGACAGCAGAGAGGTAAAAGGGTTTGTGAAGGAGGCTGGGGAAGCAAAGAAGAGGGAGCTTGAAGGAACTGGGGCCCCAACTACTTAACATCTTCAGCCATTCAGCACATCTTGAGGAAGTGTATATATTCATAAACATCCTTGTGGGACATCATGTGAAAAAGCCAAGTGTAATGAGGCAATGCCCTTGCTACCCAAAGAGATTTGAAGAAAAATCAATATTTATTTATCTTTCAGGGATGTCGTTATATTTCTTGCTGACAAAAGAAATTGTAATTTCATTCAGATTTGCTTAAAGTTTCTTAAACTCAAAAAATAAAAATAACCAGAAACATAAACCAATTACTTAACCTGGAGAAAAATTTGTTTAAACTCTCATTATCCTAATGTTTAACTATATAATACTTGCATTTTTTTTGTTGAATTGTAATAATTATTTAGAATATTTCTCATGCTCATTTAATCCATTTGAATTTCTGGAAATGATCAAAGGTATTCTAAACAGTAGTAGAGACAATACGTAATTTATATTTTGGAGTCAAATTCTTTTGAAAGTTTGTAATTAAATGAAATGAATAAATTTTATTTGAGATTTTTACTTTCCAAAATTAAAATAAATAATATATATTTTCTATTCATTGGGAGTGAGACTCTAAAGAGGGGTTTATTATATTCATTATATAAAAATATAACTTGTTCTAAATAAGATGCTATGAAAAAGAAACCCCAAATTTTGTTTAAACTTTGTTCAATTGAAAAGAGAATTCTAAGATAGTTTCTATTATTCTTTTTTGAATATCAATTATTATAAGACATCAGAGGCAAAAGAAGTTTGTTGAATTGCCAAAATGAGTATGTGTCCTTCTAAGGTATTGTTCTACTTTTATATTTTTCTCTTATTTTTCTTTTCTTTTTTCTTCTTTTTCTTTATTTTGTTTTAATTTTTTAAATTTTTTTCTTTAGATTAAAATTTTTTCAAAGTTTTATTTTCGTTTTACAATTCAAAACAATATCTAGAAACCAGTATAACTCTAAAGCAGACACTTAACTACATTATGGACAATTCTCTGGTAGATTAAATTTTTATGGCCCATAGTTCAGATTTACTTTAACTATTAACATTAAAGATTAAGTAGTTTTTGATTTTTATAAAAAACTTAATTAGTAATTGTTACAGTTTTAACAAATATTTATTGAATTTCATCTACATACGATTATGAAAGATTTATAGGGGCTACAAAGATATATAAAAGAAAATCTAAGGCTCCTTGTATTTTATAACAAAGAACATGCAGTCAGACAGGTCACTAGGCCACAAGCTATCTCTGTCATGTACCCTATAAGAAGAAGAGGCTAGACTGCTGGCATGTAGAGGTGGTTCCTCTATGGAGCTTGTCAGCCTACAGAGACGAAGATGGGACCAATCTAACAATCCCTCTCTTTTGTAGAACAAAAATAGAAGCAAAGGACTTCCTTTCTTACCATTTGCCTTATGCTCTTACATAGGCATGTCTTCTACTCTCAGTAAATGATGTACATGCATTGAGAGCTACACACCAATGTTCCCTTTGCAACACGTTGCACTAACCAAGGTCATTTGTAATATTTTTGTTGTTAACTATTTGTTCTAGAATTATCTTAATGTTCTAAGGGAAAATCTTAGAAGAGATGCTATCATATTTCTTTCTAATTGCTTTTGAAAGAAAGCATTTAATTTACTTCTTTTTTCATCTTCCTTTTGGTATATATACCTTAGTGTTGTTACTTGGCAAGGGATAGACATTTAAATAGCACAGAAAACATGCACTCTCCACTGTCTATATTATCATGTCTAAGGTTCTCTAATGAGTTCGTGTTTCTTGCAGGACGGTTCTTTTCACTCTGACTTCTGTGGTTGTACTTGTCATTACAACTGACTGGATCAGCTGGGACAAGCTGAATCGGGGTTTTCTGCCTAGTGATGAAGTTTCCAGAGCATTCCTGGCTTCTTTCATCTTGGTCTTTGACCTCCTTATTGTAATGCAGGTAAGTGTCTTTGTATTTCCCCTTCTCAATGAAGCTGCACTATGCTTTGTTCTCAGTTTAAAAAACATTATACAAGAAAAGGCTGCATAAAGCTAGAGAAGAGCATCATTCACAGTTGTTGTTAAAGGGGCCTTCTCTGATCATATTTTCAACAATTCTACTGGGAGGATGAGCCAGTTGGGCTTTTATGAGAGGGGCACCAAAAATTCATTGTATGAA
This sequence comes from Macroglossus sobrinus, assembly GCA_004027375.1. Lineage (NCBI taxonomy): Eukaryota > Metazoa > Chordata > Mammalia > Chiroptera > Pteropodidae > Macroglossus > Macroglossus sobrinus. Next base: position 1,620,796 of record PVKZ01000063.1, read on the forward strand.
CATTGCAAGGTGGGCCCCTAGAAACCATACAGCATGGAGATTTCCTGCCAAGCCTTCAGGGAAAAACAAAACAAAACACAAAGGCCCCCTGTCATTTCATAAATGGAAAGCTGCAGAGATGAGGATGATACAGAGCCAGCAAAACAGGGATAAGCAATTACCAAAGCAGCTCAGGTTTTTATAGCATTTGAAAAACAGAATGATGTAAAAATGCTTTTTCTGGTTATGGAAATTATCACTTTCTTTCAGTATTCACGAGAGATTCTTCCATTTTTCATATAAACAATATTTCTGCCCTGCTTAGCAAGAGGTTGTTTATGCAAGAGCTAACTAGCGCTACTTGTTTAATCTTCGGGTGTGACTGCTTTGGGGTCTTAGGAGTGTCCTTTGAAAGGGACAGAAAGAGACATGAACTATTTTCAGACACTTTGTCTTGCTCATTACATGTCCATTTGCTAGATATTTTCTTATTGCTTTCATAAGGCAATTTTGAGTTTTTCCCTCTCGAAGCATTGTGAGTTACTAGAACAAAGGCTGCCATTACCAAAGGGAAAGTATACTCTATTGTGTTCCGAATTTATGTGAGATTTCACAGCAGATTGGCTAAAGAGAGGCCTTTATAAGAGATACCCTATAGTGTCTTAAAAGAGAAACACAGTTCCTAGAGTATATAAAAACTATTTTAATGGATAATAATTTAAAATACATTGAAAATTATTTAAAGACATAAAATTGAATTTTTTATCTCATCTAAATTTTGATTTATTTTTTATTTCCTGTGGGATAATTTGGCATAGTGGAGAAAGCCGTAGATTTTGAATAAGAAATCATTGGTAGGTTCCAAATCTGTCTCTCACTTGCTGAAAGACTTCCTCTGGATATTTATAAAACAGACGTTATAGCACTTATGCAATAATGTATCATGTGTTGCTTTTTAAAAGGCTATTCTTATCTCCTTTCATCTAATGCTCCTAATTAATATACTTCCTTATGTGAAATACCTGCTTTGGTCAAGTGGCCACTAGTACCTATTAAAACCCATTTTAGAGTCAAAGGTACTAGTAGATAAGTAGACCACTGCCTTGTGAATTTGTTTAACTTTGTATATGTAAGAGCACAAATTTCCTGATTTCCTATTACCACCCACTACCTTCTACCTTATTTATGTAGCTTTAATTATTCTTCCAACATGTCCACTAAAATCAGAGACTTGAAGTGGGAGAGTATAACATTACAATTTACAGATATCATGGACTCACTCAAGAAGTACCTAATTAAGAGAGATGGAAGAAAGGAAGGATTGGTTTATATAGGCAGAGTCAGCAGGATTGGGAAGAGAAAGACATTTTACAAGAAGGAAATGGCATGAAAATGTTTACTGACTATTAAAGTGCTGAAGTGTTCAGAAAGTAACCAGAGCACAAATTGATTGAAGATAGAGAATTGTGCTGAGGAATATATCCATTTGGACCATTTTGGCTACAAGTAACAATAACTCTGCCAAACTAGCTTCATCAAAGGGGGAATATATTACTGTGTTATAAAGATGTCCTACAGAATTAGAGGAGGGATGCAGTTGCATTTTGGGGACACATGTAACAAGGAAACAAGACCTAGCTTTTCCTATCTCTCATCTTCCCTCTCCTCCCCATTTCTGCCTTCCTTTTCTCTCTTATAGTAAAGCAGCTTTTTCAGCTTCCTAGTTCACATGGAAGAAAGTAGACACAGCCAATTCCTCAGAAGGAGACCATTCTCTAGGTGTCAGGCCTAATTCCAGATTACCAGAGAAGGGATTGCAAGGACTGGATTGTTCTTTGCCCATCTGTGAGTTGTCTAGGGGTGAGGCAGTGCCAAAGAAGAGGAGGGAGAGCTAAGGCCTCAACAACCGAATTAGTAGGTGTCTAATACAAAGAGGAGTCAAAGATGAGGCCCCCAGATAAGTCTCTCAACTCCTTTTTTCTCTCCCCAACACTGTGTTTGCTAGCCAAGCCTATTGATTAGCCTTTTGCTATGTCTCTCTTGTAGCCTAACCCTTCCTTCTCACTTCTCTGCCACCATTCCAGTTCTGACTCCCCTCTATACTATTATAAAATAATCTCCTGTGGAACCCTCTGCCACCTGATGTCCCCTGTCCCATATACCTTACACAGTTCACCCTCATAACTTTAACAACTGAAATGCCATGTTGTACATTCCACTTCTCAGCCGAAAATAGTCAGCAACTCCTCATTGTCCAAGAATAAAGTCCAAACTTCAAGAGCTCTCTCTCTGAGTACTCCACAGTCTGGCGCTGGCTGTGTTTTATCCCACGTCTTCTATGCTCTAGCTCTACCCCAGACCAAAGGGCTTGTTGCTTGGCCCTTGACCACAGCACACTTACTCCAGGATGTCTGTGAGCCTCTTTTTCCTCCCCAGATATCTCTCTCTTCTGCTCTGCTCATCTAGACCGTATGACTGAGGACCATTTCAGCTCTTTTTCATTACAACCGTGTGATTATTTCCTCCTTGAGACTCCTGTAGCACTTTGTACCTGGATTGCAAATCAGTATTTTCTATCCTATAGAGCAGGAACCATAGCTTATAACTATATATCTCTGGAGACTCTCTAGCACAGAGTTTCACTCAGGCAGCAGCAGTAGGTTCAGAGTAATAGCTGCTTGATGAGGGTAAAGAAATGGCATTTCAGCACAGTCTCGTGCAAACTCTGTCCCCTTTTGTGAGCATCACGTTGAAGTTTCAGGAACTAACACAAGTGGTAAGAGAGTGGATTTAAGGAAACAGAGACCCCGAAGGTACTCAAGGCCTTTAAAAATATATAGCAAAAATGTCCTATTAAGTCCATAACCAACTAAACTGTGATCTAATCCATCTATAACCACATATTTCAGACAAAAGGAAAATAGAAAAGTAGCAAAATTAGTGGAAATGGAGAGAGTACTTTACTAAAAGATTTGTCTTCATTAAAATTACTTAAATGACTTAAAAGCAATTGACCTTAAGCTTTTCTAATGGTAGGAAAATTCAGCTTACAATATTGAAAGATATTTTAATGTTTGGGTAAAAAAAGAAAGAAACCATTAGAATATGGTACTGCTGCTGTAAAGATTTTATTTTAACAAAAATTAGGAGGTTGATTCTTAATACTTTTAGAGAAAGTATAATTATTTGTTTTTGTGAATATTCATTAAACAGAATATTTCTACATTTATTGTGAAACTATTTATTGTATCATGTTTTTCTAGAGATCTAGTTAAGTCTCTAGCACTAAGGCATAAACAGATGCTAGTAAAATATAATGTGACTCATATAAATCACTCATTACTACAGAACATGAGAAGTAAATTATAAAAAACATGTCCTCTAAGGAAATATTATCTCAAATTATTTTTAGTATTTATAATTATGACATTGATTTTATTATGCCCCTTTAGTTTATTACGTAGACATTTAATTTTCAGTTATGTCTTACCCATTCATCTCCTCTGCTAGATTGAAGAAAAGATATATCTAATGTATATAAAAGTTAAACATATGATGTGTCATAGAGTAAGCAAAGAAAAAAAGTGTCTTAGGAGTTCACCAAAGAGACACAGACAGACAGACAGACAGGCCAGGCTAGAAAGAGTAGTAGGGGAAATTTTCAAAGACAAGAGAGTAGAAGGGCAGGCAACTAGAGTTTGAAAAGGCAGAACAATGAATAAGAATACTTTTTTCCAGCTAGCAGTAGCATCATAATCATCAAGGTAAGATCTCAGTTTTGTTCCATTAAGTTCAAGAAACATTTATGAATTCATCCTTAGTGTACATCACATAAGGTGCTAGAAACAGATGACAGGGGAAAGGAGATCAAAGAGCAGTGACACAGCCCACAGGAGTTTGTAGTTGCACAGAGGAATTCACAACTTGATAGAATGAATATGAGTAGAAAAGTAGAGATGTTTTAGGAAGACTGTTTTTATTTAGAAGAATTATTCAGGTAGAAAGTAAATAGTCCTACCTTGGCTATATTTTAAATTCATCTCTCCCACCCTCCCAGGATCTGGCTGCTATATGAAGGCTTTAGAAGAGTTGAAGTTTCTCTTTATAAAATAAAGAGTGTTCTGTGCTTTTTATACACAGGAAGAGAGAGCATGACAGAGGGAAGAGAGGAAGAGAAGGAAGCGGGGAGGAGAGGCAAATAGCCGGAACAATGGAGATTGTGTGTGTGTGTGTGTGTGTGTGTGTGTGTGTATGTGTGTGTGTGTGTGTGTGTGTGTGTTGGGTAGAGTTGAGGAGCCAGTAAAATCTTATAGTGTGTGGATGGGTAGAGGTGGGTGGGATTAAGCAGTGATAATGATCATAAAGACTGATGAAGTTATATTTGTTGTTAACTTTCCATATATTCTTCGTCTCTCATAAATGCTTTACATAACTGAACTCTAGGGGATTGGTGTAGGGAAAATGTAAAACTGTTGAGTTTCACAACTGGATCAATGTAGTCTAGCATCAAGATAGCATCTGCTGAGCAGAGTGCCCAAGAGACAGAGAAAGGCATAAGAAGACAAATTGCTTGGAATTTATAGGTAAGTAGGAAAGGTTTCACTATATGTATGTATATAATGAATGTATGTATTTATATACATATGTGTGTATGTGTGTGTGTGTGTGTGTGTGTGTCTGTGTGTGTGTATCCTCGAACCTTTCTTCTCTTTAACCGCCTCTCCTCTAGAAGGCTACTGTCATCATTTTGTGTGTGTGAGCATGTGTATATATCTTAGATTTATATATTTAAACAGATACATAATTAAAAATTACATTATATATGTAATATAGCTTTATAGGCTTCAAGGTGATGAGAGAAATCTCATAGAAGAGAGGCTTTTAAAGAGAAGAAGAAAGATTCAAGGATCATATTTTGGTGAATCCTCACACCGTTGATACATCTTTTCAACTCTTCTCTTTCTTATGATTTATCTATGTACCTGCCTAGTACCTTCATACCTATATCTCTACCTATCTCCTGTAATAAGTGAGTTCCTCAAGGAGAGGAAATATATTTTTTAATGTTTTTATTCCCATAGCTAACTCATGTTCAGTGCACTGTAGTTTCACCAGAAATATTTTGCTAAGTGAAAGAATAAAGGAATAAACATAACATTATTTCAGAAAAGCCAAAGAACATGAGATTTTTTAAGAAGTAAAATATTTACCAACAGCAGGAGAATGAACCATCGATAATATTAGATTAGCTCATTTCCATTGAATTATGATCTTACAAATATTAAATATCCAAATAAAAATATGAATAAATTGCTCCATTAAGTGTTAAAAAGGACTCTTAGTCTCATTGAAAAGCACTTATAGAGAAGTGATATTTTCTGAAAAGTAATTCTTAATATACTGAAAAACTAATTATGAAAATTGCATTCTACAACATTTCACTCTATAACATCTAAAATGTGTTTGTTTTCTGTTTCGTACATGGTTCTCAGAGGTAAGTTGAATAGTTTTAAAAATAGACATTATGACTCGATAAACTTTATTTTAAAATTCCATGACCTGTTTTTAGTAGAGCATTTTTTCAGAGGTCATAGTTATTGAAAGTAAAATCAATCACTTCAGAACACAGGGCTGAGCAACAAGCATAAGCTTATTTTAATTAAACAGCCATGGTGTTTCAACAAGTTGACATATTTTTAGAATAAGTTATTCTACGGGATTTTGTTTATAGGCTACTTTGAAAGAAAGGGTTGTTTAAATGGCTGTACACCCATTTTAACATGTTCTTCAGATTTAAAAATACCTGACGTAACTTTCTTCGAAGTATTTTAAACTCCTCTTCACAACTCTTTTACATCTTCATTTTTCTTACTCAGGGGTTACATTCCTATTTGAAAATACAGTAAAGGTAATTACTGTTATAGGTCCCAAGGGTTACACTGTAAGTATTACCTAGATTAACTATAAATGCCAATTGTCTTCATGAGCCTAGGAGGTTGGATCTCAATCTTATTGACTGTCACCATTTTGTGTGTCTGACATCACTGCTGGTCCAGTGCGAAGAGAGAACCACAGAGGGGAACCTCAACATATTTACTAGTAGCCCCGGCAACTGGCCTCTAAGTAGTAGATATTCTTACCATTGCAAGTTGTACCCTTGCAGCAGAGATGAATCCAGCCAAATGGGTAGTCTCTAAGAAGTGCCAGAGGACATGTCTTGGCAGGTGACCCATGATAACAGGAAAATTTTACTAGAAGCACTGGAGTTATTGGGCAAAAAATTTTAGGAACCACTCATGGATACTGGTGTGAGAAACACACTCAGTTGAAAATGAAACTAATAATCTGGTTAATGTATGATATAGATCACAATATTGAAACAGGCATTAAGTTTTATGAGGATTATTGTGAGCAAAAGAGATCACTCAAGTCTTTATGGATAATGTGAGAAGAATGTAGCTTGAAGGAATTATTAGATTTGGTTAAGCAAGTGGAAAATAGAGACATTTTATCTATGGTAAGTTTTATCCCAATTTAAATATTCTAGTCCCTGAGGTATCTGTTGAAAAAGAGCTAGAACATGATTAAAAAATTGGGAAGATATAAATTGTATACTATTGCATGTAAGCAATAATTTTTTTAAAAGCCACATGAGGTAGCAAGACATAACTCCTTCAAATTTTATTTTTGCAATGGATGCATAGTTGTTCCAGGTGCCTGGGAATGGTTAGTGCCTGATCATCACCCCTAAAGAAGTCCCCCTCTGGCCCTCGGGCGATATTTGTGTGTGTGTACCGTGGTTGGCCCTGGAAGTCATGTGTAGCGGTTGCCACTTGTCATTATACCACTTATACATGATTATAAAAAGAGCAGTGTGGAAGACTGACAAAGTCATTTTATTAGGCCCCAGGCTCCTCTGGGATGGGTTTCAAACTCATCAAGTTTAGTTATTCTTCAGGTCAGAATGTTATCGGTGAAGCTAAATGTAAGCCCAACTGATAGACATTTATCTCTCTTCAGTATAGATAGGCCAATACTTTATAACTACTCTTAATGGAATGTCAAGAATATGAGACATTTTTATAAGCTCCTCCATTAAGTTTTTAAGATACAATAATAAAGCTAAGGAACAAGTTAAAAATACCTGTTGTAGGTAATGAGAGGTCATGAAAGCCAGTACAGTAAACCCCAGTAATTCAGAACATGCATTTTAAACTCATGCCTAAAATAAGAAATGAAAAACAGCCATTTTTTAGACAAACTTTAAGAATATCTTAGAATCATAGAATTTTAGAGTAGGAGAAACATTTAGAACCATGTGATCACATCGTGATATTTATAACAGAAGCCTGCTGTCATAAAGTTGTCAGTGCCTGAGCCCAGTCCAGAACCTGGGTCCTCCAAGACCCAAGCTACTGCCCTGCTAGGTAGTTTCTAAGCCAAAGGTTCATTAAGTCTGGATTTGGGCATGCAGTTTGGGGATTATTGCACAAGTGGCTCAAAGTCTAGACTAGAGATTGGGTCCAATATCAAAATGCTTTATAGTGTAAATGAGAAACAAGCTACTAATTGGGGTGGTAGAAACACAACCAAACTGGAAAGAAAACAGGAATGGAAGGAGAGAGTGGGCCGGGAGGCAGAAAGAAAAACAAAAGACTAGCATTAACTGAGCACTTACTATATGCTGTGTACTGTCTTAGATGCTTAGACACATTTTATTTTATTTGATCTCTTTCAGCCTGCCCCATAAGACTGATATCATTATCTATAATGAGGAAAATGACAATTGCCCAAGGCATACAGATTCAGTATAGATTCAGCAGAATTCCAATTTCTTGGACTCCAAAATCCATACTTTTTTCATACCTTTCAGGACTATTGTGTTTATCAAATTAAATAATATACATGGTGACCATAGCAAAGCATTTGATAGGTAGTAAGAAGTTTAGTGAATAATGGAAAGACTCCTGAAGTAGCCTGAGCCTGGACTCTATTTCTCAGTGCAATGTGACTTCGGTTAAGTCACTTAATGTCTAGGAATCCGCTATCTCATCTGTAACATGACAATATTTTCCTAATTTATGTTACAGGATTTTTTATGATAGTCAAATAAAAAAGATACTTGAAGTGTGATATCTTTGCATATCTAGATAGAGGAAAATAAATTGATTTAGATGAGAAAAAGTTTCAGAGTTATGCTTCGAATTATAATTAATCATTCAGGCTTTTTTTATTTTAGCTAAGAAAGACTGTAATAATGTGTTGATATACAAAGTTAGAATCTGAGTAACGGTGAATATTGCTGTAATCCGCTAGTGGGGATATATCCTATACCTATGAGATGATTCTCATCCTTACCTGATCATAAGAATCACCAAAACTCTTAGAAAAATGTGAATTCTCTATGGGAAGGTCACCAGTTTCTGGTTTAGTAAGTATGCAGTAGTTTCTGGGAATTACTAGGCACTACAGATGATTCTTAGATGATTCCTGTGACAGTGGTCACCTTCATTAGATTTACCTGGGTTCTGGTTAAAAATGCAGATTCTTGGATCTTACTCTTATATCTACTGGTATCAGAATTGCTAGGGAATTCATCTGTGAATGAGTTTTTATTCAGCCCAAATGTGATTTCTCTGAAACTCACTGATAATAAGTGAATGTTTGCTGTTATTTCAATTCGATGGCTTTACACAAAATAACTCTAAGAAAATTCCACATCACCAGATGCTACTTGGAATTTATTGCATTTGATAAAGTTTAGAGAATTGTTCAGAATTTTGCATTTCTCCCATAAATCTACATCATTCCTGTGGTGCGAATTATGAAAAGCTGAACAATTAAAAATAAATATATACCTGGTGCATTTTCCTCTAATTTTAGATGAAAATATGTTTTATAAATATCTCTTTGCTAAAAATGTAATTATGGTCTCAGATGGTTACCATTTATTTAATCTTCATTTGATTTCAATAGCTGAGTGCATTTATTTGGCAAGTTATATAAATCTAAAGTGGAGGAATAGCATGAAACCAGAAGTATATTTTTCTCAGTTTTATAACAAAATAACTTTATACACAAAAATATATGTCTGGGGGAAAAATAAAAATTAAGTGTTTATTAGCTTTTTCATCTTTTTTTAGGCCTTCTAAAGAGGGTGGGTGCCAAGCAATATCCTTTGATTTAATGAATAGGGTGCTAGATACAGATGTAAAATGAAGAAATTCAGAGACCTTGAGAAGGATTCCTGCCTATGCAGTGAGATAGTAGGAGACAAAAGGTTGTAAGGAATTGTTCTGGGGAAAAGAATAGAGACAATATAAAGGGGACAGCTGCCCCAGCTACCAGAACTTGAGAGAGAGGATTTTCTAAAAAGTTTTACTCTATCAAATGTAATGTTATATTATACATCTAGCTTTCCAAGAAATTAAAAATATCCAATCTGTTGGCATTATTTTTCCCCAGTCCATTCCTTCAAAATTTTTTACATGAAAATCTGGTCCTCAGAATTTTTCCAATGGAAATTTCTTTGCATGTCATGCTAGGCCTTTTATTGTCTAACCAATGCCTAGCTGCTGACTTGTTTCTGTCACTCTCCTTCCCCTCCCTCCTACCCTTACACTTTATACTCCATTAATTCTGAAATACCAACTGGTTACCTAAGTCAGAATGCCTTTTTCATGGTGTAGACCTTTGCACATGCTTGGCTGCCCTCAGCGATCTTTCAATCTTCAGCTTAAATGATCTCCTCCCCATGAAGCCTCATCTGCCCCTCTCAGAGAAACTTAAGTGCTTCTTTACTTATGTGTCCATGGAAGTTTTTGTAAATTTCAATTATAGTTAGTCCCCGTTGCACTGCATTTGTTTGTTTCACAAAAAAAGTCTTGAAAATTATGTGGAATAGTTCAAGTCATACACAGAGAATATTCAACAGATATTGGTTATACTTAGACTAGCACCTAGACCAGTACCTGACAGGTCACTGGGACTCAATAATTATGTTTTATTCTAAATGGGAGCAATTTTGTTATTTTTTTCAGATTATGGCTTCAGAGTATTTGTACAAGCTACTTATTATAAATTTCTATGTGAGAATCATATTTGTATTGATGAGAAATTGAAAAGTTTGTTTGTAAGGATATATTTAAGGTACTGTTGACATTAGACAATTTGCGCATTAAATTTGGTATTGGTTCTAGAAATATTTATCATCTAATTAACTTTTCTTTATAATTTGCAAAGCACAACCATCTCTACCTAGAATAAAGTCTTTGTTCTGACTCTACCATATGTTTCCTGAGCCCAATTTTTGCTCAGGTAAACTTTTGTAGTTGAAACTGATGTCCTCCGTGATGGGCATTAGTGTACTTCTTATACACAGCTGCAAAGGAGGCTATAAGAGTGGTAAAATTTGGTATTATGACTGCTCCTTCCTGAATTTTGAAAAAGGCTAGGAGAATTCTGGTTGCAAAGCCATCAGAAAGTAATTCTGAGCATGGCAGACCCTGTTGTATTTTTCCTAATCCCTGGAAAAAGGAATAGAGATAAGAACATTTCAACTGAGCCTTGATTTACCTTGTCATTGATACTAGGAGAGAGATGGTGATGCCCCCCGGAGGTGCTTCCTTGTGAATGGAATGATTGAGGACTGATTTTATATTAGGAGTAATATAAATACTTCTATTATTATGGATGAAAACCCTATACAAAATGAATGAAATAAAAGCTCATAATCTTAAATTTGTAGACAATCTGTCATGTTTTATTAATTTATAAAAATTACCATTTTCAAATGCAAACTGCTTAGTGTTAATAATAACACTACTTTATGTTATGTATCTTGACACAGGGGTTCAAACTTAGTGGGAGGGGTGCCTTTAAATACATATTTATTTTATTTTTATGACAAGGTAATTAAAAGTTATGGTTTATTTTGATAAAGAGAGGAAGAAAATGTACAGGTTTTAACAATATAAATAGGAGAATTTAAAATAGAATTCTCATAAAATGAGATTTTCTAACTGGAAAAATCTCTAGCCATGTGACCTACGTGGGGTGAACTATAACAAGGGCATAATTTGATTAGAATAAAATGAATTGATGATTTTCATTACATGAGGCTTGTCATAGAGAAGACACTAAACTTATCACTTTTCAGTGTGATCCAGGTGTTAGTTCTCTACATTTGCATGGTTAGCAGCTTGAAACATTTCCTATTTGATCTCTAGGGTATTCTAGGTAATACAATTTGTATTTTCTGCAATTGACTGAATAAGACAAATACTTAAATGAATAATGGAAAATGTTTTTTAAAAACTATTGATTTCCAGAAATCTAGTGTATTTAGTCACCTTCACTATTACTGTTCAAATTCATGAGATGCTTTATCTCACTACTGAGTCCCTCATCTCTCAGTAAAAATCAGTCTGATTTGTTTTTGAATGTTTTAAAAAAGTATTTCCATCTTTGAATAGACTGTATCTTTCTCATGAAGCTATAAAGAATAGGTCATCACTGGACTTTTTAAATTATGAAAGCAATACAAGTTCTTTGAAAAAATTTGGATAGCACAGACAGAATAAAGAAGAAATAAAATTATAATACAGTCTTCCAGGTAAATTCATCATTACTTGTAGACTTTAATTTATGCATATAATTACATATATATTTATATATATATATTTTTCCAAAAACACAGTCATCCTCTGTATTATTATTGTTATGTAAACTACTTTTTCACTTCAAATATGTTATTGAAATATTTTTTACGAGATCATTTTAATGAACATATTATAATTTCATCTGTGATTGTATTAAATTTCCTATTACTCAACATTTGTGTTTGTTTTATTCCTATTTATGGTGCTGCAATGAACATGATACAATGATTATTTTCTTGAGATAAATTCCCAGAAGTAGAATTGTTAAGTTAAAAGTGTCATACATTATAATGCCTGCTAATATGCTTAGCCAAATTTCTCTCTAAAGGCTGTTTTATTTATCATTCCATGATAAGTATCAGAAGGTGACATTTCCCTCACCAACAAAGAATATTAGATTTGTATTAATAGTTTCCAATTTGGCATAAAAAAGAGTTTAATTTTGATATATATGTATTTATTTATACATGTCCATGATGACTAATTCAGCAACTTTCAAATTTTAAATTTCTTTTTGACTTGTAGCAAGATAATTCAAAATAGTAATTATACAATCACCTCAGGGGGCCTGGGGTAGCACAGCAATCTGTAAACAAACAACACCCTCATCCTTCTCCAGTGAAACAGAAATGCCCACATTACGGGGAATAGGCAGAGACCATCAACATCCTCCCTTCTCAGCAGGTTTTGCCACCAAATGAGCTTGAGGTCAGATTAGGTTTTGCTGCTGTATGAAGCTAGAAAATCTTTATTTTCAGAGCTTTTCTACTTCAAAATTAAAGACAAAATTTGGTGTACAGTTACTGAGGATGATTGTTTTTTTTCTTAATTCTGTTGGCTATTTGTATTTATTCTTTTTGTGAATTGATTGTATCGTTTGCTCAAATTTTTATCAGGATGCTTAATATTTGCCTCACTGGCTTGTAATATCTCTTTGTGCGTTAAAGATATTACTTATTTTTCTGTTATAATGTTATAAATATTTCTTTTGAGTTTTATTTGTCATTAAGATTATTTACAACAGCTTTCGTCAAGCTTATAAGTCTGCTCCAAAATCACTTGGTATGTCTGTATGCGCTGTGGGGTGGATGTACGTGTATGTGTGCGTGCGTGCGTGCATGTTTAATGCACATTTCCAAACACTGCTTGTTGAAAATTTGATATAAAATGTCAAGTTAGAATTTTGGAATCTGAATCTTAGAAAGCCCAACTGTGATTCTGATGCAGGTAGTCAGAGATTCACATTCTGAGTTATGTTTATGTTTGTTCAACGTGTAATTCTTTTCAGTTTAGTTCTTTTTAAATCTATCAATCGTTTCCTTTGTGATTTCTGCCTTTTTGTTAAGCCGTGGGCACTGTGTTTCAAAAGAGACATTGACAAACCTGGGAGCATATCCAAAGGCCAACAACCAGGATGTTAAGAGACCCATAAAGAATGACAAAGGAATGATGGAGGAAATGGGGATATTTAGCCTGAAGCACAGACTTTGGGAAGGAACATACTCTCTTCCACTGTCAAGGAGAAAATGTAGCTATTCTATATTGTACCAGAAAGCTGTACGAAAAGCAGCGTGTTGACATTTAGGGCAACAAATCCATCTTCCTCGGTGAATTTTTCTTTATCAAACATCTCTGACTATGTCACTTCCCTGTTTGGAATCCTTTTGTGGTTTTTGTTGCCTTTAAGAGAATACTAGGTGTCCTATGAGAACCCTCACAATCCAAGCCTCATTTGGAAGCCTTACCTCTCTTCACTGTTACACTCACTACTCAACTCAAGGCTCTGCCCACACAAATGGCTTGCTGTTTCCCAACAACTTAACAGGATCATTCCCCTTTCCTTCATCTTAAATCTGAGTTTCACAAGCTATCTGGTCTACTAAAGCCTCCTCCTTTCTTGCCTGAAACATACATTAAGTTCTCTCTAGTCAAGGCAGAGTCCTTGGGAGAAGGTTTTTCTCATGATTCTCTCTGGAATGTCACCAGTGTAACCTAATCCAGCAAATAAGTCTGTGAAAAGCCCAGCGAGGTCTTTATTTACATATATTAATATGTAGTTAATAGTTATTAGTTATAGACTAGGTACTAGGGCCTCAAAGATGAATAAAATATATATCCTCACTTCTAAGAGCTTAGACATCTCAGAAAGAAGAATTAATGAAAATTAAATGGGAAAGTTTAGTGAATATTTAAAATTGCAGAGGAGATTGCAACTATGTAATTTACATTTCAGTAGTCATCAAAATTTGAGTGAATTTGTAATTCATTCAGACATAAAACTATGTTTAAGATGATAAGTAAAAAGAAAAGAATTAAACTTGCTTCAGTGATATAGAGGAGTAACAGCATTGTGTTCTAAACCAAATGCACAGTTTTTGCCAAGATGATTAATTGGAAGATGTTTATGCTTCCGTTGAAAATTTGATTGGTGTTATACAGCATGTTAACAGAAAGACAAGCTCGTTTTTACTTGCTTAAGAATGCTTAGAATGTTCAATAAAGCCGCTGCGTGTTTTTGCGTAACAAAAGGCAACGTGCATAGTTAATCACTGAATGTCTTGGGATAATGAGTATTTTAAGTATTTTTGCATCTGTTACATTTATATTTCATCTTAGTCATTAATGGATAATTTTCACTTCCATCGTATAGAGGACGATTTTTTTTCCTTATTGTTACACAGCAATTTGAAGTAGGAATTGGAGTTTTTCTAGCAGAAAATTACTCAAGTGTTTGCATTTGGAGTCAGTTCTTTCAGATATCAGTGTGCTGTGCAGCTGAAGTTCTGATTCAGTAAGAACCCCACAATTGCCAAGGTCAGAAGTCTCCAATATTTTAATTCCATATCTCTATACTTCCAGAGCTGACAAGTGGGCTGTCATGGATTGCCCATTAAGGAAAGTGCATTCCTCAACATTACACACAGAGTTAGATTGCTAGACCCAGGCCCAAACTTCTGTGACAGATTACAAATGGGTTTTCTCTGTGGGGCAGTGAGCCAGTTAAGTGATTTCTAAATAGTAGACTTGTCATCCAAATGCAGTTTGATGTTATCTCTAGTTGCTCAAAAACTTGAGTTTTTTTCTCAGTGTGATTAATAACCCTTGTATTCTTTCACTATAGAACATCTTGAGAGTTGTATTAGCTAAGGCTAATTTCCTTTGAAAGTTCCAAAACAGTGTGGAGCCCAGAAGACTATGAAATCCTTGAAAGCATGAGCTATCATATTTATCTTAGTATCACCACCATTTGGTCATTGTGTTACAGTAAGTTTTCATAAATGCATGCTGCGTTGAATAAACTTTATTTGCCATGAGTGATAAAAGCTACCAAGAATTTCAGCACTGTTAACACTGTTAACACTCTCAGTTCTATTTAGCATTTAAATCTTTAAGAAACAGTGCATTTTATTCTGCCAGTAAGCAATTAACTCCACAAGGGAACTGTTAGCTCTTATAGTTAGTGCATTCATTCAGCTACTTTTGGAAAACTATCTTCACAGACCACACACAGCAGCAGATTCTAGCTGGGCAAAGCAAAAGCTATAATCAATGTTATAATTTTTAACTAAAAGATATCTTTGGTTGGTATTTGGAGCAATTTTTCCCAATATTCACCTTAAAATTTTGCTCTTATTTTAACCAATTTCTAGAGAATTCTAGGGTCTTCCTGTAGCAGAAAGATCTTCTCATTACCAGAGAGTTCAGAGACCTTAAAAAGCCCAGTGTAATGAGGTAGAGAGAAAATCAGAAATAAGTTGTTAAAAGGTAGAGTGTGTAAACAAGTCTCCTGTTACATCAATGACATCTTGTCTCAATGACTCCTTTTTTAATTGAAGAGTAGTTGACATACAATATTATATTAGTCGCAGCTGTACAGCATAGTGATGCAACATCTAAATATCTTATGAAATAATCACCATGTTAAGTCTAGTAACCATCTGTCAGCATACAGTTATTAAAATATTATGACAACATTTCCTGTGACTTTTTATTTTATAACCGGATTTTTTTACCTCTGAAAACTCTTCACCTATTTTGCCCATCTCTTCCCCTCTGTCCCCACTCTCCCCGGGCAACCATCAGTTTGTTTTTTGTATCTATGAGTCTGTTTCTGTTTTGTTTGAGTTGAGTTGTTAATTTGTTTTACATTTTAGGTTCTGCATATAAGTGAAATCACTTGGTATTTATCTTTCTCTGTCGAACTTATTTTGCTTAGCATTATACCCTCTAGGTCCATCCATGTTGTCACAAATGGCAAGATTTCATTCTTTTTTATGGCTTCGTAATGCTGTGTTGTATATGTGTACCACATCTTCTTTATCCATTCGTCTATCAATATAAAAATATCCATGAGATGTTTTACATTCTTTTTTTTATACTAAGTCATTAGTGTGTATTTTCTATTTATCATACATCTCAGTTCTGACTTTCCACATTTCAAGTGCTCAATAGCTACGTGTGGCAAGTGACTACCACATTGGACAGGTCTAAGATCTTGATTAAGCTAAATATTCATTAGTGCTTCGAGAAGTTCTAAGGCAAGAACAACGGATTATCAATATGTGATTTGCGGAAATTCTGTATACACGGGCAGGTCTGTGCATAGATGAGGACATGCTGCCACCTTCCCACCATCTACACATTGACCATGCGCACGTGCACGCACAGACACATACACACACACGCACACACACACACCCTCCCTCAGGAAAGGACACCTCCCTCTGGATAGCAGCCGCAAGAGAATCTCACTCTTTTTTCACATTACTGCAAGGTGATAGGATTGTTTTATACTATTTTACATTTATAAAAAACACACTATTTCAGTTAAACTATAAGTCATAAGTCAATGTTCTGCTAGTCTGAGAATATAATCACAAATGCTTTGATTCCTCAGTAATCAAAATATATATATATATATATATATATATATATATATATATATATATATATATACAAAGTTTGGAATTATACCACTTATGAATTGGTCAATTTCTGTATAGAGGTGACCACTTGAATATTTGATTTGGGGACCAAATAAAGGCATTTAAATCAGCTCTAATATTTCTCCTATTGGGATGCTTTAAAAAAATTTTTTTTTTCCAGCAGCCAGTGAGTCACATAAGTGGTGCCATTTAAATTCTTTGATCATTTAAGTGTTCTTTTAATCTCTGTAAAAGCTAGAGCACTGTAATGTAAATAAAGCACCATGGGTGCCAAATCAGATATTAGAGCCTCTGAGATCCTTGTCAGCTTTAACAACAGTGACTTTCATAAACCAGGAGTTGTCTTTGGGGCCAGCCTATCACCAAGAACCATTAAATTCAACCCATTTCAGTGCTCTTTGGGGTTCCATATTTGTTTCATCCACGTTCAGCCTGCAAACCAAAGAGTTAAAGAGCTTTTAAACAATTAAGAAGCTTAAGCTTAAATGTTGACAATTTGGATCAAGGTTAATTGTACATGAATTAATGACACAGTGAGATTCATTGAAATTTCATAGACAATTTCGACTACGTTTCTAAGCTTCCTTTTTTAAAGCTCAGACTGTCAGATACCCTTTCCTGAACAGTGGGTTTTTCTCTCCTATCTGAGGAGTAGTTACCAGGGGACTGATTCTCTGCCTGCTGCCCCTCTCCAGTCCCCCAGGGCGTCCAGCTCCACCATAATGTTCACTGACACTTGCTACCCTATGGAGGAAAATTTTTATTATCACTTTGGACACATGGGTTTTACCTATGCTGCCAAAAATAAACTTAGCTAATTAAAATACTATTTAATCAATAGTAATGTGAATGCCTATGAAGTAAAACTCATAGAGTCATAACATTAATTAATCAATTTATCACATAAATTAGGCACAGTTAAATGGAACAATCACTTTTCTGTTACATGTGTATAAACTGAGGTCCAGAGAAGACGCGTTCTGACTGTATCACTTACCAGCTCTGTCACTCACACTGGATATGTCATATAACCTCCCTGGGCTTCAGTTTTCCTTACATATAAAATGGGAGCAATAATACTGCTGCTAAGTCTTGCCATAAGAAATAAAATTACATAATGTTTTATTTTAATTCTGTTTCTTCTTGTCTTCACTGCAGGAATGAAATAAGCAGAGCATTTCACTTCTTACTAGAAGGTGAAAACTTCTTACTTAGATTAATGAAGTTAGTCTTTCACTGAATTATACTATATTGCTCTGTATCAGACAAAGAATTTGGCCAAATGAAAACAAAATGGGCTTTTTGAAAGAAATCTTAGAATACTGTATAATATGACCACTAATAAACTTGTTTTGTAGATCTCGGTTGTAATCTTAAATTAAAAGTTATAACCCCAGCCTAATTAATGTATAAATTCTCAATCACTAACATAATCCATGAAATTTTTTAGGCAGTATCAGCATACAGCTCAGGGCTTATAATAACAAAATTATACAAACTACATGCACACAGAAATGTAAAATTGTACTGCTATAAAAATATTGATATTCAGTTTTAGACATTTTCTTTCTAGGCAAGAGTGTGTGTGTGTGTGTGTGTGTGTGTGTGTGTGTGTGTGTGTGTGTACGCACAGTAATACCAGAGGATTTATATTTGTAACTTTAAAATAATTTTATGTAAAAGCTATACCTATTCAGTTGCAACTGATACCAAGAGATTTAAAATGTCTTTATACATTGATACTTTCTTATCTCATTACATATTTTTTATTATAATCGATTAAAATGAAAGATTGCTAGTGAATATTGCAAAACTGATATACAACAATTATGTTGTCCAAACCACCCAGGCAATTTGTACATCTTTCACCTCTCTGAGACTGTTGTTCTTACTAGAAGGATCTTTTATCAACCACTCCAAGTTTCTTCCTTCAGACTGCATGGTGTAAATGTCATGAATTTTATAGGTACTTACTAAATGCCAACTATATGCCAGGACCTGGGCATGAAATATGGTGAATAAAAATGGCGTTGCCCTTTTGGAACCCAGAAACTAGTAGCAGAAGCAGATATTAATCAATGAATCATAGAAATAAATATGTAAGTATGAGCTGTGGTGATTTCTCTTATGGAAAAATACAGGGAGATATGAGAACATTAAGAAGGGAGGACATGGCATGGTTTGCAGATCCCCGTTAGAGACCACCTCTCTGACCAATCAGTTAGGTGAAGAAGGTGATATAGGGAAAGATGGAAAGGAGCTTGAGTTTCAAATCTGTCTTCTTTGTCCTGGGGCAAGTGGCTTAAACTCTCTGAAATCTATTCTTCTTCTTAAATATTATTCCAAATCCTATTTAAGTCAAAGACAGATACGTATTATGTAGACTTGTATCTGATGTGGAAATACAGATATTCAATTTAGGGCATTTTATCTCAATTCAGATAGTTGACTAGTAATGTAATTAAGGAGATGGATTAACTAACTATGAAAATAGCATACATTATGTATATCATTAGCTTGGCTGAGTAAAGCCAAGCAACTTAATGGAAAACCTATGGAAGTAATGGCTCGGAGCACATGATTGTAATAGAGGTGCTTGAAAAGTTATGGTGCAGCTCTGGGCCTCAGCTGAATCCTAAATGCTTTTTAGGTCGATCACCTTGGGAAGCTGAAAATGTGATTTGTACCCATATCACATGGTTGACTCTCATTCTTTCTGGGATTTGTAGCTTAAGGTTCACCTCCTCTGAGAAGCCTGCCCTGACTAACTAGCATTTGGGTTGTGTGTCACTCTCCTGGGCTCCCCTAAGGAAGAATCCTGCAACTCTTTACTGATTGTCTGTGCACAGGACTGATTCTTCCTCGCACCATGCTCTCCCTGAGGAGAGGAACAGTGCCCTCCTTGCTCCTCATCTCTTGGCACAGTGCCTGGCACTTAAGAGGTACTATTTAGTGAATATCTGTTGCATCACCTAAGACAGAAAAAATAACACCAGTTAAATGCTCAGCATGATAACAAATGTTCCAAAAAAAAGTATATAAACTGGTCTTTTGCCTTAAGGAGATTATAATTAAGTGAGGAGAGCAAGACTAAAACACAAACACACAAACATTGGACAGTATAAGAAGGACATCATAAAATGAGGTATATTCTATCAGTTCTTCAGGGGATTGAGGGATGATCAAGGAAATTTTGGGATTTCGATGACTGGAAGAGGTCATCATTAAGTAGAAGTGGGAACATGTGGGGAGCATTATGAGTAAATCTGGAACATTGTGTCGATTGAGTTTTAAAAAGAGCAGTAGAGTCCATGGTGGTAGCAGTGGGCGCTACCACTGTGTACGCAGCCTGAAGTCACACTGTGGAGGGTCTTGAAAATCTAGAGTATAAACTGGATGGAGTTGAGAATGAAACTGACATGCTTAGAACAAAGTTCCTAGAAATTTAGGATAGATTTTAACAAATGAACTGTCTAAAACAAGGCTTTGAACAAGATAATTTTTAAATAATACTTTGTATTTAAATAATATTTTCAATTTCTAACTCATATCCATTTCTTTTCTGTCATTGAACACCAACCATAGCAGTTTAACCAGGTAGGGTAATATTTACAGAGGAAGAGGAAGGTGTTTGGAAAGTTTAAGTAGCATGTTCAGGGTCATTTAGTTAATTAATGGCATAATCAGGATCAAAAGGAAGAATTTCTGAACTTCAAATCTCTATCATTAAAGTTAAAACTAAAATTTATCAAATGATAGCAACTCTATTTTTCAGTTTTTCATATTTATTGTCTAAACACATTACTACCATAATCGTGGTGAAAAGATCCAGAAATTTATATTGGTGAGGGTTTTTTGCTTTTAAGAATATATTCATGTTATAAAACCACACAACAGCATTGAAGAGCATTAATCAGATATTTCTGGACAAACCCAAGTTTATTATACTAAAATATCATAAAACTCAAATAGTATATGTATTAATTTAGCTTATATGTCAGAAACCAGAAATAATTCTTGCTGTTAGCACTACATAAACTTTAAACTACAGGTTTAAAGGGAAATATTTTAAGTATAAGAAATAAAACAAGGAATTAGGATTTATTACAGAGGCTGCTTTTCCTTAAGAAGAGACATACTATATGTTCTATAAATAGAACAAATTTAAGAGATGGTAGTTAACATGTTTGACTTAATGTCTTGAGTGCTTTTAGTTGATTCATATTCTTTGGCCACAGAATAATACATGTGATCATTTATTGCTGAATGCTTTGTGAGAAGACTGTAAAGTATTGTGTGAGGAGACTGTAAAGTATTGTGTTTTTAAGAGGACAAATTTTGGAATTAGATTTGCTGGGGCACAAATCCTGGGGTAAGTACCCTCCCCGTTTACTAATTCGTTATGCAAGTTTCTTAACCTCTGTAAATCCTATTATCTTTGTCTATAAAATATGGATAATACTCAGTAAATTTGATCTATGATTCTTCTAAAATAAGAAAGAACTAAAGAAGTGAATTGATGGTAAAGAATAAAAAGTTTTTTATTCCACCATTATGCATATATTTTATACATAGATGCAGACATACATATATTCCCTTTTTGCTATGAACTACTAATTTGTATTCTAGAACATGTCTAATCCATTTCATTTTCTAACCCTTCACTATATGAGTGTCAGCCTTAGGTCTGCAAGAAAATGGAATGCATGCTTTTATGGCATTTTACTGATTTTTAGTGATCTGTGGTGATTAATGAAGCTTTATTGGAAACCAGAAACAGTTCCTGTATTCCTGGTTTTATGTTTTAAAGCCATCCATTAAGCATTGGAAAAATGCCTGAAAGTTGCATTTTAAAGGCTTTTCTTTTTAAGCCAAAGCTTTTTTTTCCCCAAGTAAGTTTTATATGTAAACCATAGTGTCAGTCATAGATTAAGTACCTTATTTATATACATTTAAATCTAGATTTCCCCACCTCATGCTTCACTCTACATCTGTTACAGAATTATTCATTCTAAATAATGTGCGTAAACTTCATCAACAGGACCCACTGTCAGAGCAGTTCTTGCCCACCCTCCAATTTTTTTAATTGAAACTGACATATTTATGAAATTAAACATGTAAGAAGCAAGAGTCTTTTAGAATATCATTTGAAGCTTAATGCCTTCAGTAACTTCTATTCCTTTTAGCTGTGTGTAATATTTTTTTTGCAATTGTGGAAACTCATAGAAAAGACTTGATGGCATCTAGTAGGGTAAGAATGTAGCAGAGTTGCTATGAGGAAAGAACTCCAAGGTGGTGAAGGAGTGATCCCACTTTCAATAAAACATGCCCTTTATCCTTCAGAGACATCCTCTGCTATAGACTGAAAACCAGACTCTATATTTCCAAAGGACCAAATGATATAGATGTCTGAAAAAAAATAATGTGTCTTCTGATTGAGTTGAGGACAACCACCCTTGCAAGAGATCCTTATGAGTTAGTGCTACAGTGTTACGCCCATTTTTACATTGAAACGCATCTCAGTCAGTGAATACATTTAATACATTGGTTCTATTTCCTTTTTTGTCCTAAAGACAAAAAAATTATTAATTTAATTGTTAGCGTGTCTTACAATTGATAGTATTGTAGAATTGATAAAATATGGCACTTTTCTTCCCAGAAGGAAATGAGATTGGATTGACTCTGGCAACATGATGATCTCAGATAGATAGATGATAAATTAGATGATAGATAAGTGAGAGATAGATGATAGAATGTGTATATATATAGATACACATTATATATAAAAGTGAATATTTTATATATAAATATATATGGAGATATCCCCCTCCATTTTTAGTATCTTGGCATTAATTGAATTAAAGAATATAGAATACTTTGGGTGAAAATGTATAAATCAAGTGTTGATGAAGATAACGGTAGCCTAACAAACTTTCTTTTGTTTGCAAACCATAAAATGGAGAAAGCAGCAGTGAATGATTAAGAAGCACTGCCTCGTGGTAGGGGTGTGCTGACTGAATATTTAAAGTAGAAGGAAAAGCACTATTGATTACTGATTTTTAAGGAATATTATAGGCTTTCTTTTTGAACCGAAGTTTAAAGAATCTTATTTTGAAACTATTTTTTTTATGTATTTAAAAAATTCATTAAAACTGTTATTTAAAAAAAACAGGTCTAGAGCTTCTGGCAATTGATGAATTATTTGAGAAGTTTAATGCAATGTCCTGATCTAAATTAAGGTAAAGAAATGAGGGATAAATGTGAGTATAATTTGGCAGATTCAGAACTGATTGAAGATTGTACCTAAAAAATGCCAATTAAAAAAGCAATGTTAGTCTATAAAGTGATTTCTAAAGGCTTGAAGTAAGCTTTTATTTTTATATAAATTGTATTCTGGTCAAATTTACAAATAAAATGAAGATGAAAGGTATAGATAATATCCTGGATAACAAAACTCTGGGCCAAATCTAAAAATATGTTGTTTAACAGAAATTCAATGTGGATTCTATACTTTAAAAACGCATATACGCATACTCAAAAATGGTGGAAAATAGATTTAAAAGTAACATGCATAAAACATTTTATAAAATAGTCAATGAATAGTGAATGTCCACTGTTAATTTGTTATCCAAACAGGAAGCTAAGGGTACCAAGGAGAAAAAAGACATAAAATAGAAATGATAAGAGTATATATATAATCATGAATAGTGAAGAAATTAAACAAATAATTTCAAAAGTATTTTTAAAGCATTATGCAGATATATTTGTACATGCATGCCCACATACATTTGAAAGCCAACATCATACTAATGCTAAAATACTAGAATCTTAATATTTTCTTTCGTATTAGAAACAAAATAAATATGTTCTGTAAGTGAGAGTTGGTTTCAGTTAACAGAAACCATTCTAGCTATTATAAGTAGAAAGGGCCATATGGCAGAATTGATTATAAAATTATTGGAAGAGCTGGTGGAGCAAGCTCTAGGCTTAGCTTCCAGGTATGTTTCCTAGAACACCAGCCTAGAACAGGCCTGCCAAGAGCTGCCGCCACTGTTGTGATTTTGAAGTAGAGAAATCTGGTAACCACTGTCCCAACTGTTAGACCCCAGGTCTCTATATATGGCTGAGAAAACCCAAAACCTAAATGACAATGCTCCTGGTTTGCAGAATTGGCAAACCAGAAGCACAGCCTACTTTGTCTCACTTTTGCCTTCCAGATTTCATAAGGAGACAACTTCTTGATGTGAGTTTGATTACAGGTAGATTCCAAGCTCAAAATGGTCCTGGGAAATGTAGTCTTCGCTTTCCAGCCTCCAGCAAGCAATAAGTCATTCTAAAAGGAAAATGAAATGGCCATGATTGAAATTATCTAAAATATCTCCCACATTACTACCCCATTGCTCTGGAAGTAGAAGCCAATGGAATTAAACAAGAGAAAGAAGTATAAAGCAGCAAGCAAAATGGTCATGTTTGCAGCTGATAGGGTCATGTACTCCAAAAACCAAAAAAAGCAGCACAAACACTATTAGAAACAGTTTTCAGAAAGATACTTTGTTTTAAAATTACTCTGTAGAAATTAAATAACTTTTTACAATGAATAACAAATTAGAAAATACTAAAAAAGACATCCCATTTATAAAAGCAATAATAACAAAAGAGATGTCCAGCTGAAATAAAGATCACAAAAATGCATAGGTTTTTTGTGAAGAAGCCCTTGGAAATTCCTGCTAAAGTACATAAGAAAAAACAAAAGTAAAGACATACCTTGTTTTGAATAAGAATATTATAAGACTTTTTTTGAAGCTGACACTGTACATTTAAAATGAAAAAAAAAAAACACATATACCAAATGAGCCATGAAAAGTCTGAGGTGCTTTGCCAGATATTAAAATATATAATGAAAAAAAAAAAATATATATATAAAATGAAGCCACAGCTAAAATCATTTCTGCATTAAGAAATAGGCAGAAGTTCACTGAATTAGAGTAAAGATTTAGAAAACATCTAAAATATATAAAGAAATAATTTAATGTAAAATGAAGGTGATATTTCATATTAATAGGGGTAAGAAATTATTCAATAACTGTTGTAACAACTGACTAGGTATTTGGGGAAAAAAATAAAGTTGGATCACAACCTAATTCCTTGTATCACTTCCAGATGAAGCAATTGTTTGAAGGTGAAAAATGACTAAAGAATATGAAAAGATAGTTGATAAATATAAATGGGTAGTAAACCTATCAAAAAAAGTTCAACCTCACTTATAATTTAAGGAAAACCAATCAATCTAAAAATGCACCCTTTTTTACCTATCAAATGTAGAGGCTGCAGAACTACCTTTATGAACACTGATTTGGCTGTGCGTTATACTCAAGAAAGATTAGCCAACATCACCACAGTTCAGTTTTCAGTAACGTCTGGGAAGCCTTTTTACTCTCTTTTCAGCCAGTTTCCAGCTGTATGGGTCATTTTCTGTTAAAAAATATGAGGCTTGGGGAAGAAACAGCTCAACCTCTCATCCCTAACCATCTAACTACTCAAGAGATGCAGGTAAAGAATTTGTTTTCTGGGAGCTGTCAGTCTGGAGGGTGTGGAAGAGGGGAGAGAATTGATTTTGCATTATAGGCATCTAGATGCCTGCAGGCATGTTTGAGTGTCTGGCCACATGAAATTTTTTAAATTTAAAAGAGGTATAGCATTTAGAACAGGGTGGTTGTTAGTCATGCTCTGCCCTGAGGTGGTGAACTAATCCTGGGATTGGGTTAATATGTAGTCACTACCTTGGAGAGGCTGTGAACCAGCTAGAACTTGTTGGAGAAACACAACCATAGCAAGAGGGAATTTGCAAGTATGCCAGAACAAACATCATAATGGGTTAGCTGGAAAAGGGAGAACTGGAATAGAAATTATTGCAGTCTTTATGGAAAAAAGTCTGGAAAAGGCTTTAAAACATATTGGCTGAGCTCAAGGGATATGACTGCATCAGAGAGGATGTTAAAAGAAACTTTTGGATTGATGAAAGAAGAGAATGTTAAGCAGTGAGGCTCTCCAAGGAGCCTGCTGTGACAAGTGGTGAGTTCTCCCATCGCAAGAGTGGTTCTGAACTAAGCCTATTGTCGATTTGAATCAGTGGAATAAAGCAGATAGAGATCAAACTCTGGCTTTCTTAGAGGCTATCATATTCCTTCCTTGTACTCACTGTTAGTAGGAGTCCCTAGATATTTTAAAAGCCAAAAAAAGGAATAGTTCTATATAAGAAAACAAACTTAAAATAGGTTGTAAAACTACAAGTCAGACACTCAGTTTCTCAAGAACTATTCTGAGGTACCAGCTATTTTAAGCAGAACCAGAGCAGATCATTTGTCACGTCCAAAGGCCACAGGACCATTTTTATTACCTTTTCGATTTGGCTTAGCTCTCTGCTTTTTTTCTAAAGGTTAGCCAGCTTTACCATATCTTGGCTTTCACAAAAATCTAGGAATCAGCTCCCCTTTTTCCAGACAACCTCCAACTGATAGATTTGATGCAACTGCTTTTTGACAGCAAGAGCAGGTGTGACCTTGGGGCAATAGTGGTAAAGCAACTTCGATCTGACCTTTTCTTCTTCACAGACCAAGTCCTCAAAGTGAATGCTTAATATGCCTGGGAAGATTTCTGGCCAGTGTTCCAAACAATTACTGAACTAATCTAAATTACACAAACACAGACCATTTATCAAGGTCAGCCTACAATGATTTGCATATCTAGGCAAAGTGTTCCCAGTACAAAGGGTGAACTAAGGTTAAGTAAAGCAGAAATAAAGTGCTGATTAGTCACACAAAAAAGAAAGAAAGAAAGGAATGAAGGAAGGGAGGGAGGAAGGGGGGAGGGGGAGAGAGAGAGAGAAAGAAAGAAAAAGAAAGAAAAAGAAAGAGAAAGGAAGGAAGGAAGGAAGGAAGGAAGGAAGGAAGGAAGGAAGGAAGGAAGGAAGGAAGGAAGGAAGGAAGGAAGAAAGAAAGAAAGAAAGAAAGGAAGAAAGAAAGAAGTAAAAGAAAATAAAGGAAGGAAGCACTCATTAATATTTAACAGTGGGAGATTTCATAGGTTGGTTACCTAAACGAATATTGTTTTATTACTATGAGACAAAAGGGCATTTTTCTTCTTGCAAGAAATAGGCTACTTTGCAAGTTTAGATTGAGATATTTGACTTCAAAGGATTTTAACATTCTTGACAAATAAGGAGAAAGTGAAGGAAAAAGACACTTAACCAGCTTGGATAGAATATTTCCAGAGAAATACCAGAGTATACTCAGAGAGTAGATCCACTTCTCCCTTTCGGATCTTTTTTTCCTGTAGCAGTAAGCAAATTCTCTAACACTTAGTGGCTGTCTATTAATTGCTCCTAAAAGGGCTCTCCTCCAGTTGTACACATCCACCTGAAATTTTACATCAAAAGCTCATATCAAATAAGCCAGTCACAGCAAGACATTTGTTGCTTTACTCCACTATTCTAGGAACCTAGAATAATCAGATTCACAGAGACAGAAAGTAAATGGTGGCTGCCAGGGGCTGTGGGGAGGGGAAAATGGGGAATCGTTGTTAACAGGGTGCAGAGTTGCAGTTTCGGCAGCTGAAAAAAGTTCTAGAGACGGATAGTGATGAGGTTGTTCCACAGTGTAAATGTACTTACCACTACTGAGCTGTACACTTAAAAATGGTTAAGACGATGAATTTTGTGTTATTTAACCACAATTTAACCACAAGTTAACTGCAGTTTAAAATAAACCAATTTAACCACAGTTTAAAATAAAACAAAAATGTTAAAAATCAATACATTATATTCATAGATGAGACGATGTTATAGTGACTGGCTTAAAAATATATCCACCATGGTTTTGTATTCTCCATGTCATAGTCTCCTGGAATAATATTTTGGGTATAAGGAGCTTGGCACTGAGCTGGTCATCCTTGAGTGTGTTTGGCCGGCACTGAAGTGCGTTATGAATCCAGGGCCACACCCATGGTCATGGCAAAGAGTGTGGAAGCCTGGATAGGATCAGACAGGGAAGGGCAGCTCACACTGGTAGGTTGTCTGGCTTGTTCAGTGCTGAGCACAAGGTGATGGGTAGTACATATTTAAGTAGCTCTTATAATTGTTGAGAAGTAAGTAGGAAGAAGCAGATTTGCAATGTCATGGAACTATAGATAACCTATTAAGACCAACTAGGAACTATAAGTTGTAATTAAAAACAAATGTCTGTTTCTTTACATATTTTTAATAATAGAGGCATCATACAGTTTTCATATCTTCAGAGGAAAGCCAACTAGGAGTATGGTTTTCACCAACTGAGGATTCAACTGGAATCTAGGGCTGGCTTCATAGGCATGCAATCTATGCTGTTACACAGGGTCCCATACTCAGAAGGGCCCTGCACATAGTTGTATATGCACATAGTTTTTCTTTTTCTACTCTGCCGTCATTGCTGCACGGAGAAGATCCTGGATGGGTTCTGTCTCTGGTTCTGAAGTGAGTTGGCCTAGGATTGTAGGGTCTCCTACACCTCCCAATTGGACTTCTTGCTGCTGAGGGTGTGCCTGACCAAAGAGCGGTGCATTAAAACAGTTATCAAGTGTTAGACCAAAGATTTCAACTTACTGGGAACTAGAAAGACGAATGGGACTTTCAAGGTGTAGTGTGAGGCTTGGGGGCTGAGTTAAAGAGCAGAAGGGAGAGTGTAGGACTCCTTTGTTGGAATGGCATGGTAGAAAGGGAGATCAATCTATGCATAGACACTCACTGTGAGAAGGACTGTTGTCTAGGCAGAGTTGTCCGAGGTGAAGTGTCTGGAGGGAATCTGGAGAGAATTATATTAGCTCTGAATTTCAGTTCATTTCACCAGCTGCCATTTCTTCAGTGCATGTTCCCCTCAGTTCCTTTGTCCTGTGGCATAGTGGAAGGGGCAGCACCCTGATTGCAGTCTGCCCTGAACTCAATTCCTGGAGTTGTCATGGAGTAGGTGGGATACCTTGAGTAGGTTACTTTATCTTATGAGCTGAATGCACTTTTTCTCATTTTATAAAACAGATAAAACATGTATTCATAACATTCCTGTGAATTTTAAGTAAGGTAAAATATGTCAATGGTAGAGCACAAAATAGATCCTAAATGACTTGTATTCATTATTAATATCATTAGCATTATAATTATCATTCATATAGTGAAGGACTAAAGACATATCAATAGACTAGCATAAAAATCTATAGGGATTAAGTGAACAGAAAACTAATTGTTATTCATCTACACAGTCAACATCACTATTATTTATTTTCAAATTGTTACTGTTTTGTACATACAGATGCAATTCTACATTTTAAAATTGAAAACATATCTGAATATGAGCCCTAGTAAAGTTAGATTCTCTTTTTATGGTTCTGCAAATAAGATGACAATTAGGAACAGTGTAACTTCTTTCTCTCTACTAAGATTATTTATTTCACTTCTAGAAAAACAGTATTTTAGAGCTAAAGGGAACCTTATAAGATCATCTACTAAAGTTTTCTCTTTTAACAAATGACAAAATTGAGGTCTGTGAAACTGTCTTTTGATTTATTGAATTATTTTTCTTTGATATTCTATAAGTTCTATTATTTGTTCCCATTGTTCTCTTATTATGTTCTTGAAATGATTATTTTGGACAAATACCTAGTTATATTTCTTTATAAATGACATCTTGCTTTAGTAATGGTGTATACCACTTGCAATATTCTACAAAGGTGGATCCAAATTAATTTACTTGCACAACGTTCAGTTCCTGCATTTTGATGTCTTTTTCTATGTCCATCATTAATAAAACATAATGTGATTGTCATCCTACTTCAAAATAGAGTGTTGTCCATAATTTCCTTTTCAAAGTACACAGACAACACACAGCACACTAAATACACAACAAAGAGTCAGTCTCCCTTTTTCTTACTCTTCCTCTTACCCTCTTTTTCATTTTTTCAGTAGGGAAATGTACTCAGTAAGTCTATTTAGACTCTTAGACTCTTGCACACACTGCGTGATAGGCAAGGTATGAGGCAGCAGGACATGCTTCATTCCTCATTTTCCAGAAGGTGCCACTTCAGCATATGTTGCTGAGTTGTTCCACGTTTGTCAAATGCAGCTTAACTAATTCCCTTCAGAACATAATTTGAATCAGCAGAGTGATTTCAGAGTTGAGTGCCTACTCTATAGTTGACAATCTATGTAAATTTTAACTAATGAGTTTCCCAATACAGGGGAAAAGATGCCTTAGGCCAAAATATAAGTAAAATCTGCAGTTCACTGAAATGGTATAATGGTTGCCCCTTTCCAAATAGTTATAGTAAATAAGAATATCATGGAAAATAATGCCCTTCTGAGGGATGCCATGTGAAAAGTGATCACTTTTCTGAGTCAGTGAATTAATTTTAATTCCTTTTTTTTCTGATAAGGACATCAATTTACCATTTTTTAGAGGATTAAATATAATTTATTTATAAATCTTCATCATGATTTGTATTCAATCTATTTTTACACACACACTCACACAACAAATTAGTTAAAAAGGATCTGTTTTTCATTGTGTAATCTTACAATTAAATTAATTTATCTATCCCGTAATTTTTTAGTCAATGGCAAATAGTCTTCTAAATTAAAAGTTTGAAAAACTTATAGACAACAGATTATGGAAGGATTTTAAAAGCCATGCATTTTGAACTTCTACTTAGGCTACAAAAATGTAGATAGAAATTTGAGATCCAGAAAATTCAGAATTTGTAGTAGAATCATAAAAACCTCAGGTGTGTTCCCAGGAATACTCAAGTTGAAGGGCATTTAAGTTTTAAGTATTCACAGAGGAAAAGGTGTTAGTTTCTTTGAATGATTTCTGTCTTTCAGTATAACCTCACGATTTTAATGGCGAGTATGTGCATGTGTGTGTTGTTATGTAGGAAATTCTCTCACATTTTAAGCCTCAAATCTTCTATCTTTGAGCATAGGAGAGTTCTGGAGAGAAAAATTATCAAGTTAACTAATTTGCTTAAATCTGGCTTTGTTCCCTAGAGAATTTATGGTGGTAACAATCTTAAAGTAAGATGTTCACTTCCCTTTTAGGGAACATTGTGTTTTGCTTAATAATAGAGGTTTTTTCTTTTCTCTCTCTCTCTCTCTCTTTTTTTTTTTTTTTTTTTTTACAAGAGTTAGCAATTAAAGGATCAAAATTATAGGACAGCACTTTGGAAAACTCAGAGAAATAGTAAAAAACCATTAAATGTCCCCTATCAGAATTTTTCCCCTAAACTTTACTCAGCTCTTAGAACAATAGTTTCAAAATGGGATGCACATTAGAATTTAAAACAACAACAACAACAACAACAACAACAACCTGCATCTTAATCTCACTGTAGAGCAACTGAGGTGACTCTGTGAGGGTGGAACCCAATGAGTGGGGAGTGAGCACCACAGCCTTAGAGGTTTTGTTTGTTTGTTTGTTTGTTTTTTAATGCATTATTAAGAGGGTTAATCACAAACAAATAGTGTCGAATGGAGTAATAAAAATTACAACTTCTAGTTAGAATCCTACTATGGCACTGTCATATAAAACCAGAAGGACCTTTAGAAATAGATATGTTTCATGTCAGAAAGCTGTAAAAACTGTTTCACAGAGATTGTCTTAAAACAGAAACATTTAACACTAAGAATATCTCACAAATGATCAAGGCTGACTTTAAAACAGAGCACACCAAATAAATTCTTAGTGCCTAGTAGGTGATGACATTAAATTACTATCAATTCTGAAATATACATTTTAAAACTTTTATTTTTTTCTTCAATATTCTTTGGAAAGTTAATACTAGACCTAGTTCTAGTAAAAAAGAACAAAGGTAAAGGCATTTTATTTCACTTGGGGTTTTTGTCTTAAATTAAGAAGAGGGGGAATTTATACCTTTGGGGAAAGTGTGTTAATGGCAAGAAAGACCAAATTAAGAAAAGCTCAAGACATAAATGGAACTGCTCGATAAAGCATTGGGACCATTAAAATGTAGCTTTCTCACCAGAGTTTATTTTTCTCTACAAGGCTCATTCTTTTCACATCTTTAAAGAGCGTTGCTTTTGTTAGAGAGCTGATTCCATTATACTCTAACCTATATCTCCAGGTTTAAAGTACTGTGCCAGTGACATCATTAAAACAACATGCTTTGGTTGAAAGCCTTTTGCAATAACAGTGAGTACTGAAAAAAAATTATCATTAATCAAGCATAATATTTTTAATAGAGATCCACTGGCACAGAAGTTCAAACAAACTGCATCTAAGAGGGGCATTTTTGCCCCTCTTAAAATACTAGACCATTATCAATGATACAATTTCCTTATTTTCAAAGCTTTAGATTAAAAATATGATGGAGTGTGTATCTTCAAACTTTCACAAACTTGTGTTTAATTTTTTTCTGTGAAAGTTGATAGATAACAGATCAATTTAATTCATTCTCTGGGGCCTCTGTTATACAAGTTATCATCTATTGTTTAAACAAACAATAAGTAAATTTCTTCATTAAAACCACATGTTAAAAGAAAGCCACCCATTCAGTAAAATAGAAATGAGGTAGTTATTTTAACAGTTATTAAAACTTAAATCAAGTTGTCAGGGTGCTTTAGCAGAATTTGTAATAGAAAAGATTAGATTTGTTTGGTATGTTTTGGTTTAAGTAGTGCAAGCTGCTCCTTTCCGAATGCTTATTCTGTCCCTCCACTATTAATCACACCGAGGCAATTGACATTCCTGTAAGATCAACTTCAGAGTGCTGAGTGCTGGTCTCTGCAACTCCAGGTGAGAATATAATCACAATCTGTATTTTAAGTTCCCAGAAAAGTGCTGAATTTTAAAAATTGTACCTTTCCCACCCCCCGCCAAGGGCTTTGTCTGTCATTTTCTCCCAGTTGAGGAAAATGCAGTTTGCCCACTCATGCACCTATTATTTTGACAAATTTTTGTCTTCTTGCTATGTCCTCAACACTGTTAGGTGCTTAGAACATAAAAGATAAGTAAGATAGACCTAGCTTCAAGTTATTACAACTTAGCAGAGATGAAAGATGAAAGACAAAATTGGCCAACTTGCCATACACAGGTGCCTTTAATTCAGCCTGGGAAAGCAAAGATGGCATCCCACAAAGGTCATGCACGATGAGCTCAGCTTCAAATGTCAATTTAAGGAAGTGAAATGAGGGATGGGAAGAGAAATAGCTAGTTAATGGATTGTGTTTTCAACAGACCCAGTTCTTCTCCAAAATATATGCCTATATCATTGATATTTTCTTAGAAATCCTTAAAATTATTTTTATCTCTTCTAAAAATACTTCATTGCTGCAAATAGCCTATCTTCCTTAGGAAAGACTTGCCTGACATACTTTATTCATTCAAGGCCCACTGATAAATTTTGGTTCTGATACTGAGATTTGATTTGTCTTGCACAGGAAAAGAATGATGACATTTTACTTGTGGGTTTTTAATAAAAATTATTTAAAAATTCAAACCAAACTATTGCATTTGTCAAAATCCAAGTGAGTTTAGCAATTAGAATATGGTTCAGCGTTTTTTGACAGCTCATCCCAAGTGATTTCTGAAAACTGAACTGCTTTCAGGATGATGTTCCTGTTTTCTACACAGCACTGTCATTGGTAGACATATCACAGGAGCATAAAAAAGCTGAAATTGCGTTGCCCAGCAGTTGCTCTCAGTAAATTCTTTTCTGCATTGGGGTCAGATTTGAGGCTGGTGAACAGATTTATATTCCTTTAATTTTCACTTTTCTTGCCTTTTTTCTTTTAGCTTTTTCCCCCCTTTAAGACAGATGTATATGCACAGTAAATTGTAAAAAGAACATTTCACTGAATAGAAAGTAGAGTGCTTTTAATTTGGCAAACAATTTTTAGTAGTATTAAGCTGAAAAGAGAACTAGTCATAGGAAGAAGTTTTACATCTCCTCAATTATTTTGAAAATTCTGTACAGAACTATAATCATTGGGAAAAACATGCAATTTGAATTAATCTGACCAGCATACTTATAGTATATAACTTTTTATTAGTATTAAAAATAATAAAATCAGCAGACCCAAATTAAATGGATACATAGTACTCTTTTTATTGTTATTTCCAAAGAATGAAGTAACTAAAATTTATGCATGATGCTGTAAAAATTAAATGATGCATGATAATTTAAAAAATTATTTTTTCTTATACAAGTTGGTCTCTTCAGCTCTGTATATTTATTTAGCAATCTTATCTTTGTCTTCTGGTTGATATTACTTTAGAATAATCAAATTCCTGTTTAAATTTAATAATGAGACAATGTTCTGAATTTCTCAAAATGAAAGTCTGAAACATAAAGAGCTTTGGCTCTGTTTGATTTGACACTTCCTTTCCATGGACTGTTTGGAGATTACATAGACCCTATTCCAGTTATAGCAGTTCCCCCTTATTCACAGTTTTCACTTTCCATGGTTTCAGTTACCTACAGTCAAGATCAGAAAATATTAGATGGAAGATTCCAGAAGTAAATAATTCATAACTTTTAAAGCATACGCCATTCTGTTGAAATCTCATGTTGACCCTGTCAGTCCCACCTAGAACATGAATCATCCCTTTGTCCAGTGTCTCCATGCTGTATATGCTCCCTACCTGTTTGTAACGGCCACCAGGGTTATCAGATCAAATGTTGAGGTACCTCAGTACTTGTGTTCAAGTAGCCCTTATTTTATTTAACAATGCCCCAAAGCACAAGAATAGTAATGCTGGAAATTGGGATATGCCAAAGAGGAGTCATAAAGTGCTTCCTTTATGTGGAAAGGTGAAAGTTCTAGACTTAATAAAGAAAGAAAATAAATCATATGCTAAGGTTGCTGAGATCTATGGTGAGAACAAATCATCTATCCATGAAATCTTGAAAAAGGGAAATAAGTTTGTGTTAGTTTTGTTGTCGCACCTCAAACTGCAAAAGTTATGGCTATAATATGTGTTACATGTTTGAGGAAAAGGCACTAAATTTGTGGGTGAAAGACATGAACAGAAAACATGTTACAATTTATGGTAAGATGTTAGAAAGTTCTGAGCAAGACTTCAGCAGCAGATCCTCTGAAACAAGTGACACTAAGGCATTAACTGCAAGTAAGGGATGATTACACAGATTCAGGAATAGGTTTGGATTGAAAAATATAAAAATTACTAGAGAGGCTGCCTCTTCTGAGGAAGAAACTGTTGTCACATTTTCCAGCAGCGTTAAAGAAGTTGATTAGAGTTTTATACTATTCACAGTTTCAGACATCTACTGGCAGTCTTGGAACATATCTATGGCAGATAAGGGAAGTCTGCTATTCCACTTGAGATGTGTGGCACTACCCATGATTACCTAATTCATATTTACTTTGGGTCAGATATGATCAGATTTGTATGGAAAGCCCTCTGATCAGCCTGCCAAGAGTCTATTTGCATAATGGACTAAATAGTATTTGGGAAGTAATCCATCCTGTGGGAATAGGAAGTTGACATAGAGAAGCTTGATAGAAGTAGCCTATATATAGCACCAGAAAGATGGAGTACATAGAACAGGAAAAATGACTGCAGCAGGAGGTTGGATCAGCCTGAAGCCTGACCCAGAGAAGAGGCAGAACAGGAAATGTCTTTGGACATTAAAGTGGAGGTAAAAGCAGCAAATTCTAGTGGTGGAGAGTTCTACAAAAGGTAATTAGAATCCTCAGTGGCTTTCTAACTATCAACAGGTTTATAGATATTGTTTTATGTGGTCAATGTCTGTTGTGAGTCAGAAAAAAAAAGAAAAAGCAGGTGCTGCTTGGTAAAAAGAGAACCAAGTTTATGTGCAATTGTCAGTCCCATTGATTGACTCCCCAGAAATAGTGTGTTTTTTATCAGCTCTGACTTCCCTAAGCAGCAGATCCATATTCCCAGTGGTGGTCTGGACATCGTCACTTAAATATCACTTGGGAACCTCTTACTTACAGTCAAAATTTAGTTTCTTATCTACCATTCTCCCCCAGATTGCTGTGCCTCAGATATTCTGTTTTGTTGTCATTGTCATCGTTGTTGTTAACGATGTCACCATCTATCTATTCAGTCTCTTGAGTAAGGAAAATAGACTCACCTTTTTGCCTCTCGTGTTCCTTTGGTTCTCATATCCAATATGTTGACATAAGTGTCATTATTAATTTCTCAAATCTCCTTCCTTCCTTTCTACTACTGGACTATAAGTTCTTATCATGTCTTGCCTAGAGGCTCTCGCTATTCTATTCAACAATCTATGTTATTATTATAGTCATCATCCTAAGGACAGATCTGATCTGCTCTAGAATCTCTGTTGGCTCCATTGCATATGGCATAAAGTCCAGTCTTGTAGGCATGAAAAAAAAAGCCCTGACACACTGCCTGTCAGTCTCATCCCTACCACTCAGATTCTGCCACACTGAACTTCTCACCATTCTCTCTTGAACCTGGCCCATTCACATCTATTCTTATGCTTTTTCACAATTTCTTCACTTGGCAAAATTTTAGCCATCTTAGTCTTCTTTTCAACAGAAGACAAAAATCACCTTCTCTGGGAAGGCTTCTTAAATGTTCAAAGGCAGGATTACTATTTTCTTCCTCTCTGTCCCTGGTACTTTACTTCCTCTCTTCAACGTAATACTCACAGTATTTATGATTATTTCTCTATCTTGGTGTCTGTGTCCCCATTGGACTGTGAGAGCCTCTAGGACAGAGAAGAGTCGTAATCCTCTGTTCTCTGGTGCCTCACAGGGTTCCTACACACTGGCTACAGAACAGGTGTGGACTAGATGAATGAATAAAGAAGCATAGTGAAATGACTAAGTCAGAGAAGAGACAGTGTGGCTTCAGAAAACAGAACTACAGGAGCGCAGGATCTGGCGAAATACAGAGTAGGATATTTTTAAGTCAGGCTTTTGTTAGGAAGTAAAAGTGTCCCTTCTCTACAAATGCTCAGAGAGTAGTTAAGCACTTGTGAGTGGCTGGAGTTGGGGTTATTCATGCATAAAGTAGAGGTCGCTATACTAAATGACCTTTAATTCAATCCAGAATCTGTATTGTGCTTTGATCATCTGACGATTTCTAGTAATCAGTAATATCTGCCTTTTGATGCTGGCTCTGTAAGTTTACTTCCCATAAATAATTGTATTCAGTTAGAACTAAGCAGAGATGGGGGAGTGGTATATCAAGTAAACATAGATGACATACTGTGATTTTTAGAATATTGTATATTAAAACCAAAATACTCTATTTTTAACATTAAGAGAAACTGAGGATTTGCTAAGTGCTCTAAGTTCAGGGATCTACTTCCTCCTACCCTTGGAATTCCTCCTTCTAGTTTAGCATTAAGGAACATTGTCTAGCCTGCATTTGGAGTTACTCTAACTGTCTGCTTGTGCTAAATTGTAACTCTAATATCTTTGTGGGTTTTATAATAACATAAATAATTATAATGCATTGTTTTTATACAGCACCTTTCTCTAAGAAGCATAAAGTGCTGCATGGATGTTACCTCATTAAATCTCACAGCACACTGGGGACATTGAGAGAATGTGGGTGATATTATATCCCCTTTGAACCTAGAGCTGAAAGGGAATTGCTTCAACCGAAAGTAAATAAAAGCAAGATTGAATAAAAGCAAGATTTATAAGAGGATATAAGGTTAAAGTTTAAGGAAAAAAGTTGACTGTGTTAGAATTAAAGAGAAATTGAAAGCCAAAAAATAGTAATTGCTCTGTAAAATGGGAAAATGTCTAGAATGCATTTTATAAATATTTGTGTGGAAAATTAAAATAATGTATGACCACTATGGAAATTTAAAAACCAAGGGTTTTTTAAAACCATCTGTAATTTTACTACAGTAACAGAACAAATTTTGTATATTATCTTCATGTCTTTTGCTACTTTTATGTTCATTTTATTTTACTGGGTATCTGCAAGATTATACTTAGACTTATAGTACATATTCAATTTTGTATTATGACTTTTTTACTTAACATTATAACATAAAGTTTGCATAATTATAATTTTGAGAAGCTTATATAATATTCCATAGAATGATGTAGCATAATTTATTTTACTCTTCTTTTATCATAATGTCGTTTCTACTTTTTCATCATATTAAATAACAATAAATTGAAATCTATCTTTATATGTAAGTTTTTCATTTTTTAAGTTATTTCCTTAGCAGAAAATATTTCCAGTTATAGAATTATCAGAATAATGTGGATGTATGATTATGTTAAAACATAACTGTATAAAAATACACCCAAATTAACATATAAGTTTAAAAAACATGAAAATAATTCCATCTAAAAATTATCTATTTGTAAGTTGGCAAAGCAGCTACTTCAAAAGTGAAAAAGTAATTAATTTTTTGTCTGTGCACAAACAAGTGATTTGATTTTATTTTTCATCACATCTTCATTTTTTCAATTCAATTACTTTGATCATGTGCAACCAGATAAAAAAAGAGAAAGCTGAATCTCAAAGAAAGCATAAATTTGTATCAGATATAGAAAAGTAAATTTACTTATGTAGAAGAGGTAATTTCTCCTGCCCTCAATTTTAATTTATATGGTCGAATATTCTCTGAAAATAATTAGAAGTATGTGTGTTTATACCAATAACTGAAGTCCCATTTTATGAAAGTAAATAAGATTTTAAAGTTTTCTTTTTAACTATAGAGGCATTGGGGAAAATGATATGTGTATTAACTGTTTTCAGAGGTGAGTTGTTATGTGGATATCTGAATTATGCCATAGTCATTTACCAAAGTAATTACCTCAAGAGTCAAGAATAAAAAGTATTGGCATTGGTTAAGGTACACATTAAGAAATATTGATGTGTGATATAAATACTGATCAAGGAAATTGCCTGGCTAATGTTATTCCAAATGGCAATCAATCTAAATGATGACTAGAGTATGTAGTCAATAGTAGCTTAAATATGAATAAGGCATACAACCTTAACCATGAACTTGGGAATCTTAAAGTTTTAATCACTTTTCTCAATAATATTCTTAATAATCTTAAGTAGTATGCCCATTTTTATCTGTCGTATATTGGAAGCAATGTCGCAGGTTGACTCAGGTTAATAGGAGACACCTAAAATATTTCTGCCAGCTCACAAAACTTTTGCTTTAATAACCTAAAGTTAGATAAACCAAAGTTATTAAGAAAAGTCCATTAGGTTCTTAAAAAAAAATCAGTTCCACATATTATAGCAAAGATGAGTAATTTATATGACTATATCCTATTTCTATATCATTTCGATAAGCTACATACTCTCAGCAACCTGTGGTCACTGTGAAATAGAAGATAAGGAATCATTGGTTAGTTTACTCATTCTCTCACAATTTGAATGAGAGCTCCTTCCCCAGTAGGTTCATAAAGAACTTGTTTCATGCCTCTATTATAAGGCTTCTATAGTATTCTGTAAGTAACGTTTAGCTTCTTAGAGTTTTTTAGAATCAGGAATTTTGATTTTTATCTTTTGTACCATGGAGCCTTAAACAAATTTGGCACATAATGAGCCTTTTGTAAATATTTGTGAATAAACAAATAGTTTTTGCTTTCTACTACATGTTTAGCATTATGCTAAGTACTGAGACATCTATAAAGAAGTATACCTTCAAGTAGTATATAATCAACATATAAATGTGAAAAGATAATGAACACCATGCACTGGTTTATCATTCTTTGGTGCTGGCACTGAGGAAAATAACCAAGAAGAATTATATATAGGAAAAATTCTCACCTTTTGATGGTTAAGTGAATGATGGATGGGCATGGTCACACAAGTTAACTCACAAGTACCAAGGTCTGTTTCTGTAATTATTTGGTTTATGTCTCACTCTCCTACTAGACCATAAGCTTCAAGAAATCAGGATACACATGGGCTTTTTTTCACCTTTGTATCCCTAGGGCCTAGAAGAGTGCCTGGCAAAAGTAGATAATTGAACACCTGCTTTGCTCAATATTCTCTGTTCTTCGTGTTGCTGGATCATTCCCATCCTTAGTTCTCACCTCAGGTGTCAGTCTTCCAAGAGACCTCCCCAAGTGGCCTCTTTGTTATTCTCTTCCTCAGTCTCTAATTTATTTCCTTCACAGCACTTATCACCACTTACTTGATTCTACTAGTCCACTGATTTTTTACACCCTTCA
This sequence comes from Macroglossus sobrinus, assembly GCA_004027375.1. NCBI lineage: Eukaryota > Metazoa > Chordata > Mammalia > Chiroptera > Pteropodidae > Macroglossus > Macroglossus sobrinus. Next base: position 1,660,599 of record PVKZ01000063.1, read on the forward strand.
GACTTGAGCTGCTTGGTGGTGGAGAACCTATAGGTCTGTTTCGGTCCTTATTGCACACATAGCACACATCACAGCACTTGATACTTGTCACTGAAGAGATTCTATCTTTATAAATATCTTTTCTAATCTTAACTAAAGTTGCTTTTGCCAAACAATCAATCATCCTGTTCATCTGCTCTTTAGCACTAATCACTTTCTGAAGTTATTCTGTTTATGTATTTATGCTACATTCAAACTTTAAGCCCCCTGAAGGCAGAGCCTAACACAAGGTCACTTGCTTTGCTGCTGTATCACCAATGCTTAGAAGAGGCGTTGACACAAGCAATGGTTGAGTATACGAATATTTAGCAAAAATATATGTAAAAGTTGATGGCATGAAGAGAAAAAAACAAGAAAGTAAATTTTTTAAGCAAAAATTGTTAAGAAAAGAAATTAGTTGTTAACCAGTGTAGCAAAATAAGTATTAGCTTAGAAATGTTGGTAGCAAAAGCAAGAGCTACTTTTAATGGAAAATAATAAATGTGGGAATCAAAGATAGTTGGGAGTAGTGAGAAGAAACAAACAACGAGTGTGGACAAACATCTTTATATAATTCAGTAGCTTCTTTTGGGGCTCAACCGGGGAGAAAAAAAGAAACAGTGTGTAGACCAAGACAGTAATAGATCATTTAGAACCAGGACAATCTAAATTCTCACCTTTATGAGTGTAGTACAAGAAACACCACTAGATTTGTATAGGGTTGGATAGATCTAGGTTTGGCTTCTACTCTTCCACTCATTAGCTAGATTACAATAGTTAAGTCAGGTACCTTCTTTGAACCTTGGTTTCCACAATTACAAAATGGCAAAAATAAAATCTATCTTGTAGAATTGTTTTAGAGATAAAATAAGAAATGTCTGTAAAGAGCTATTCCCACTGCAGAGACTGTTTCATTTAGCTCATTGAACAGTGGTTCTTGTCATCACATTCATCAATTACAGTGCCTGGCTGGAGGTGTGGCAAGCAGAATATTTAATATTAGTAAAGGGAAATTTATTTCTTTACATTTAAATAACTTTAGAGGGCATCTCTTTATTTTGGATCATAGCATAAGTAATCTATTGTTCATGCTATGTAATTGTCAGTAAAAACATGCTAAATCATAAACCATTGATTTGGAAAAAAAAGAAAACTTGTTCATTATGATAATATTTATTCTTTTATATTGTTCGTAATTAAAGTTCAGGAGAACATTTGAAGAAATCTTTCACTGATTCTTAGTTAGCCAACCTTGCAAGTGTTTGCATTAAAACACCTAAACATTCTTTGTATGTATTGTTCCCAAAGAAGAGATTTGAAAAAGTTCTCATTTCTGGCTAAGGCAATCGTGTTTCTGTATTGAAAGGCAAATTGTACATGATTAGTTGAAGTTTTTAATCTGTGTGTGTGGATGTTAAACAGTGGATTTATTATTGAAAATGGGAACACAATATTAAAAGTCCTGGTATCTCTGAGTTGGGATTTGGAGTGGGCATCAATTAGCAAATAATATTTTTATAAAACAATTTAGAACTTTTGTCAGAAATTAATTTCTGAAAATAGTCTATTGCCTGAACAGTTTCATAATGATGTTGATTTGCCAATTTTTCCTCTTGTGAGAGGTAATGAATCAAGCACACCTGAGTTTATATAGGAACAATAACATATTAATTGATTTATGTATATATGTTGCAGATATCCATAAAGCAAAGCCTTTGGCAACTGGCAAATGTAATAATTTCACATTTACCTATGACTCACCAACTACAATCTAGTGCTAAAGGCAAAATTTTATGTTTTATGTTTAGTTTTTATGATTGCTTTCATGTAGCTTTTCTGTGCATTTAAAGTCAATTTTAGAACCAAAAGCTTACCAATTTTTATGAATAAAAATTTTATGAGCTATTATCCTGAAGTAGCATACAGTTATTTTCCAATAGTTTTTTCACCCTCCCAAGGCCTACTGTTACTTCATTTCCACATATGCTCAAGGACATTATTTGGAATGTTTCTAAATATGACACATTTCATTAGAAATTTGATATATTACACAGATATTATATGGAGCTTCTACTTCATAACATTACATATATACTTTTTAATGTTGGTTACACTAATAATTCTATTTAAAATCAATGATCAAGAAAGGCTTTGAATAAAACTATTAATAATGTTATATTTATGGAACTTGTGTCATCTTCTATAGATCATAATTATGAGCCAGAAGAATTAATCCTTGAAATGAGAGGCTTCCAGTAACACAGTACCTTAGTTTACTGACATACAGAATGAGGAAGACTTGAGATAAAATAGATTGCTATGCATATATATGTGTGTGTGTGTATATATATGTATATGCTATGCATATTTATGTACATATATATATATATATTCCTTATAGTTTTCTTTCTTGTGTTCTTTGCTCTGCCTCAAATCACCTACATAATATGAAATTTTATCACTTAATATGTGCAGCCATGATATGTTAGTAGCACGAATCTTACCATCATACAAGTTCCAAAGAAACATAAGGTGTCTTTTCAGGAAGTTGAAAAGTTTGATAGTCATCACTAGTGGACACTAAATCATCCCTCAATCCATCCTGTTTTCCAATGCAATGATGTAAGAATCTGCCATCAGATTACCTAAATATGATGGAAAATATCCTCAGGTGAGAAAACAAAAAAAGTACAAAGAAGTTGGGGAGATGGTATTTATTACTGGAAATATTCTAAGTTTAGAGCCAAATCTATGCATTGGCAGTAAAAATTCTAAGATGATCAGAACATATCTAGAGTTAAATGTGCATCTTGGCCTGCATATTTTGCAGGCCTTGTCCATGACTTATAGGCTAAACGTAGACCTACTGCCATTTCTTGACTTTGCAGTGGAAGTTAGACAGGATTCCCTCCCCATGTGCTATAGGTAGCAAAATTATTCTAAGGAAATATTATTTCAAGATGAGCTATAACATACTACTAAAAGGAAACTTTTCATCGCATATATAAGTTAGTTTCAAACAGAAACACATGCTGGCATGCTAGTTAGCTTTTAGGTGGGAAGATAATTGCAACATTAGAGCCTGATGGAAAAATGTCATGAAAAAGCTTGATATGGTATATACAAATCTCTTTGGAATCATACTGACTTGGTACCAGTTGTGCTACATTGGGCAAGCTGCTTAACTCTTCTCTAAGCCTTGGTTTACTCCCTTATAAAATGATAAAAAGCCTCCCTGGTTTATAGTGGATCAAATGCTTGACACAGAGCATGGTTTGCTTAGACTGAATAAAATATGGAAACATAGTTGATCTCCTAAATAGAATTTTCTTTCTCCTAAATGGGGTTCTCAATAAGAAGGATGTCGTGAAATAGAGTTCAGGGACTACCGATTAAATTTCATCTGCTCTCTTCTCTCTCAGCAGTCTGTTGGGTTGTTGGGAAGAGTCCTGAAACCTCTTTGACTTTTGTCTTTCACTGTAAAAGAAAGAGCTTAATTTACTTATTAATGGCACTTGATATCCTTTGCGAATAAATGCTTTGCATATAGTGGCCATTGAATAATTGTGGAATTAGTTGAATAGTGTGATGCCATGCTATGGGGGAACTTGAATGTGTTACTGAGAACATCTGCAAGAAATGTGGACTTCACATTCACTGCATTAGTGCTATGTAGAATCTGTAAAACAAGCACGTTGTAGTCACTTCAGGCTTTTGTGAATGGATTGTGTCAGTATAAAGATAGGCATCCTCTAATATTCATGTAAGACTTCTTTACTCCAGTGTGTAAACTTGTTTTCCAAAAGGACACTAAGGGTGATGGAATATCTCTCCCACAGGTGCCCAACAAGGAAAACAATGTATTTTAGTTTGACCTCCGCACTAGCAATAGTTTCAGAAAATTTTTCAATTCACTGAGGGTATAATTCACAAACAATAAAACGTATTTTATTCTTTCCATCCCTCTGTCCTGCTCCTATATATCTTGTGTTTCTAGTCTTTGTTCTCTTACTTGAGGGTTGATAATTTTTCTCTAGAGCACAAAGGATGAACACTCTTGACCTAAAACTCATTGAAGAAAAGCATGGAACATCTGCCAGTTCAAATCCATTGCTCTCAAGGTTTTACTTTCTGTTCATGTTATCTCTGGGTGGTCAATGGAGGTCAGAGGCAGAGACTTCATGATTGTTCCAGAATCTGAAGTCTTTATTAAGAAAGATGAAAAGAGAAGGAAACCACCCAGGGTACAGAGCAGCAAGAATCTAGCCTACTGTTTCTAAAAGCCTGCTGTCTGCAAGACACAATAAACTGAGTCCAGTGTTGTATTGTTTTGTTTTTTCAGAAAAGCAGCCATCTTGACTTCACAAAGAGTGATGGTCATCAGAATATTTTACTACTGGTACAACGGAGGTACTGATCAATCAGAATGGACTCTGCCCAATCAGAATAGGTACCAATTGTAAACAGCCAGTGTATCCATACTGGTGCACACCAGCTTTTAAAATTAGTCATTGCAGGAGCTACTGAAAATATGAAAAAGGAATCTTAGGTCTCAGGATCCCCTATTCCAGGGGTCTCCAACTCCCAAGCCTTGGATTGGTTAGGTCTGTGGCCTGTTAGGAACTGGGACAGATAGCAGAAGGTGGGCTGTAGGCAAGCAAGCAAAGCTTCATATGTATTTGCAGTTTCTTCCCAGCAGAAGCGTCACCACCTCAGCTCTACCTCACATCATCAGGCATTAGATTCTCATAGGAGTACCGGTCCCTGGTGCCCAAAAGGTTGGGTACCGCTGCTACCAAAATTAAATTTATTTTACACTAACAAAACACCTCCACCTGATGTCTAATAGCATGTTCTGAATAGATCTCTGGATTTCTTACCCACTTCTCCATCTTCTGTAAATTTATTGGTTTCCCAGTCTCCCCACTCCTCAGTAAATACTACCATCATTTACCAGTTGCTGGAACAACCGGTAAATTCGAAAAATTCAGTTGGTGATACCTTCAAAATACATCTTGATCTGAACAACTGACCACCTAAACTACTGCAAATTAACTCGTCTTCATTTTTCCTAAAGCCGGCCTACCATTCTTTTCCTGTAACTTCTCTACACTTCTTGAATCACTCTAACCTTTATGTTTCTTAGAAACACTCATCTCTTTTTCTCCTTAAGACCTTTGTTTTAGCTCTTCCATCTGGATGATCTACTCCTCCTCCAGAGGTTTGCACAGCTTGCTCTTTATGCCAATCAGTGCATCTCAAAGAAGTGCTCTTTTGACTCACTAAACTAGCACCCACTCCCTTACACTGCTTTATTTCCTTCAGAGCATTTATCACTGTTTAACATCACATTATAGTGCTATTTGCTGATTTACTGGTCTGTCTCCCAACTAGAATATATGCTCCATCAGACATTTGTGACAAAAAATTATAAGTATAGAAATGAACCCTTTGCAAGAAACATTAGGAGTTATTCACCTTAACCACTCACAATGTTTAGATTAACTTCAAATTCTTTTGTTTGTGAAGTGAATTTTTATATTGAATTATATTTACCCACCGATCTCTACTATTATTATTTTTCACAGAGAAATGACCTCAGTATTAAATAAAAATTTACCAAGGACAATATCTACTCTTTGACAGTATGCAATTAATTTTTCTATATAGCCTATAGAAGAAATTGGTCATTCAGAAATTGGTCACAATTGAATGTAACCATTACTGGCAGCATGCATAGAGCCAGAACAGATACTGAAGCAGTGATATTTTGTACCACAAGTACAAATACAATAGAGCACAGAATGAGCAAGGGCTATGTTTTATTGAACTGCAGCCAGTGTTTGAGAAATAACATGAAAGTGTGTTGTAATTTCCTTCCACTAGATATCACTCTTTCTTTATTAGGAAAAGACAAATTATTAGGAGCTCTCATTTAAGTAAAAAATATGCCAATTTATTATATAGTTAATATTCATTCTTCTTAAGTAGTGCAAAGTAGATAGTTGTCATTTGATGACCAATGGAAGACTATCCAGAAGCTGGAGTTAGAACAGTGCATTTCTTTAGACTTTGCACCAGCTTCACTTATCGGCAACTTGTCATAGCCAGTGGTTTGTCTTCTTGTCTCCCCAACAACACCCATAGAAGTCTCTAAGATGTCAAGCACTCTTTCCCATATACCGGTGAACCGTATTGCCCTAATGAGGGATATTGATTTCTCATTATTCCTAGGTGCCACATGATGCATTTCTATTAGTTGTAAACACTTACAAGACTGACTTTTATTTTGTCCTTCATCACATCAGTCTGCAAGGGCAGGACATCTGTAAATGAGGCCCAGTGCATTTTATCAGACACTTTCACCTTGGTGCTTAAACAAGTAATGCTTTCAAAGTGTCCTGATATGATAAAGCTTGTTTTAAAAAAAACCTACTTATCTCTTGATAGAGCCTTCTGGTAAGGTTTCTTAAAAGTGACAAACATACATTTACTTTTCAAATCTACTTAGAGAATGACTTATTTGCTTTTTTCATAGACATTAATATATTTTATTAATGTACATTGGCTTCAGAATTAGCTAGGAAAATTCATTTTGTCTTTTACAAGTAAGAAAGATTATTGATGAAGAAAATACATTAAATACTACAAAATAGGCTCTTAAGATAAATTTGATTGCTTGGGCAACAACAATTTTGAGAGTTTGTCGATATCTTGGAATACACAAAAACACATGAAAGAGTCAAGGTTTTTAAACATTTTAAGGAAGAATTTACACTCTGACTTGGATTTGTTTTAGTGGTGAATAAGATCTGCCATCTCTACTACTTGTTGATAAAAATCCTACTCCAACCAGAAAGCCAAGATTTTTTCCAAAGATTTTGAGTCTCTAAAATAACCTGTATGCCTCCTGAGGTACAACTCTTAGAGGTGATGGAATTTATTTGCCCTTGAGGGGAAAACAAAAACAATAGTGAATATCAAGAGAAAATGAGAGTACAATATATGAGGGAAGGACCTCTAAGAAGTAACCTCCTGCTATTTCTCTTTTGTCCGTACTCCACATTTACCGCAGGGTATCCCTGACATTCAGCCTTGCCTTGACAACCTTCCTGGGATCTTCCACTGTGGGAAATGATCCCCCACTTTTTTAAATCGCATGTTGGTTTGCATTTTGTTTCTTGTTCTCTGACTTGGTTGGACATGTCTCATGAGCTTCTTTACATGTAGGTGGTCACTAAAAAAATGTCTTGGATTATCCCAACGAGAATTTTAACTAACTCCCCAAACACTGATTACTTCATCTCATAATATTGACATCTGACCTCCGCTTTCTTTCCCTGTCTCCTTTTCTTTGTGATTTTTGGCTAATTGCCTAATCTTTGGGTTATTCTATATGATTCCAGCATACCTAGTTTATAATGAAAAGTTTTTTTTTTAATAATCATATATCTCAGGTTGATGTGTAATATTATTCAGAAAAAAAAGCATTTGTTGTGTTGTTGTTTACCTAAATTCATCCTGAGTTTCCATTTACATGAAACCAGAGACTGTTGTATACCTTTAACTTTGAGAGAGCTCCATTCATCAATTGAACAAATATTTGAGTTCTTACTATATGCTGAGCTCTATTTCAGTAATGGAGAATATAACAATAAACAAAACAAGAAAAAAAACCTATAAGCTCCTAGAGCTTACATTCTAATGGGGGATACACAAACACATAAGCAATATCTACTATATGTCAAGGTTTCCAAGGATTTATTCAGCCAAGGGATACCACGGAAACTTTGCCAATTAGAAAAAGCATAGGGTTGCTGAAAGAAAGCAGGCACTTGCGCTTCTTAATAAGAAACAAAAATATCACCCAAAGTGGGAGTACAATTCTTCAGGCCACCACTGCTCGTTGTCATCTAAAATTCTGTTGCTAGGACACTGCTAAGCATAGAAAAGCTAATGACATTTTATAGCTGGGGTCATTTTTGGAAGAATAATGTTCTGATATTCATTGATCTAAATTCAGTTCCAAAAATGGGAGGAATAGTGAATAACAAAGAGAAAGAAATATTATCTGTAAAGAGGCTTTTAAAATTATATAAACCTTAATATTAGTAATCTGATGCCTTTAAATAATAGATATACAAATTATTACAATGAAAAATGTTGGTATATTTTATTAACATTTAAGAATTTATTATCAATTCTATTCTAAATGGTTATCAATACCTTTCAGTGAAATCTAGTTTATCTCTTAATTTCCTCAAAAACCAGAAGTCCAATCTTTGACCCCCAAAATAAAACTTTTGTTTTGATACTATGGCTTTAATTTTGCAAGGTAGAGTAATGTTATTACATTTTTATTCTCTAATGCTTCTCTAAGTAGAACTGAGGTCTCTTCATTTGATTTGGGAAATGGAATGCCAGTTGGGGGATTTAAAACAGTATTGGTTTCAAGCTTGAGTTCCTCTGCATTGTACCAAGTTTTCCTCTTTGGCCCAGAGTCATGCATCTTAATGGGAAAACGTGGGGGAAATGGTGAATTCAGGATATCCTGAAACCATCTTTCCTATATTCTTAACCTTGTCCTGAAATTCTATCCAAATGTGGCTCATGAGTAATAAGGCCACATTTGGAGAGAATCCCATTTAGACATATCCGACCAAATTACACATCCAAATGTAATTTGGACATCAGTGTCCAAGTGTAATTTTTATTGCTATAGGCAAAGGAAACCATAGTATGTAAAAAATAAGATTAGATATATATCATGGCACTGCTCATTTTTATATAGGAAATATACCCATCTGAATGAAATTAGCTGTTTCTCAGTTACTTTGAAGCAAGATACAAAGTTGGAAATCTGTTCATCACCATAAGCTGATGAGAACTGGAATAGTGTGTGTGATACAATATGCCCAAACCACAAATGTGATACACTTCTGCAATTATTGTTAGGTTTAATAGCAGAAAGCAATAAGGGAGCTTTGAATTACTAAATACAACATTTCTTAAAGAACAAAATAAATGAACATTTCATACTATGCAATCACAGGATTAGTCTGGCTCTACCCTGGTCTTAGTAGCTGATCACATCTTGCCTCGTCATTCTCTTACTTCAATAGTTTCATCTTGTGCTCAAAATATATTTTTTACATTTATGCAGAAAGAAAAGAAAGTCATGACACTCATAACATTTATGTGCAATCTGTGTATGAAACTTTTTATATATCCATAATTATAATGCCAAGAAAATCTCAATGTTTGCTATCATCCATTAGTCAAATTTCTCTCATCAGTCTGATTAGAAGCCAGCTATCCCCAAGACAATTGCTTAGTGGAGAAAGAGTTACAGTTCATCTCCTTTTCCAAATTAGGGTCAGATAAAAATGAGAGCCCTCTTAGAGTGGAGGGAGGTAAAGAAAAGTAGTTTAAATCTCCTTATGGAACTAGCTTTTGATGAGAAATCCATGCTGTGCAATAAATGAGAACAGAAAGGAGAAGATGGTCTTCATCCTTTTTCATCTGGACCCTGAAGCATGGTCCTTCTGATCCTCCTGAAAACAAACCTATCAGTTTCCTCTGTTTCACTCTCAGGATAAACCTGACCTTGGAATCGTGCTGGGGAATCAGCCATGATTGTTGGCCATTTCCCTGTCTCTTTCCTCTGTCTCCAGCAGTGTGTTATTTGCTGTCCAGGCATTATCTGATCCTCCCAAGAAGTTTGTGAGATTGATATATTTAACCCCAATTTATAAATAAAGAGACAAAAAATTAAGGAGATTCAGAACACCATCCACTCTCTTCTTTCTACCTCCTTCAAATAAATACTAGGATATTACTAGCCCCAAATACCTATTCTTCATTAAGATGAGCCCCACACATCCTGCAAATAGTAGCAATTATTATTGTTACCATTCCACTCTGTCAAGTAAGGGCAGAGTTTACACTGATTCATTAATATTCTGGAGAAATATGCAGAGTAAGAATTGAAGTACAAAAACTAGTATAACAGGGAAAAATGGGGGCAGGGAGTTAGAAGACTAAAGAAAAGAGTTTTGAAAAGCAAAACATGGTGATTACAAAAAAATAATGTAAAAAGATACAATTAGTTCTGGTCAAGATGGTGGAGTAGCATGCAATTAAAAAATAATGTAGAAGGGGCGAAGCTAAGAGAATTGATGTATCAACTCTTTTTCAACTCTGTTTTTAAAATTTTTTACATGACATCAGCTATTTCTCTCACACTTTCCCCCAAACTCCTGCCCTGATCTTGTCCTTAAAAAAAAAAAAAAAAAGACAAGTAATGCCATCTTCCAAACAAAAATCAATACTTCCTCTTCTCTTTCCTCTCCTCTCCATTTCCTTAATTTATCTTTCTCTCTCCAAGTACAGGTGTGAAATGATTGAGGAACTATTTTTTGGTGAAAGACATTTTGATCCTTGGCTACAAGAAATCTCTAGAAATTACTTTTAAACTAAAACCAATTTCATACCCAATAGAAAACTTTAGTTTCATGGAATGAAAAGCTATATGTGAACAATCCAAGAACATCTTTTTTATAAAAAGATATACCAAGTACATGTGCCCAATTACTACCAAGAAGTATCCTCTTCCTTAAAACAAGAAATAAAAAAAGAGAATTTCTCTGTTGAAAGTGCTGTATGCTGTTTATCCAGGGCTAGTGAAAGATACTTCGGTTTTCAATCTCTTTACTTGCCAAGCATAATTTTTCATGGGAGAGGTCAGTTATATTTATCAAAAGGCCAAATTTAATTTTAGTTTTTTTTTGCAGAAGTCTTGCAAATAACATAGAAAGAACAAGACAGTATCAATAATAATAATAATAAGGCAAATACACTTTAATAAAATGCAATACCTCATACATATTATTAGCAATTCATTTTCTACTAATGTTTTAGATCAAAATGTTCAAACTTATTTAGCTTTAACACTTTGGGTTTTCTGAACTTTCCAAATCACATGCCTATTTGTTGCAGGGGTCTAAAAATCAAGGATAGGTGAGACCAAGATATTTGCATTCTCACCAATAGACATGGACGATGTTGCATTATTTTATTTTCCCTTTATATTTATTTATTATTTATTTAGTGTTTTAAAGTGATACATAGATCAAGAAATTAATAGACATTGAAAGTTTTTCTGGTACCACTGTTCACATATTCTCCTTTTCCTCAAAGTCTGTTCTCCCCGATTGGGATTTCTGCAAAGATGGAAGTGAAGGGACTTGGACATCTGTAACATTTGGGCTCTTTATTATTGATACAGCTCTATCAGTTGCATATGTATAATTCTTGGAAATTTTCAAATTTTTTATATTGAGATAATGTATTGAAATCTTAAATTAGTATTTTGTCCATTGCTTTTTCATATTCAGGTTCCTTAAGGATAGTCACTAAATACAGGACTGATAATTTAGTAATTATTTTATTATTAAAAGTGAAAAGATCTATATTAATGTCTTTGGATCCACCTCAAATGTTTCTTTATATTTAGTGCATTCTTCCTTCACATGTTAGTTATGAACTTTAATTTATTGCCTTTATTCAAAACCAAGAGCAGATGAGATACCTAAAATATCATCATTTGTATCTGTTTCTCTTTTTTTATGAGAGGGAGGATCATCTCATCTGATTTTGCCTTCACAACAAGAAAAAACTGATAACAATTTGGGAATTAATTCACTATTCATTTCTCATGCTAGCGTGTCAGGCCTTCCGTAATTTGGTTTGAACTGATGCTAAATTGCAGGAGAGAAGGACAGGAGACTGGCATTTTTCCATTCCATATAGTTACTGGCCAAGGTGATTAATAAAAGATCCTTGCTATAAATTGAGGAACTTGGTTAAGTGAATCAGATCCTTTTTACTGTCTTCTTACACAAAACATGTGGTTTTAGGGTTTATAGTTTTAAAAAGTAGTGAGACAAAATTACCCCATATTTATAAAGTATGGACTATTTCCTTTCGATAAAAATTTAAAATCAGTTCTCTAGAATGGAAGAGATAAACATGTATAGATGCAAATCAATTCTGTATTGGTTTCTTATTACCACATTAAAGAGAAAAGCTGAGGATATAAGTTATGACTTAATTTTGATTGTGAATGCATACCGCTACCTAATGTACATAAAATAACCATCACAGCACAAAACTGATGCCTCCAACAGCTGGTTGCATTTAAATGATTTTAAAATAAGTGCTTACAAAAAGTCAATTTGGGGTATTTTGCTGCTTATGTACAAAACAAATCACAAATATGTTTTTATGTTGATTTTTTCTGACAGGACTGGGAATTCCCACATTTCATGGGAGATGTCGATGTAAATCTCCCTGGGTTGCACACCCCTCACATGCAATTCAAGATTCCTTTCTTCCAGAAGATCTTCAAGGAAGAATATCATATTCACATAACAGGTATGTTATGACTTTGAACATGGTATTTTTTGTCTCTAAGTTAGAGTAATACTAGCTGCTATAAAAAGAAACAGTACCATTTTAGAGGCATACATAAATATTGTTCTGTTTCTTACTCACTTAACAGTGCAAGGTGTTTCTAGGTCTACTGGCAGTCCCGGGCTGTCATTCTGGGACTTAGACTACTGGTGGCTTTAACAATTTCAACTTTATCCAGCACACAGATGGGAATAAAAAGAATGGGGAAAATAATTAAGAAAGCTCACCTGTTTCTTAACTGCCTTGGCTTGGAAAAGAAACATGTCACCTCCCTTCACGTTTTGTTGGGAATAACCAGTCAGATGGACCCACTTAAAGTCAAGGAGAGCAGGGAGATGTAGTCACAGTCAGGCAGCCACTTCCTATGTCAGGCCCAGTGATGTAGCACAGGATTATCAGAGAGGAAGAACACAACACGTCTTTGGTGTGGAGTTAGCTATTTCTGTCATTCTCCATATGCCACCCTACCTTGGTTTTGTTCATTGTGTGGGTTTCCTTTTTAAAACCTATTTCTCAGGATATTTTTCAACATTAATTCTCTTTATGCTTTGTTCTTCATTTACTACTGAGATCAAAAAGAGGTTTTCTCAAGCTCCAATTAGACTATATGCCTCTAGGGAGGTTGTCCACTTCTCATCTGATTAAAACCTACTTCTGTGGTAGAGTTTTGTGTTTGTCTCAAGTGATTCTCTTGTGACTCCTCAGATTATTTCATTTTCAGATTTCTCTTGCTTTTAGAATAATATGATTTATTATAATAGTTTTTCATGACATCTCAGTCATTCTCATCTAAGAGTATTCCTAGAGTTCCTTGTTTTACCTTTTTTTCTTTGAAAGCCGAATGATCAAATGAAGAATGCCATTAGTTCCTGAGCTGTTCAGATGCAGGTAGCAAATGTGTGTGTTTTAAGGGCAATGGCTTAGGATCCCATGCCTGCTATAATAAAAATTGCTGAAGAAATCTGTGCTTACACTACCGTCTGTGCTGCTGAATAAAAATAGTCTGAGCACAGAAAACGCGAACATCTGAGGACTGCAAAAAAACCTTTGCTTCCCAACTTGACGGCTGTTTTTTGCTGAGCATGAGGCAACCTTCCTAAATTGGAGAATGAGCTCATGAATAGGGAAGATGCAGCAGGTTTCTTCTCCTTTTTAAAATGAATGAGGCCCATCTATTAAATTCACTGGGTAAATCAATCAATTTGAGTTCAGGTCACAGAGTGTAGTTTCAGAGTCCCCACTTAATCTCTGCAGTGTGCTACCTTCTTGGACTTCTAAAACAGCTATCACACACATGGCATCATCATATCCCTCTGGGTGGGCTTTCACCTGGATCATCTGTACTTGCTATCAGCTCTTGTCCCAGACCATCATGGCACTAATATTGTCTCTGACTCAGTATCAGAATCCCTGTCAGAAATATACTCTCGAGTACAGAATATCAGCTTTTTTATTTAAAAAAAAAAAATGAGAGGAGGAGATTCAGAGAGATCATTGATAAGAAAAAAAAATCAAGTTGTTAAGTATATTTAATTTGGGGCTATTTTGCATAGCTTTGTCATACATGCTATCATTTATAGATAGCAGCAGGTTTGACTTTTGTGGTGCTCAGAGCTTACACAATTTGGAACGCTCTGTTTAAGAATATGAATATAAAATTACAACCGAAAATCATATTCAGTGCCTTGGAAGGGGACCACACATACAGGAGTCCCTGAACCTTTGGCGTCACTAGCTTCTAGGTAGAGCCTTCTACACCTTTGGACTTAAACCTTTGTCCCACCAAGTATTATTTTGTAAAAACTTAAAAGGAGGAAAGACTAGCTAAGTATTTGTATTGGAGACTGTACATTAATAAAGTTTTTCAGAAGGTAGAAATATATTACAATTAAGACTTTGATTATGCTGATTAACATATCACACAGGAAACTTTATAAACATGCAGGTTGTTAGGCGCCAAAACTAATGGTTCCTGCAGAGTAGGTCTGGGCAAAGGGCAGGGAATGAGACTTTTAAAAAGCTTTCCCACATAATGCTAATCTTTGAGAACTATTCCTTTCTGATTGAGAAGCCACAGTTGAGGTCAGATTGTCTCCTTATTTGAAACAAGTGAATAACTGGGTGCTTAGACCTGCTGGGAATGCTATTGAGGATTCTGGAGTTTAAATTCAAAATAAAATATGACACATGTGGTCTTTGGGGTGAAGAGATCCAGCATAATCAATTGAAATTCAATTTGCGGTAAAATGATTATGTACCTCCCCAGATCCATTTATGATTAAATTTTCTAGGAAAACAGTGATAGGAGGCTAAAGTTAGTTTTAACTTCTCGCTCTTATTTTTCTTACTCTCTTTGTTCCACTACTTGGAACAAAGAGAGTAAGAAAAAGGTTGCTAAAGAGGTTGCTGAGGCTACTCTGGGAGTACCATCTAATCTGTGAAAGGCCTTCACTTTATCTAAAATTGTTTCTGGGCAAACCTAGGTAAAATTTTCAAAACATAGTGCTACATGTTGGATTTTAATATGCTCAGTAGTTAGCCCACAAATTTCCAAGTACACTGCAAATGCTAACTTGATCAGCTCTTCCAAGTTTGGCTCCTTTTTTGTAGAGAGTCTTGATTGCTTTCCTTAGTAAATAAATATGGTATTACCTACTGGGATTATAAAGCATGAAACCCTCTCTAGCCATCAGTGGTTTTCAAACTTTGGTGTATATGAGAATTACCTGGAGAGCTTATTAAAAAATTCTGTCAGCCTCACACCCAGACAGAGCTGGATGTCTGAGGGATATGATGGACCTTGGAATCTACTGTTCTCTCAAGCATAACCAGTTATGTCTATGCAGGCAGCCAGAGGACCATACCCAGAGAAATGCTGCTGCAGAGAAACATTTTCTAGTCAAAATTCCTCTCATCTCAGCTTTAATTTATTTTCATATGCAACTCTTAAAACAAAGCCAAGGGACAGAAAGAAAATTAAATAGAAATGGGGTGGCCCATGAGAAAGTTGTATGGTAGAGGCCCATCAGGAGCTAGAACATTTAGAGCTGGGACCAAAGGAGGAGATCCTGAAGCAGAGAATGACTGGGAAAGGTCTAGATGACCATAGATGAAGATGGAGCCAGGGGTAGAAAGGGATCCTGTAGACCTTCACATGGCTCTGTCTGTTGCCTTCTCTGCGGTCTTTGTTATGTACTAGAAGAGGCTGGATGAGGACTGCTAGGGTTCTATTAGGGTCAAGAATGATTCTAACTAGGCCTCAACTATCATTTCTCTGTGAAACTATCATTTTTCTGTGAAGGATCTTCAGTGCATGCCGAGGAAATGGAATGTAAGGGGTTGGTGCATAGACTTCAGCCCTTCTACTGAGTGGTGGCATGGCTCTTGTCCAGCTCTTGAGCTTCTTAGAGGCTCAACTTTCTCATCTGTTAATTGGAGACCATACTAGTACTTATCCCAGAGTTGCTATATTATATTAGTTAACATGTACAAGGCACTTAAAACACTTTCTGCCATGTATTAAGCACTCAATGAGCTCACTATATTTACCTGAAACTTTTCTATTTATTCATCAAGGGTTTGTGTTTCCTATTTAACTAAAAAACATCAGGCAGCCCAAGAGAGGGCTCTCTTATTATTTATCCACTACTTTGAGTTCTCTACTGTTATTTACTTTTCTGAATTCTCAAGAAGGAGAAAGCAGAGAATGGGGAAAAAAATTTTTTCTCCCAATGAGATCCTATGTATGTAGAAGGTTATCTGATACCAGTGAGTTCCCATTGACGTTTTTAAAGCATTAAGGATTTGAGTATTTTTTTAATCCTGATTTCAAGCTAGTTTTATTTATGAATGTCAGAAATAACTTGAATTGTTGCATCTGTTTAGCTCATCTGGATCCCCCTTGACAGATGGTTTGTTGCAGTATGTGTGAGCTTTCATTTTATAAGCTGGGCTAGAGCTTATAAAAATAAATCATCTCTATCTAAGGGTGTGTTAAAATATTTTTTTTTCTGGGAATTTTGATTTCAGGAACAGAAGGGATAAATGGTTAGTGATTAAGTCACACTGGAGCTTTTGTCCCAAGCCTTCTAAAAGTAAATGCAACTGTATAATTCTCTTTTCTGCCCTCTTCCCTTTTACCTATAAGGTGAATGCAAAGATGGATTCAAATGTGATATGCTAAGTCTCTGGAGGCAAGAGAGGAATGGCCTCTCAATTCAGTCTCGGAAGCCCCTCTGAGTCCTATTAATGCCAATCCCGGTGGAAACTCTGCCATCTGTCATCCCAGCCAGACAAAGGGAGTGTCCCATTGGTGGCCATCATCTGAGTAAATTAGGAGGGGGCCAGGGGAAAGGCCAGAAGGAAGGCCTGTGCATCTGCAAGGAGAGAATTCACACTGTTGGCACGATGATGCCCACAGGAACCCTTTCGGCAAAAAATGGAAAATGCAGAAGTAAACAAGCCTCTGTAGCGTCTGTAGTGTTCTGTTTCAGTTTCTTGAACAGTGTGAGGGCACAGGTGCTTTACAATGGCAAGAATGTGGAAAATAATGAATAAAACCCCTTCATTGTATTTCCAAAGGTGCACGATTTCTGGTAAATGAGTTCCCAGAGATTGTTTTTTAAAGAGCTCTCCTGTGTCAATCAGATGATGGAAGTGCTGGGGAGGGTATGCCAATGGTCCATCCAGCAAAATATTCCATCTGATAGAATTAGCAAGGGACTTGTTATAGGGAAATATGATGCATCCTATTGTTCACAGTGACAGTCCCCCAAGATCATAAATTTATCCAGAGTACACAGAGAACTCCTGCTATTCTTTCAGTTGTGAATTTTTCTAAATATTTCCTGAAGCAATTTTTATTTTCAACACATTTATACAGCTCTAAGAGTTACCTATGTTTACTTCTACATAAAGCAGAAATTCATTTTATTTGTCAAAAACTCATCTTTTTCCAGGCCCTGGTTGCTTTGCCCGTAGCTTGTGAGTTCTTGTGCTCCTGAGGTGGTCCCATCTGCCCAAAATGAGGTGTTCTGTCTTCATTTATGTATACATAAATGTTCTAATACATGTTCTAATAAAACTCACATGATCTTCAAAAATTGTCTTCGCAGTCAGAGGAAGAACTTGACATATATAATTAATCATAACCTTTGATACGTGAATATTTTACTTTTCTCAATATTCCAGATCATATTAGATTTTAGCAGTACCTTGGAATTCACCAGATCATTGTGACATGTGTATTTGATTTGAAAGTGTAGAACTTCACTCATAATATTTTTCTTGATGTGTTATCTCAGAGTTGCTTAATAGATATTTCCTGAGTTAATATGTGTATAAACCCAAGCCAGGATCTAGAGAATACAAAAATGAACATTACACATTTCCCAGACTCAAGAACCTTCAGTACAGTCTTTGATACAACTATGTGGCCTTTTCTTTCTCTTTTTATCATCACATGTTTCTGTCTCTACTCATCATCTTGAATTATATTTCTCACTTAGGAAGCAACAGTGACAAAAGAAGAACTTTGAGAAGCTGTATTTATTTGCTTTTTAAGTCTTAAGAAGATACTCTACTAACTTGACTTACTAATTTATAAATTATTTAGTAAATATCTTCCCTTTACCAAATGGTCTCCTCATAGGCCAAGCACTGAATGTAGTTTCTAGATATCCCAAAGTTATGGAGGGAAGGACTTAAAGAGCTAACTCAGTCAGCTCTGTTTTTAATTGCTCATGTCTGAAACGAGAGGACATTGAATTTGCCCATGAAGCTTGTTATAGCAAACTACTATTTCTTTAATTAACCAAACCTAATCTTTTTCAAGGCCAGTGTTTCTTGCTATTTTATAATAAATACGTAATGGCTTTGTGGAACATGACTATTTAATGTATCTGCTCTTGATGCCAGAGTCTGGCTGAGTCGTAGCACCTACTTGATGTAGAGTGCCCACAGCACAGCACAGCTCAACCACAATGTTAAGTGAAAACTCTCCTGAGTAAAAGATTTTTTGCAAACATTATGACTGCATATTGGAATCCTAAAAGTTTTATTATATGGTGGAAATATCAGCACTTTATAGTCTTTAGTTTAAAAAAATAACACTTTCCTCCAAATTGTTGTCATTTCCTATGGTAAATAGAGATGATAGTTAATGAAGAATTCTTTTAAAACTAACTAGCTCAGAATTCTATAGACACCCACAAAGTAAAAAGATAAAATGACCATTATAATATCATTTTTGACAATCAATAAGATTCATTAAAAGCACAAAATATGAAAAAAGGGTAATTCCACCAACACCATGCAGTGATTTCTTATTAAAGAAAACGGTAAGATATTTAGACATGGTGATTAATAGAAATAATATATGGATTTTACCCTACCTCCTTGCTGATTTACATTATACTATATAGTTGAAACAACAGAGGGGGGGGAATGCAAAATCTCTCATAAGATTAATGCTGAAATCCCAAACCTCTTGTTATGGTTGATTGTACCCTCGCAACAACATACTTGGGAAAATTAAAGTAGAAGCACTTTCTATTCTTTCTTCTTTTGTGTCTTATATCCTTTCTATGTGGGTTATTTCAGGGATTCAAATTTATTTTTTATGGTAAACAGTATTTCTCAGAAATATAATATTTTTTTTTTAAGGAAAACTTTCTCTATCTAAAAGTTGTATATTTCATCTTTTTTGCTCTAATGGGGAGATTTCATGGTACATCATAAAACATTAAAGTTTAAACAATGTTTATTTCACTGACTCATCAAAGAGACATTTGAGGCTGGGATGAAACCTTAAGGATTATATAGCTCAACTCCCTCACCTTACAGACAAGAACACCGAGCTTGAATTGTTTTGCCTGATTTTGTTGTCTGATTTGCCACATCTCAGAGGGCAAAAGTAATATGTTAAAGAGGAATAAAACATTACCAAGGTAACAAACCACTGTGTGGGGAAAATGTAAGGATGGGTGATAGAGAAAACTGAACATTGTTTCTCTGTACAAATGGATAAATGGACCTGAGGTTATGTCAAGTGGGCTGGAAACAAAAAGTAAGAAGAGCTATTTCTTCTAAATTTTCAGCAGCTTCAAATTTCAGCTGAATGGCTGAGTGGTGGGAAAGATAATGCTATAGCCACAGAAGATAATAAGGAAATATGGTATCAGTGGGGATTCTGCCTCAGTCTCTTCTCTCCCCTCTGTATGTACTTTCCCACCTTCACATGGCCTCTCTGCTGGGGGAGGTGGGAGCAGGGGGTGAGTAAGGGAACTAGTTCCTGTTCTTTAGCTTCAAATTTTGTGTATTTTAAAAGACCTTTTCTCAGGCCCAATACTACTGAGAGCTATAGACAAATTACCAATGGCTAAGGATTTTTAACATGCTAAACATGCTGATCCACACAGCATATTTCTATATAGCTACATACTGGGTTCTCTTGGATAACTGACCTGGTGATAATCTACCTTATAATGTCAGTGCTCAATGATACATTCTGTTTTATCTAAACTGATCACTTGTAGAATATATCTTTGTCACAAACCCTTACATACTCTTTTCTCTCACTATTCTATCACCAAGATCCTATATTAACCAGATTGAAAAAAATATAAGAAATTGTAGAAATAATAGTACCCTACATTTTTGGCAAACAATATATTTCTAAGAACTTTCAAATATAACTTCTCACTTTATCCTCACAATAATCCTTTGAAGTAGTTACATTGGAATTATTCTCCATGTCAGAGAATATAAAAACTAAATTCACATGGCTAGTAAGTAGAAGGATATTGGGAAGAGGACAGAATCATAGAACTGGAAAGCATTTAGTTTAGTTTCCTCAATTTGAAAATAAAATTATTTAGAAAGGCTAAGCAGGTTACCCAAGGTTTTATTATTCAAGTTTAGTACTTGTTAGCATTTATTATATGATGGTTTCCAGCCTGTAGTTTTTATCACAGTGGTACTCCCTCTCACAAATGGGTGAAGATGTGTGAGAGCTGGATGATTCTATCCATCAATGGAGGTCAAAGATCACATTTTACATTTCCTTCTCCTTCATTCTATCTAAACGTTCACACTCCAAGTTACATGAGAAAAAACATACAGTGATTCTTTAGTCTCAAAGTTTAGTGGTCAAAAGAACCTGGCACTATTCATCTTAGATGGTAGAAAAATAATTTTTAAGTAGGGGGAAAAATCTATCTTCAGTATTTCTTCTTAACTTTATCAGTCTACATACTTTTATGTTTATTCTCTGATTTTATGTTTTTCCTTTGTCTATTAACATTCATTGAGCATATTTTTTCCACTAGAAAAGCACCTTTCTCCAAGTTCCATGGGCATTCCTTTTTTTTTCCCTGATTCTGTGCTGCTGCTTATCTTCAGTTTCTGATATTCCATCACCCTAGAAATAGAGGCTCCTTTATGGGGACTGCTCAATTTATGAGTTTATAAAAATGATCTAGAGAAAATACAAGTCTCTCCAAGGAACTTTTGTGAGTCAAGAAGGTGATAATCAGTCACACAATTTCAAGGACATCCCTTCACCATCTAGTCTGGCTTTATAACACATATAGTTTACAGTAAGGGAATAAGTACAAAACTTTTACAACAGAGAAGCACCCAAATCTATCTCAACTTACTTTCTATTATGGAAGCTACACACTAGTGCCTTCTTAACACTGGACGAAACTTGCAGAACTTTTTCATTTCATCTGTCTCTCATTCATCTCCTGCCTTTATTTTCCTACAATATTCTCCATTCTTGTTCTCTCTTCCCTCAGCCTCTGTATTCCACATTGCCTTATCTATTGCTGTATACCATTCTATCTACAGCATAATAAAAACATAAACTAAAAGAAAAGCAAATTTTCTAAACTACTCTCTGTCCTGCATTTCTTTCAAGGACCATATGAATTGTTGCTTCTTCTAAAATCCTTTCTGTAGATATTAGCCCTTAGTTTTTATTCCATTTTTCCAATATCTTCAGTATTTATGGTTTGATCACTCATTTGGCATCTCTCAACTATGGTCTTTTATTACTATTTTTCTGTTGATATTTGTGTCATGTTTTCTCAACAAAATGATGCATTCTTTCCTAAAAGGCAGAAACATATTCTCAGCATTTACTAAGGTATCCTACACAGCATCTATTATCTATTATCATTGGTAATAGATGCTCACCTTTATTCTTGATTGCATTTTTCTGGCTTTAGCTTTCTTAATTTGTTTTATGGTTGGTTCTTAGAACACTTTTGATTCTGAAAATCCAAGAAGGCAAGAGTGGTTTGAACTTCATGGTACTAGAAATGTTTTATCACATCTGAAAATGTTTTCAATGTTCCAACTTACTTTCTAGTTTAAGTGTGCAAAATAAATCATTCAGGCAAAAGCTTCCATTAAAATATTATAAAACCTATATAGGCTTTATGTTGAATGATTTCAAGATAGGCAGAGTTATAATTTCCCTTCATGCAGTTTACATAAATTCTCTTCCTATAGAAGCAGTTGTACTTTTCCATGCAAATGAAGACATCATCTCATCATAGCTTTGATAATAATAATAACAATTACCGAGTTCCTATTATACCAGGCACTGTGCTTAGCATCTAATAATCACATGAAAAATGTTAATAGCTTTAATAAGTACAATTATTTTCTGCATGGAAAAGAAATTGGTGTTTAGAAAATTTAAACAGAGCAAAGATTAAAACCCTTCAAACTTGCATATAATAGGAGCTTGAAAATGTGTAATGATGATAATAAAATACTTTCATAAACTCTTCACAAAGTATCTTTTTATGTAGCTATATATTCTGTTAGAGTACATATTGCAAAATACATATTTACCATTCTTGGTTTAGTAGTTTGCTCAAGGTCATAGCTTTCTGTGGTTCCAAAAGTTCTGTAATCATGTGAACAGTAACTTAATATTCAATAGCACTATCTTCAAATACAAAATAAAATAATTTTGACATAACTAAAGCTTCTAGAACCTGTTACATATCTCACCTAATTTGCTACAACAAGTCTATTAGGTGGGTATTACTGTATTATTAGGATATACTTCATACTGTAAAACTTGTAATAAATTATGATGATAATAAAAATAATAATGGAATTCAGTATTCCTTGAAATTTTTTCCACATTTTTCATTTGCAGACATAAAGATGTTATTGGGTAGTATGTCTCTAAATAATATCTTATTTAGATAAGAATTTTAAAAACTACAAAGAAATAGTAGTTACAGTCTCTCCAAATCATGTCTTCTAAAACAGTTCATTAGCTTTGGTTATATCTATATGTCTGATAAATGAATTCTGTTCAATGAAAATTTGATGTAATTATTTTTAAAGCCTTGAAATTAATGTTCAAAGAATATTGATCTGAATCACATCAACTAATGGTTTAATCAACAGGTCACCTACAAACAGCAATGTGAATTCAACTGATATACTGCTGTGCTTGCATTGCAAAATGATTTATGTCTTGCCCAAACATAATTATAAAACTGTAAGAGATGTTGAATTATATGTGGGACTTCTCTAAGAATTTCATTAGAACTTTGTTTTTAAACGTTAATTGAAATGTTCTAGAGGATAATCTACGTGGAACCAAATTTGAATATAGCTGTAGGGCCTATAAAACAAGGAGACTTAACCTGGTTAATGTACATACCATAAATTACTGGCTGTGGGACCCACAGTTATGTGTTCATGTGCCTAGAATCTACTTTAAAATTTTTCTTTGCCAGTTCTCTTAATGGAAGCATTGTGCTCTTAAAAAAATTAATTGTTGAAAAGTCTAAAACATGAACAGTTTATACTATTGTACTATTATCTTCATTATATTGGATAAAACCTTATTGCAGTTTTATGATTCTTTGGCTAATATGCAGTATTTCTTTTTTAATGCAGGTAAATGGTTTAACTATGGAATTATCTTCCTTGTCTTGATTTTGGACCTTAATATGTGGAAGAATCAGATATTTTATAAACCTCATGAATATGGACAGTATATTGGCCCAGGGCAGAAGATATATACAGTGAAAGACTCAGAAAGTTTAAAGGATTTGAACAGAACCAAGCTATCCTGGGAATGGAGGTCCAATCACACTAACCCTCGGACTAATAAAACTTACGTTGAGGGAGACATGTTCTTGCACAGCAGGTTTACAGGGGCTAGTCTTGATGTCAAGTGTCTGGCTTTTGTTCCAAGTTTGATAGCGTTTGTGTGGTTTGGATTCTTCATTTGGTTCTTTGGACGATTTTTGAAAAATGAGCAAGGCATGGAGAATCAGGACAAAAGTTACACTCGCATGAAAAGAAAATCCCCATCAGAACATAGCAAAGACATGGGAATCACTCGAGAAAACACCCAGGCCTCAGTGGAAGACCCGCTGAATGACCCCCCTGCAGTTTGCATCAGGTCTGACTTTAATGAGATTGTCTACAAATCCTCCCACCTAACGTCAGAAAACTTGAGCTCTCACTTGAGTGAGTCTACCAGCGCGACAGAAGCTGACCCAGACCCAAAGACTTCTAAAAGTACAGCTACGAACTAGATTCACTTACTCGGAGATAGCACAAAAAGCAACCTTGAGTGTAACTTTAAAAAGTTAGTCTTTTTTTTTTGTAAATGTAAGGTTTACTTAGTGTTAGGTAAAGAAATACAAATAATGCCACAACGGTGCTCAACATGCTTTTTCTAGGACTCATTGTTTTCTATTTGTATTATGATACATGTGCCTACTGTATATCTAACGGTCCTCTAGAGATTGCTTTTCACAATTGCACAAGCTATTTATTGACTTCACAGCATAATACAAGATTAGCTGATTACCTATGTATCTGATGTTCAACCATAGTGGTGCCTTGAGACATTAAACTGTTTTTAACTGTACCAGAAACTGAGTGTGAAACAGTTCTCTAATCTACTTCACATAGGTTTTTGTTTGTTTGTTTGTTTTTGTATACAATTATTTTGATATATACTTAATGTCTGAGCAAGAAACATGTAGCTTTGATGTGGCTCAGAAAGTATCTCTTGGTTTCTTATTCAGTAGTGAGTTGGTGACTTTGAAAGCTAGACTGCAGAGATGCATGCCAATTACCTTTGAATATTTATTGGCTGTCTGACAAATACAAATACAGATACAAAATTCTGTAACAGGAGAATGATAATCCAGCATGGGTCACTACTTGTGAAGTGTGACTTTCTCCAGCCAGTAATTGCAATTAGATGATAATACCTAATTATGTTTTCCTAATTATACATAAATTGCTACTTGATTAAAAATTCTGCCCTTCACCTAAGGGAACAAAGGTTAAGAGGCACAGTTGGGTAAACTCTCAAATTTATTGGCATTTACACAAAGCCCTAGAAAACCAAGGAACTGAAGTTTTAATCATGCGAGGGTTGTACAGCCTCCCATCTACAATATTTGTACATCTTTCTGTAAATATGGCTCTGGACAGTGAAAATTGAAAAACATATGCCAACCCTGAGCAAGGGAACTCTTCTAAAAGTCATGCAGTGGATCTTGTGAGGTAGAAAAGGATGCATGAAAGAATCTGTTTAGTGGCTTGTTTATGTGCTTTTTTTAAAAGAATTAAACATCTCACAATAATAAATAAGAAAATTATACATCAGTAATTATGTGATGTCATTTTTTGTTTATAATAGAGAGATTCAATTGTATCTGAGTTAAATAGAGCCCTTTAAAATTTTTTTAACTCCATGATAGGCAAGTTAAGAAATGGAACACTCTCAACTTGCCTCTATTTTGTTCCATAAATTGTGGTTACATGTTCCTTGAGAGGATTGGGGGAGGTCACTTCTAAGCAAAATTACTTTCCTGTCACATACTGACATAGTTGTATTTTGTCTTTATGATTTTTTAAATCTCTCTTGTTTTGATCTATCTGCTTTTAAGCTTGCAGCATGCTGAATTTAGCATGCATAATAGAACTATGTATTTATCTGTCACTTGAGAGCCAGTTTTAATAAATATCTTTCTACAATTGTTTACTAAGCAATTGGAACCAGGTCCCTGCTAATTCTTTTACCGTTAATAGCCATGTATGGTGCTACTTAGAATCATAAATATGTCTGACACTAAAAATGCAGAGATCAAGTTCACTATAGTAATCCATTGACCATACTGTCCAAAGAAACTGATCATGTTATCCCTGACATGTGGTAATGTTGGCCATTACCAAATTTGCATACCATAGAACATTCAACTTTTGCCTCTGGGACAAGAAAAGACCACCTGGGACTATTATTTTTATTTATTCTGAAAGTCATTATCTTATAGAACAAAATTGATTTAGAAAGTGAATGTCTATTATCAATATGCAGTCTTTATGAAAATATTATTTGAGAATTTTTATGTAGGTATTAAGAAAAAAGTGTTCTAATGAGGAAATTAATTAACAGAAGAAAGATATAAAAGAAATAAGAAAGCTTAGATCACGATGGTTAGGTGTTTCCAGGGATTGACAAGAGAAGTTATCAGGTGATACAAAATGTATATCTTTAAAGTTTTCATAAGTATTAGTACCAAATAAGATAATATCTAAGGATGTCACTTTAATAGTCATACAAGATTTGAACCTTCAAAGGCTTCCAGTATCCAACTGTATATAACAATTTACACATGAGTCTTCTTCCTTTTTTGGCTACCTTTTTGGATATTGTACATTGATTTGCATTTATGCCAACTAAAGGTTACAAAATGAGATAAAATCAAAGTTAAAATCACTTTTATTTATGTTTAGCCTTAGATTCTGAGTCACATACCAATAGACTATGACACTACAGAGATTTTTGAATACCAAACCTTTTGGACTATCGAGAGCATTAAAAAAATGTGTAGTAAACAAAAAATGAAGGGTTTAAAAAAGATTAAAAGTCACTAACAGATTCTGAAGAGAGCATAACAAATGTGATGCCTTAATTGCAGTGATGCTTAAGGACTATAAACAGTTATATTTCTACTGTTTAGTAATTACAGTATTTTCTTCTGCACAGTGCAGAAATTGTACTAATATGACACAATTTTAGTATACTAGATTATAGAGTACTTCATTAGTGTTTTAAATGGAAAATTAAATATACACTATAAATTTATGCTTGATAATATATGCCTAGACATAAATCTCATCAGCATATGTCCATTTATGTTATATTATCATAGTTTCCTCATCTTCTCCCCATGGTGGCTACTTATCATGTTTCCTTGCCTTTTAGCATATCTAAGATCACCAGTGAATCTTATTAGAAATGTTAAGAATTATTTCTTCTCCATTTGCTCTAAGAGTCAGCCAAGCACAAAATCTTTTTTTTACTTTTATAGGATCGGATTTCATAAGTAGTGTCCAAAAGTTGGCTGCTATTACAAGAGAAAAAAGTCATTCAACACAGACACAGATTTGAAGGTGGGAGTAAACACCACTGTCACATCTCACCACTGGGCTCTATTCGCAATTCTGTCATGTTATTGGGCTGTCTTGTGAGCCACCAACATAACCTAATATGAAATATGAGGAAGATAATGCTAATAAATCACTCTTAGCTGTCCCTATGACTGATGGCTCATGATCCATCTCTATTATTTGACATTTGGCCCAGGCCTCAGTTTCCCCCTTTTTGCTTATCTGTCTTCACTCCAAAATGATCTCTATTTTAAATTAAAACTCTTGGTTATGCAACTACAATCTGGGTATTATGCTTTTATTGTCTTTTCCCCCTCAGACGGTGATGTGGCTCACTACTCTATTTGGCCTGATATCCTACAGATTTGTCCCTTGAGAACTCAACTCTAACCTGTTATCTAATTCTTCCTTTAAGATCAGGGAAACAAATCAATTAGTTTTGCAACAGATAAATTGGCACTTTTCTCATTTATTCTTGTTTTTATTTTTAAACACGTTTGTCTGCGTAAGGTCGTGAACCAATATATGACATCAATATGGTAACCGATATAGATAAGAGAATCCAGGTCATAAGTTTGGTTACTACCATTTAGGACTAGAAGTGTATTATAATTTGAACAGGAGGATTTAGATGTAGTGTTTGCAGCTCACAAGTCACTCTTATTGAATTGGAAAAAGAGGTGGACATTTATAATTGTGAGAAAAAGTTAGGCAGATAGCAGAGCACAAGCAGAATTTCTTATAATGAAGTCTTGGAAATGAGAAATGGTAGTCTTCATGTGGACAAGCTCTAAAACATCAGGGAGAAGGGCTAGGCTTTTATAAAAGGAACTTTAGTATAAAGTTATCATGAATGCAGCATGCCTACTATTAGGTAAAAGACTTAAAAAGATGTGTTCAACATAGCTGAAGGGGTTACATAAAAGGTTGGTTGCTTGGTTTTTTAAACATTCTAGTGCTCAGGTTACTCTATGTTTGCTCCAGGGAGCATGGTGAGAGCTGGGAGAAGAGACAAAGGACTGGTAAAAGGAACTACAGAAATAGGCATAGACAACATGAGGAGATAAAGACAAAAATCAACTCTTCATTCAGAGAGACTGGAACATTCTTGAGGGGAGAACAAACTTGGGGGCAAAGTCTATGTATAAGCATATCATCAGCATAGAAAAGCTCACATCTTGATAAATGTGTGTTGCAGCTATTTTGTGATAAGCATTCTGAAAATTTTTAGTGAGCAACAAAATTGGACAGTATTGTTACTAATTTAATATGTGTAAAATACAGCTAGCATTATTTTAACTTTAGTGTGAGGTATCAGTTATTTTACTTGAGAGAATGCGAAACATATGTAATGTATTTCACAGGTTTATTTCTTACCCCTGTTCTCCACAATTTTTCATAAGGTCTTAGGTTCCTTAACACCAAATCATTGTACTTCTGGGCTTTTTAAATACTTGCTTGAATGATTGAGAAGGCCTACTATAATTTATAATTGAAAACTAAAGTAACAAAATTAATTTAGAGATGCTCCTCACCTTAATAAAATTTTTTCATTCTATCTAGATCTTTGCTCAATCTTCATATTAATAATACTTCACATTAATAATAATATCAATTATCTCATTTAATTCTCACATTAATCATTGAAGGTAAATATGGTTAACGTTATAGATGATGAAACTGAGGCTCAGAGAGGTTTATTACGTTAATAAAGGTGGCAAATGCAGAGTTAAGATTTAAACCTAGGTTTGTCTGACTCCAAAGTCCCATTTCTTGTTAATTACAAACCTTCATAAACATCCATCCAAACTAGAGTATTTCAAACAGGATCTTTGATGAGGAGCAATTGTAAAACCTTAACATGCTTAACATCTAATAATTCTTCTCTCTCAGGAACCTAGGACTTTTTCTTTTCTTTCTCCTTGATTCAAACTGACCTTGGGCTCACTTGCTTCTTTTCTTCCTTTATCTTTCTGCATGCTACACAACCACATCCTTAATCATTAAGCCCTTAGGTGGGCATCAAACAGTCTTAGGAACAAAATCTTAGATCTGTTGACCACAGAAAGAATAGTTGAACTAAAGATAACCTTTTGCAATTCTTCACACTGGAAGGCGGAACAACCTTACCAGCATTCCCTTGAAACCAGACAGAACCACTGCCTGACTGACATCTGCCTCCTAGTGCTGACCAATCAGCAGAGCCCATGACACCAACTCCCTTAGCTGCAAATGAGGTCTTTAAGCACTAGCTCATGAGAATCACCAGGCTTGGCACCATTTCCTTAAATGGTCCCTTACTTTATTTGCTGCAAACTTCTGTTCGTGTCTCTTTTGGACTTGACACGAGCAGGCAAAACAAACCCTTTGAGTTTAGTAACAGAAGCATTCAGTTCGTTGCTAGGTGTTCTGATTTAAGCAACATTTATAAAACCACAACACATATATTTGTCCTCATACCATTTCCAGGATTGGAACTGGTTTCTTTCATGATTTCACTTTCCTCAGGGAGGGGAAAGAATGGACCTCTGCATGTTTTGGACATACCCCCAGGCAAATGTCAGGGTGGGAACAAGTAGTTACTAATATTCAAACAAGGAATAAAATTGATTAGCTAACAGCCAGTTTTAGAAGGCATAATTTAAACATGGGCTCTAGAAACAACTTCATTTAGAAGGAACCAACCAAAATGTATTGTTTTTAAAAATCTTTATCTGGGTGAGCAACCTGTACTGTGATAGGACAAGTACTGTTCTTGAAGATGTGTCCCTTGAACACTATGAATTTTAGTGTCTCATCACCCCAAATGGGACCACCTCACAGTTTCGAAGAGAATAAAGTAAGGCTGCTCCTGAAAGCATCCTGTGAATGGCGGCAAGCGGATCAGCTCCGCGAGCTCCGGTCCCCTCCAGTGCACTGTGCTCTGAGTAGCCCACTCCACTTGCCTTCCCCTGCAGCTCCAGGCTGCTGTGGCCATTGAACATGGCTAGGCTGTTAGCTCCCAATTTTCTCTCTCTCTGTACAGTAGTTGCTTTGAACTCTACAAGCAGCAATATAATCCCTTTTTGCTTTTAACAGAAGTTCAGATCCCCTCGTTTAAAGCAAGTGACTAAATTGTCTAAAATCAATAGCTATAATCCCTCCAACTGCTGGGCCAGACTCATTCCTCGAAGTTTCCTCTGCCCTAGAGTTCTTAAATTATTGCCTCTCTTTTGTGATTCTTTACCAGCTTCTCATCGGAACTTTCATATTATGCCAGTAATCCACCACCTTTCATAAGGCCAGAAGTGAAAATGCTGGGGTCTTCAACATTTAAACGAGAGCAGCCACAGACACCTGAGCCCCAGCACTTCAGGATCTTCCTGGCTGTATTTGCACTTGAGAGAGTCATTTCCAAAACAGAATGTCACTCCAGCCCTGCCTTTTAGGGAGAGCTATGTCAGTCAGTCTTTCTTAGATTCAAGGCAACACCTCGGTAAAGCCATAGTGCTTTATAGAATAACATTTTAAAACAGCACTGTTTTTTTTTTTCTTTTAAATACATTATTTTATCTGGATAGTCCAGTTGACCTCAACCTAACCACACTAGAAAAGATCTGCATTTAAAAATTGCCACTCTTGACTGAAACAAAATGTGTAAGATGAAAGAGACGGGCCAAAACCAGAAATACAACTCTAACAATTACCATTTAGATATGATAATGATGGAATTACTATTAAGTTACCTTTGAACAAATTATAGTGTCCTTAAATTTGAAGAGCAATATTAAGAGTTTCAAATATTATAGAAAATTGGAAGACTCTTTCATTTACATATCCAAATGATCTTCAGGGGGAATAGATGATATTTTCTTTATGTCTCACAAGTTAAATCCCTTATTCTGTGTCATTATCACTTACTACCATGCAGAAATCTCATCTCTTCCTGGGATACCTGCAGTGTAATCTTACCTGGTCTTCCCAGCTCTCATCCTGCTTAGTGCTATTCGTTTCCACATTTTCTGGAACACTCTAGAGTCTAAATGTTATCACATGACAACTTTTTCAGTGGTCACTTATTGCTCAGCAGTGTTTTTTAGTGATGGTGTATATAACTCCAAATTCCCAATGGCTTAACAATGAAAGTTTGTTGCTTGCTCATGTGGCAGTTGAATTGGATATCTAGTGGGTGGCCTTCCATTCAGTGACTTGAGGATTCAAGTATGTTCAAACAAGTGGTTTCTTGACTCTCTACGGTCGTTCAGGCTTCTGTGTATCTGTGTATGGTGAGGAAGGAGAGAGGGGGAGGAAGCTTTTATAGGAATTTTTGGGAAGAAAAGTGGCAAACACCACTTTTTGCATTCCATTGATTGGACCTTGATGCAGTGCCTTCCTAACTGCAAAGGATGCTGGAAAATGTCTTCTAGCTCTGTGCCTACAAAGGATAAGAAACTATTTGTGGAATTTCTAGTCAGAGAAGCATTTGCGAAATATATACACAGTCAGACCTCACAACTAGAAGTTCCAATTCTGTGGACTAAAGCTGGAACTGAAACAGAGCTGAGTTTTAGAAGTTCCATAGGTGATTCTCTAACAAACATCAATTTGAAATTCACAGATAAAAGAAGAATCCTGTCTGGCATTCAAGACTCTCTCTGCTTCTCTGCTTTTCTCTTCTATGCTCAGTGGTTTCTAATCATCTAGTCATATGAACTACTTACTGCTCCCCTAATGAGCCAATTCTATCTACTTTTGTTTACGTCCTCTGTTTGTAATTCCCCTTTTACCATGACCCCGAGGGTCAACTCTTTTTTATTACATCTTTCTTCACCTTCCAAAGTAGAACCAATTGGCCCTCCACTGTTCCTGCATGACCTACCTTTAATCTTTTATAGGATCTTTAACAGTCTCTTCTCTATATGTTTACATGTCTTTATCTCCTATTAGTTTATAAACTCCTCGATATTGCCTATAATGATGATTAGAGGTGAGGGAGAAATTATACATTAATTATCTTTTATCATAGTTCCTACTCAGTAAAATTTGAGTGAGTAACTATCTGATGAGTAAAGTAGTGTTCTTAGAATTGTCTCGTTTATGTAGCATAATATGCTCAAAGTCTCTGATCCCCTCCATGGTAAATTGTAGGGGAATGTACTGCCATTCAAATCCTTTATGTTAGGTGGGAAGCAGAATTATTAGTTACATTTGTTATGGGGAATTGTGAAATGAGGGATATAATAGGTTTCTCCGGAGAAATAGCACCAATAGGATATATAGATACATAGGAGATACAGATACAGATATCTACACATATATATTATATATACATATTAATATATATAAAATAAAAAAATATACATATTTTCATATATATATACATATATATACATATATATAATATATGTATATATATATATATATATGAAAATTTATTACAAGGAGTTGATTCACGAGACAATGGAGGCTGAGAAGTCCCACATCTGGCCTCCGCAAGCTGGAAACCCAGGAAAGCATTGATGTAATTTAGTCTGAGTCTGAAGACCTGAGAACTAAGGGAGCCAATGATATGAATCCCAGTCCAAGGGCAGGAGAAGGTGAGACAAGATGTTCCAAATCAATCAGTGAGGCAGGAAAAAAGGAGGAATTTCTCTTTTCTCTGACTTTTGTTCTCTACCCAGCCACAAGGGAGAGACCAGTCTACCAATTCGAGTGCTACCCTCATCTGGAAGCACCCTCACAGACTTACCCAGAAACAATGTTTAATTTGGGCATACGTGGCCCAGCCACATCAAATATAAAGCTAATCATCATCATGGGTAAGGATAGCAAATTTCAAAAACTTAATTAAAAGGGAGTGTCACAGTTGAGCCAGAAAAAAAATGTGAAAAAACTCTTAAGCAAGAGAGATGCAAGACAGCTACTAAGAGTCAAACCAGGACAAAGTGTGAGAGACAGTTAAGACAAAGAGCAGCAACTCAGAGTGGCAACTGGAAGTCCACCAGTCTAAGTCCTGAGACTGTGGTGCCAGATCCTAACCTGACTGCTCAGTTTCTTCTTCTGGAGATTTGCATGAATGAGCTGCTGTGATTAATCCGGCAAGCCAGTACATGATGACTGACCATGTATCCTGAGATGCCATCTCACATAACTTTGTGAGCAGATTGTAGCCATTGAAATGCAAACCTAAAGCATTCAGGGAATCCATGAGCAGGACTGGACAGAGTGAAGGAGGATGAAACAGGTTTATAGGATTTCACGTTGTTCTCTTAAAGCCAAAATTGGAAAATAAACTCTAGTCAGAAGCTCTAATACTCAAATGAACTGTGATTATAGCTGTACTCTTCTAACTTTTATATCAGAATTCCTTAGAAGCCTATTAACATATTGAAAACATCAATTATGCCTCCCATTTGAAATACGTAGCTCTTGTAATCAATTGCTTTGAGTCAGTGTTTAGAATTATTCATGAAAGAGTTGTATTTTAATGGCATTTGATGAGAACCAGCAGCAGCATCCATTAATTTGATTAGTTTTGTATGAGCTGGAAGAGAAAACTGGCACGCAGCCCTAAGTGAATCAATAGTGTGAGGTTTAAGTGTGAGCATCCAAGCCAGCCTTGCCATCCTGGGATCTAGCACAGAATGATGACTGTAGGGGA
The DNA here is from genome assembly GCA_004027375.1 of Macroglossus sobrinus. Lineage (NCBI taxonomy): Eukaryota > Metazoa > Chordata > Mammalia > Chiroptera > Pteropodidae > Macroglossus > Macroglossus sobrinus. Next base: position 1,694,185 of record PVKZ01000063.1, read on the forward strand.
GAGCAAAATATTAGGAGAGACTTATCTCATGTCCTGTCTTTCTGCCTCCTTGGCATTTTATCATCAGTCACCTGTCACCCAAGGCAGTGAATGTAAGCTGTTTCCCTGCTCCACCCCAAACCCTAACCAGCCCCACTCCCTGTCATCCTTTCTAAAGAACAGAGCATAGAATACTTTTTTTGAAACTCAAGGGTTTAAATATATGTCATAGCCCAAGCCCCCAAAAAACAGAGTAATAAATCTAGACATTGAGGAAAGCAGGAGCCAGGGCCAAAGGTTAATTTCCCTGTAAGTTTCATCCATTTGAAAGGGCCGAGGAGTGGCTGTCCAAGAAAGCAAAAGATGCTTTTTATCCAAGGGACCCAAGATGGGGGGAGGTGTGAGAGCAGACTCTGATCTCAAGCTGTCAAGGTGTTGTCATGGTTCCAGAGGAATCTGACCAGTTTGAAGCAGGAAGCATTCCTGGGAGAGGCCCAAGGAGAAGTACAAGGACAGCCAGAGCTAGGAGATTGACCAGTTTGCATTTTATGGGTCACTTGGCCTCCATTCAAGTGGTGTGGATACCAGTATGCAGACAAGAGACCAAACTGTACCCTAGTCCTGCCTATCAGACAGACACACCATAGGAGGGGAAGTAACACTTAATGCCCACCTTACCCCCAAAAAAAGATGGTTTGTGAGAACAGGCCTCACTGTTGAAGATAAAGCTCCAAGAATACCACTAGAATCCGGTAGGAGTCACTAACATCGGTGACTGAACAAAGCTGAACCCACAGATAAAAGAATATTCATGTGCAAAAAAAAAAAAAAAAAAGCCTTCAATAATGCCAGAGACTAATGCTTTACAGCGGCAGGAAAAATTGTGCTTGCTTTTACAGCAGGCTACTTTCAGAAAAAGACAGAAGTAATGGCGGTACTTCTCATAATTACAATTAAATGATTATTCTTGTAATCATGTGTTTAAAGTGTATCTTGCTCTCTACTGTTTTGTAAGGCTCATCCTGTATCTCGAGCACCCCTCTCTAATGGGAGAAGTGGGCAGGGGTCACATCATGCTTGGGCCTTGTTGACCATGTTGAGGGCTTTGCACTTTGTTCTGAATATAATGGAAACCCCTAAAAATGTTTAAATAGAAAGTGCTATCACATATACAGCAATATTTTTTAAAGCAATATTTTTTTAAAAAAATGGACATCAAGATTCCATCAATACAAGATTCCATTAAATGAATTTAGCTTTAACTGTGGTAACTGTAGGTCAGCTCACCAGATAGTGTCTTTAGGTCCTCTCTCCACCTGCTTGTGTGAAGAAGACATCCCAAGTGGGCCCTCCTTTAACTAGGGTTCTTACTTTGTGTGCTCACTGTAGGAAGCAGGGAAATGGTGACAAATGTGGGTTGGGCCATACAAATTAAAGACTCCAGAAGAGGCTCTCCTATCTCAGATCTTTATAAGAACTGAAAGATTGTTGAAGATTTCAATATGAAATGAATATGAATATAATGAAGTGAAAAATGTACCATTTCTCAAAATATTAACCTAAAGATAGGGAAATAAAGAGGCAGATATTTCTGGGTTTACATACACAGATAATACAGAGAAAATAGAAAGGTAAACATGTGTTTCAGTTCTTGTTTTGCTTCACTTTTTTTTTAAATCTCAGTTCTGTAAATAGTTGTCAAAAAAAATTAAAAGCCTCATTATGACTTGAGGCAAACTTGCAAACATGCTGCTCAGATCCCCTACAAAGAACTTGCTGCCTAGCTGCAGGGGATGTAATCACTGGATTATCCGGACATCCCATAGAACTTTACCTTGATTCATGTTATAAATGATATTATGTCTATAGGAGAAAATGAAGGTTTTAGTAAGAGATATGGGTCCCATAAGTAGATTCTGGGCCCAGGAAAAATTCAGGGCCTGACACATAAATAAAATCTTTAGAGGTCCAGTGGTAGAGTAGATACTAAGACATCCCTTCCAAATGAGTGTATCTTGAACTTCCTAACACACACACACACACACACACACACAAGTGCAATGCCTAATGGGCTACATTTCACATATAGAAATACAGCCTACTTCATATACCAGGCAATGTGAAAAGCTTCCAGATTTAAGTGGAGTTAAGCCTAGAGCCAGAGAAGACTCTGCAGGAGGTCTAAGATGAGGGGCAAAGAAGTCTGCTACCATCTGGGACATAAGATCAGCAGTTGGAAGTATCGGTGGTGAGAAAAAAGGCTGAGTAGTGTTTATGCCATGCCCCACTAAGAGAATCACAACTCAGGCCCCTAGGTTTCTGGGTCAAAGTCATGCCATCTGCAGCAGAAAATTACATGCTTTTTGAAAAATGACTTTTGATGTGATTTTAGGCCCTGGTAGAGATGGGACACCACACCACATAACCATACATTTCAATTGCTCATTAAGCATGGGCTCTGTTCTTTCCAGTCATAAGTTTGAATAGGCCTAGCAACAGTCATTGTATGATGGAACTAGTACATCTGGGTCAAACACAAGCAGGACCAGAGAGCATAAGTAAGCTGCATGAGCAGGTAGGCCAGACCACCCCTACACCTGGGCCCATGGTATGGCTTCATATTGAAGCCTACTCTCCAACGTGATGATATTTGAAGGTGGAGCCTCTAAGAGGTAATTAGGTTTGGATGAGGTTTTGGGAGTGGAGTCCCCAGGATGAGATAGATGCCCTTATAAGAAAATAAGAAAGCTCAAATCTTGAACTTTCCACCTTGTGAGGTCCTGGAAAGAAAATGGCTATGAACTCACTGAAAGCAGCCCTTACCAGACACCAAATCTGCTGGCACCTTGACCTTGAACTTCTTCGCCTCCAGAAATGTGTGCAGTAAATGTTTGTTGTTTACACCCAGTCTATGGTATTTTTGTTACAGCAGCCTATAAGACAGCTTCTACCTCTAGTATAATAGTATACTTCTCTCAATTAAAACTTATGTACATATGGCAGATCCCAAGTAGAGAGGAAAAAATCCAAGCTTGGTTTGTGGATAGCTCGTTTCGGTGTATGGGTACCAGCTGAAAGTGGACAGTAACTCTACTATGACTTGTTCAGGATGGGCTTAAAAGATATTGAAAAGAGAAATTCTTCCCAGTGGGCAGTTCTTTGGTTGGTTTACCTGGTAATATAGCTTATGTGGAAATAAAAGTCACCCAAAGTTAGAATATACATGGACTGATGGTTGTGGTAAGCTGCCATTTTCCAAAGGTTGTGGAAGCATATGATAAACATAAGGGAAGTGATCACAAAGTGTAAAGGTCTTTGTATCATCTGTTAATGCTCACAAGAAATCATTTGCCACCACAAAAGAGGAATTACACAACCAAGTAGACAAAAGTACTCAGCAGTTGATGTCAACTTCTATTATTGGACACCCCAGGTGAAAAATGTATATGACATAGCCTGCCTTTGCTTTCTAAGCTCTTGCGTTTGTGTTCTCAGGGAATTGCTGAGGTTGAGTCATTATGGCAAAAATTAACTAGGAATAAGCTATAACAAGCAAGCTGGATAGGCAGTCTCTACATGAAGAAATCAGAGCTGCCCACTGAAAACATATCAAGTTATGAAAGATGTTTTGTCTGTCATAATTCAGAAGGATATTTTAGCAAAATCAGTTAATTTGTACTCATTAAAATGGCAAAAACAATCTGTCAATCTGACCCTCTCTACCATCCTTCTGTGAGCCTTGAGTCTGTCCAGAACCTATGGGGATATTTGCCTCCCTGACAGCTGAATGAAATACTTCAGTGAGATGCTGCTATAAATAGGAATTTCAATAAGGGCAGGGAGCTCTTTCCTCATTCTTCCTAGATGCTCAAAGACTTTCTAATGATATTGGGATGCTTTTAAAAAGATTACATTAATTAAGGAATATTGGATCAGATGTCTTCTTGCATGCAAAGTACTTGTTTATTCTAGTATCTTGAGACCAAAAAGCAAAATATAGAATAGCAAAGGAACAAAAACAGCAGATCCACAGATGCAGTCCTGTTTTTACTGCACTATTAATAATATTACCCTTGTTGAACAGATGTGGAAATATCTGATAATCCATGACAGGTGGGAATTCATTTATTCTAGAATCACAGGGGCTGATATGGCAGTGGGTGGATATTCATTACTTGGTGATTATGCAAGCTATCTTCATCAGTGCTTCCTCCAGTGTGGTCATCACAGGAAAAGTCAAGCAGTGCTTCCATGGGAGCCAAATCTGACACTGAATTATCTCCATAGGTAGAAGAGGAAGACACTATGGCATGCTTTCTGAGGCTTTCTTCTCCAAGTAGTGTATTACAGAGCTTTTGCTTTATTTTGTTTTGAAAAACAAACTTTCACACCAAAATAGGAGTCATTACACTAAGCCACACAAAGACTGGCATAAGTACTTCATTCCAAGAATCTGTAAACAACTGCGTGCCCATGCGTGTGCACACATACACACACAAACACACGTGAAACATTTCAGCACCTATGGTAAGGTGATAATTGGATTTTCTGAGTATACAATGTTTCATTGGCAAAGTAGTAACAAATTAAATATAATGATATTCTTTCATATGCTCCCCCATGAAACATATCTGGTTAATGGGATCATTGGCCCCTTTGTGTGTCAAAAATCACATTTTATAAATCTCTCTGTTTTAAATAGCACTTTCAATAAATATATATTGACTGGATGAAAAAATGAATGGATGGATGGATAGATAAATTCAATGTAAGCAATGTTACAACTTTACATGATATATGGCTTTATTCCTTTCATTTTTATAACTAATCTCTTAAAATTTGCTACCTAAATTCAGCAATACCTCCATGAAATGTTTTCACTTCAGTTGTTCACCCGAGGGACCACACAGCTCAATCTTCATTTGAGAAAAGTCACAAGACTGCCTAGTCTGTTATCATTATTGATTCCTTTGTTGCCACTTGTGTTGGACATTGGTCCCTCTTAGTCACATGGGTTGTTTCACACTGCTGAGATGACACTCAAGAATTTATAACTCTTAAAAGGAATAGAATCAAGGAAAATGATCTCCTCTTGAATACCCAGTGTGAAGATCTCCTAGTTTATTCTCTTATGCAGGAACATTCTTTATACAAAGCATAATTCAGTGGGCAGGGTCCTGGGTCTTGAGAGTCCTCTGATCTTGGTGTCACAATGGACTGAAAGTAGCCCTGCCACCGCCCTCCCTCCAAATTTTAATCTTGATGTTGAGCCTAGACTTTCCATTTCCATATGGTACACACCTTTTTGGGGTTATTAAAAGTTGACTTCTTCAGTGAAGCCATTTTAAAATAGAACCAGGGCAATGATTCCAGGGAAACTGTTTACTTGCTCCCTGAAACTTTGGAAGGTTTGAACTGGGCAAAATAACCTTTGGCCAGAGCCAAACTAAACATCATCTCATAAATGATTGTTTTTAAAGCCAACAGGAAAAAGAGACATCCTGATCACAAGAACTGATGTTTATAAACTCTCTTTCTGAAGACGGAATCAGTAACCAGCCGTATATAGCTAAAAAATGAGTCAGCTTGTTAAAATAAATAGATTTTTTTCTTCTAATCATGTAATTATTCCCTTCATTTTTCTAAAAAGAAAACAAAAAAAAAACAAACAAAAAAAAAACAAACAACTTTTGCCCTCACCCTGTTAATGAGACATTGTTTGGAATCTGGTTTTCTGCGTCAGTTTGTACTTTCAGATTTGCAATTCTTTTTGGTTTCAAATAAATGCTTGTGGCCTCTAATGTTAGCCTTTTATTTTTAGGTTAACAGGGCCCTTGTTGTTCCTTTCTGTCAAATGACTAATTGAAATCATGGAGTGCATCACTGAGTTTCTGATAATATTGAACCTCAACAGAGATAATAGATGTTTCTCTTCCTCCCAGGAGTCTTCTTGACCCCACCTTTACTCTCTTCTACATTCCAAGGATAATTGAGAAGCATTTTCCTTGTTAGGCTACCAAATGTCTTATTCCTCCTTTCTTAAGAGAAGCCTTACCTTTACATAGCAAGAACTACTCAACCAACTCTTACCTAAACACAGAAGGCATGCACAAGGTAAACTGATAGCTCTACTCAACAAAAAAAAATGCAGAAGCTAGTTCTCATGCCACAATAATTTTGAGTTCAGTCTCATCCAATATTGAACTGCAATTACAACAGTTAATATGTGTTGAGTACTTGTGCTCCAGGCCCTTTGTCAAACACCACAAACATGAGGTCATTTGATCCCTACTTAGTGTCTGTGATAGACACAATTATCTCCTTTCTACAGATTAAGAAACTGAGTGCAAGAGAAGTTCAGGAAGATGGACAATGTTGCAGAAACAGTAAGGACATAGCCAAATTCAAATGAGGGGCATTTAATTTATAGATGTATTAATTATCTACAGATACATATAAATAACCTTGTTTTGTGCTATATATCCAGACTTCATGCAAGCAGTAGTGTGGAAAGTTAGCAGGAGGCATGGAAGGGAGAGATCAGAGAGAGTCTCCTGGTACAGGTTAGTTCATTCTTTTTCTTTCTTTCTTTTTCTTTCTTTCTTTCTTTCTTTCTTTCTTTCTTTCTTTCTTTCTTTCTTTCTTTCTTTCTTTCTTTCTTTCTTTCTTTCTTTCTTTCTTTCTTCCTTCCTTCCTTCCTTCCTTCCTTCCTTCCTTCCTTCCTTCCTTCCTTCCTTCTTCCTTCCTCCTTTTTTTCCCTCTTTTTTTCCTTCTTTCTTTCTTTCTTTCTTATTTCTTTTCATTTTTTTTTCTTTTTCTTTTCTCTTTTCTATGCCATTGTGGTCCTTTGCCATAATTTTACAAACCAAATTTATTTTTCATGTCCCACTTGCAGCATTTTTTAGAATTTAACCTGGGGAAGTCTCAGTCTCACTGAATCAAATTTGATTTCAAACATATTGTATCCTTTTATTCTCTGCAGAATTCAGTGAGAAATAACACACTTAAAATCCATATGTGTTGGAATGTGTTGTTTCTTTGTCCAGTCTTTGCCCTGATATGATCTTACCTTTTTACTCATTTGGAAAATTAATTTCCTCAAATGCAGATCCCAAGAAAAAGTGCTGATGGAAAACTGCTTTTAGCTTTTGCTATATGCTTTTATTGGCAGAGAATTTTACATGGTGCTAAAAAAAAAAAAAGCAAAGAATAAGTGAACTTAAAAAGACTGTTTTTAATGGTCAAACATCCTTCTATTATACAAAGCTATATATTTTTGTAGAATGTCAGGATTTACATAAGCAAATTACTCTTCTTTCCTCAAAACCATTCCTCTTCTTAAAAACCATTCCAGATCTTAGTGTTACAACATATGAAATTTACTTAAAAATACTTTAACATAGAGTTATGCAAATGTGTGCACATTTATTTAATGTACATTCTAGTGTAGTAAGTTTTCCTAATAGAAACTGTCATTTCCAGGTGGTCAGCTAGCAAGTTAACAATAGACCAGAAGGGCACACTGCAAAGTACTTTCTACAGAGTTCTGGCTGTGTTGATCTCTGATTTGATGTTACTATGTAATATAGTGAATGCCAGAAATGAGCTCTCAGTGGTGAAATTAATGATATTCAAGTTATGATGATATTTTAATGATACTTACTATTTTCACATGAACCCAGAATCTGGAACCTAACAAATCTTGTGTCTTGTACTCTAAGAGAAGGTACTTCAGACTTAATCCCTAGAGGACCACCAGATCAGAGGATCCTGGTTTCCTGATGGGCACTAGAAAGGTAACCACATCTTGCCTCTTAGATATTGTTTAATGTGCCTCAGGTGAATACTTTATGCAAGTTGTGGTAAGTCACCTAAGAGAAAAAAGAGATGGGTCGTCAATAAGGTGACAAGACAGATAGTATGTGTTATTTTTCTCCTACTTAGAAAATATTTAATGAATGTCTAAGTGCATGGCAGAATCTGTCTAAGACCTGCTTTCATTTTAACATATTACCTTTATTGTGTAACTTTCATCATCTCAAAGTGTTCGAGATTACATTTGTCTATAAAAGTGCCTAAGACAGGTGCACCGTCCAGTTGGCTTAAGTCTATTCGCACTTGGTTGGTGTTACCACTCATCTACTTAAGCAAGCTAGAGGCCTCAGCATCAGCTTAGACGTTACTCAGTTTTTAAAAATAAATTGAAATTGGCAGCAAATCTAAGCCTCTCTAATATACTTCAGATACCCTCTTTTCTAGATACCTTACTGCTATCCACCCAGACAAGCTTCTTATTTTCTATCACACATATTATCACCACAGCCCCTCAACTGTCTGTCAACCATTTTTCCTTTCACACTTCTGCCCTAATATTTCACCAAGGTAATCATATCACCCACTGTTCAGAAACTTCAATGACTCTACCCTCCCTTTTCCTTTTAACAGAATGAAGCAGAATTTCTTCATTTAAAAATTCAAGGACTGTCACAATTTAACACCAGTTTACTTTTGGTGTCCTGGGGTTTCGCTGAAGTGCAAACTCATCATCTCCTCCCAGTTCTTCCACTGTGGCCCACACACACACATGCCAATCATTGCCAAGGTGATTGCTGTTGCTCCTGGGGTTTCCTCTCCATAGAACACACATATTACCTTTTCTATCCTTCAAAGCTCAATGTAAATGTCTCCTCTCCCACTAATCTTTCCTGATCTCCTCAATCAGAAGTATTCATTCCAGCTTTTGTTACTATGTTATTACATTTATTTGAGTTTGATGAGTATGGTAATTAGTTGTTTTATCCTGTTCCTGCTACTAAGTTGTGAGTGTTTGGAAGGTATGGATCACATCTTCTCCATTTTTTGTTTCTTATAGCACAATGATAATATATACTTAGATGATACTTTTGAATTGAACAATATACATTTATACTCAGATTAATGTAATGGTTTCTTAAATGTCTACTCTAAGAGCAGTGGCATTCACCACTGGTAGTGGTGAAGCACGAGCAAGGAGTTATATTCACAGACTCTATCCCCCAAACCCCAAGGTCCTGATTTAGGATCTAGGACATGTTCTTTTAAACTCACAGTTCAGGTAATTCTGAAGCAGATGATCCCAGATCATCTTCATATATAAGTGGATAGTAGGGCATAAACAAGGAATATTAGTGTGTGTCCAGGGAGAAGGACTCACTTGTACTGGGAAAGAAAGCCTAGAGAGCTAGCAGGCAGGAAGGTAACTGGCTTATATATAAAAACCAGTTGCTTACCTATATAACATTAATAAACAATTGGAATTGGAAATAAAAACATACTACCATTTAAAAATAACACAAAAAATAAATATTTATGGATAAATCTAACAAATAAAAATTAATATATGGAAAACTAAAAATCACTGATAAAAAAATCAAAGAGAATATAAATAAATGGAGAGATATTCTATGTTCAGGGATTGAAAAATTCAATATTGTTAAGAAGTCAGTTCTTCCCAACTTAATCTACAAATTCAGCTGAATTGTAATAAAAATCCTAGAAAGTTATTATGTGGATATTGACAAACTCATTCTAAAGTTTATGTGGAAAGGCAAAAGACTCAGAATAGGCAACACAATACTAAAGAGGAGGAACAACACTGGAAAACATCAAGTTTTTGAACATCAAGGCATACATTGAAGCTACAGTAATCAAGGTATCATAGTATTGGGAAAATATAGACATATAGCTCAATGTAAAAGAATAAGAGGCCAGAAATAGACCCACAGAAATAGCCAAATAGTCTTTGACAAAGGAGTCAAGGCAATTCAGAGGAGAGAGTCTTTTCAATAAATGGTGTTGGAAAAGTTGACATTCTTATGCAAAAAAAAAAAATAGACACCAGTTGCATATCTTTTTTAAAAAATCAACTCAGATAGACTTCTATATGAAATAAAAAACTATAAAACTTCTTGAAGATGACAGAAAAATCTGGGTGACTTTGGATTTGGCAATGAATTTGAAAAGATACAACAGCAAAAATATTTATGAAAGGAAAAGGTGGTAAGTGAGACTTTATTAAAATTAAAAACTTCTGCACTAGAGGAGACATTGCTAAGAGAATGGAAAGAAAAGCCACACAAGGAAGAAAATATTTTCAAAACAGCAGTCTAATAAAGATCTGGTATCAAAATATACAAAGAACTCTTAAGATTCAATGATAAGAAAATAAACCCAATTAAAAAATGGACAAAATATCTAAACAGACACCTCACCAAAGGAGATTTACACATGGCAAATAGCATATGAAAAGATGCTCAACATCTTTTGTCACTAGAGAACTGTAAATTAAAACAACCATGAGATAACATTATGCATCCATTATAATGGTTAAAATTCCAAACAATCTTACAACACCAAATGCTGAGAATGAGGAGCAGCAGGAACTCTAATTCATTGCTGGTGTTAATGCATAATGCTATAGCCTCTTGGGAAGTTTGGCAGTTTTTTATAGAGCTAAATAGACTTATCATATGTTCCAAAAAATCATGTTTCTGGATACTGGTTTAAACACTTAGCTCCACACAGACATGTACATTAATTTTTATAGCATTTTTTTTTTGCATTTTATTTTATTATTAGTTTCAAGTATATAGTACATTGGTTAGACATTGATATAGTTTACGAAAAGATCCCCTTGATTACTCTATCTTCCCTCTGGCTCTACACATAGGCATTACATTACTGCTGACTGCATTCCAACTATGACATGCCCCATCCTCGTGACCATCTATCAACTACTAATTTGTACTTCTTTAACCCTTCACTTTTGTTCATAATTCCAACAACTGAAAGCAACAAAGACATCATCAATAGGTAAATAGATAAACAAACTGTCGTGCATCCATACAATAGAATATTATTCAGCATTAAAAAAATAAAAGAGCTATCATACCACGAAAAATGTATGGAAGAATCTTAAATGCATACTGATAAGTAAAATAAGCTGGTCTGAAAAGATAAAACTATAGAGACAGGAAATTATCAGTAGTTGCCAGGGGTTCAGACTGAGGTTGTGGGGGAATGAAGAGAAAAAGCACAGGAGATTTTAAGGGCAGTGAAACTATTCTGTATGATATTGTAATGATGGATACATGGCATTATGCACTAGTCAAAAACCATAGAGCGTTTATAGCACAAAGAGTAAACTTTAATGTATGCAAAATTTTGTAAAACATCATTTAGGAGTCTCGGAGATCCCAGAAAAGAATGTAGACTGTGACAAAAGAATCCAATTAGATTAAAAATATGTGAAACAACCTTGCTGAAGGGGATAGTGGGAAAAGGTGCTGACCTAACTTTAGTAATAAGTGGAGTCTGTAAGAGTAAAAGCAAAAGAAATTTCATATAAAAACTGTATTCCACAGGGTAACAGGTTAACAATTGTGATACTGCTGTACATGTACACTGGAACTGAATAAGTAAGTAAATAAATGAGAGATGGTAGGAGCCAAAATTCTCACTTTTGGAGTTTGAATTTACAAATGAGCAAGGGAGGAGGCTAAAATGATCCATGAAGTAATGGATTTGAGTTGGAGAGAGTGGTATGAATTCAGTTTAATTTAACAGCTACCAATAGTAACACATAGAAATATTTATAGATACATGTATATATAAAGATTGGTATACATTACATATATATATATTTTTTTCTTTGCTCTGTTGATTGAGTCTAAAATAAGTGACACCCCAGGCACAATGAGCACACTTACCACTTAGACCAGGATTTGTAAATATCATTCTCCTATAAAAGGAACAAGGGCTCCTTAGAGAAATGGCAGTTTCTATAACTGTGGTGAGAAATAGACAAGATGAGCCTGAAGCATGTTGTAGTGCCAGAAAATAAGAAAGTACTCAAAAAACAAACAAACAAAACCTTACATTGATGGGTTATATCAAAGGGACACAGAAGGCAACTGTAAAAGCTCCCAATGGCTAAAGCTAGAAAATTTTGAGCAACAAAAATAAATAAAATATTGACTTATAGCCCAAAGCATAAAATCCATGAGCCCATGCTGATAGAACTAAATGATTAAATAACTTAATAAATGGGGGAGGGAGAGGGAAAAAAACAAAACACTCATGCAGAGAAATTCTTAATAATTTATGTAGATATTCCACTGTAAAGAAGGGAGCGTAACTCCTCACTCCTTTGATGTGGGCTGTACATAGCGACTCCTTTCCAAAGAGTACAGTATGAAAAGGAAGAAAAAAAGAGTTACTTTACAGTGAAAAAACTCAACAAACCTTCCTTGGCCAGATAATCAAGATCAAAATAACAATCATAGAGCATGTGATAGTATAAAACTTCGATATGATGTGATGAAAATGGCACTTCTCCACTGCACTCTTTCTTTCCAGAACTTATAACCCTCATCTGACTATGAGAAAAACAACAGACAAATTCCAACACAGGGACATTCTATCTCCTGAGTCCTCCTCGAAACCATCAAGGCGACAGATAACAAAGAAAATTCTGAGAAAATGTCAAGATGAGCCAAGATGGGCCTAAGGAGATATGACAACTGAGTACAATATGGTATCCTGGATGGGATTCTGGAAAAGAAAAGGACATTAAGTAAAAACTAAGGAAAATTGAATAAACTGGACTTTAGTTAATAATAATTTATTAATATTTGGTTTATTAATTGTAATAAAAGGACCATACTAATGTAGCATGTTAATAATAAACTGTCTACAGGGGGGTATATGGGAACTCTGTACTTTCTGCTCAATATTTCTATAAATCCAAAAATGTTTTACAAAATAAAGTCATTAAGAAAAAAGTGATATGTACACACACACACACACACACACATATACACACATATACATATAATGGAATATCACTCAGCCATAAAAAAGAAGGAAATCCTATGTTTTGTGACAACATGGATGAAGCTTGAGGACATTATGTTAAGTGAAATAAGTCAGATAAAGACAAGTACTGTATGATATCACATGTATGTAGAAACTAACAAGACAAACTCATAAAAACAGAGAATAGATTGGTGGTTGCCAGGGGCAGAAGGTAAGGAATGAGGGATAATGAATGAGAAAGGTCAAAGAGTAAAAACTTCCAGTTTTAAGATCAGTAAGTTTTTAGAATGTAATGTACAGCATGTTGACTATAGTTTAAAAACTGTATTATATATTTGAAAGTTGCTAAAAGAGTAGATTTTAAAAGTTCTCACCACCAAAAGAAAAAATTGTAACTCTGTAAGCAATGAATGTTAACATCTTACTTTAGTAATCATTCTGCAATATACACATAAAATCACTACATTGTATAGCTTAAATTGACACATTATACATCAATTGGATCTCAATAAAGCTTAACATTTTTTAAGTAAAAATTTTAAATAAATAGAAATTAAAGCTTCCAGCAGTTGGAACTATATTAGAATCATGTTTCCATGGACACAGTTCACTAAAACTAAAGATTTTGTCCACTGGTATTTAGCTCAAATAGAAGATAAACATTTATTTGATAAAATATATTGTTCACATTATTATAATTTATAGTGTCATTTTTTATGCAAGAGCTCAAAAAGCTTTACAAATAAAAAATACTTCCAATCTATAAGGGTATATTTAATCATTATATTTAATCAATAGGTAAACTAATACTAAAAGATAAGTACTAAGTAAATATGCTCAGCTCACTCCATGTGCAATACAAATTAGGGCTCACTCTAATGACAATCACCATAATAAACACCCAGGAATGGTAAGTAGTAAGCGGTTCTGACATTTTCATTTCCTGATGCTTGTAGATATTAAAAAATAAAACATGGACCAAAATAGGACTACAAACAATTGTGGTCCATCAAATATTGGCTTACATTTCTTAAAAATGCTTACAATGGGAAAATACACATATACATTAAAGACTAATATAATTGTTCTGTTTATCAGATAATAATAGGATTTCTAAAATATATTAATTTATAGTGTATTACAGACTGGTGAGTCACAAACATAAAGTTACATGATGAATGCCTTAGGTCAGTTTTATTTCTTCTCAGTTTAGTGCTCTGACTGTACGTATAATAATACTAGCATCTGGAACTTACTGAATATTTACTATGTTCTACCTATAAGCTATTAAAATCTTCCCAAGAGCTATGAGGTAGATATTATTATCATCTTCATTTTACGATGAGAAAATTAAAGCATGGAGAGATCACAAGTGTCATAGCTCTCAAGGGTAGACCTGAGATCTGAACCCTGTTGGTCTATGTGTATAATCCCATATTCTACGGCCTCTACTCTCTGTGGATGGATAAATCATTTGGAAAGAACAAGTGAGGTTCTAAAATCTAGGCTTTCGTGCATGTGAGAAGCCAATCTCAGCCGTGAGCCAGCACAATTTCTGAATGAGTGGCCCCAGCCTGTGTGGCACCACACAGCCCCTACTGCCCGTGTCTCTCTCTGTGGGGGAAACCACTTGAATTTGCTCTCAGTGGCTGTACAAATAATTCACGACCATGACCTAGTGCTGCAGCTGGTGAAGGCTATTCCTCTCTACCTGCTGGCCCAGGAACATGTAAATTCAGTTCAAGACTTCAAATGGCAGAGAGAATAGGACATGCAGCCCTCCCAGAGATGCAGTCGGCAAGGACAGACTGTCTGCTGAGAGTTGGGTAAATATTGTTCCTCATGAGTGCCTGACTTTGCCGATGAGCCAGCATTCAATTCCCTTCACTGAGAGAGCACCGAGCGTTACTATCTCCTGAATGCCCTGCCTCTGGTTACTGTCACAGTCATACTCCCCATCCACCATCCATTTAGAAATGCTGCTTCTCAATTACCACATTGTTCACTTAAGAAGCTTCATTCAACCCTGAGACAGGCTTGGACTTTACAGAAAGAAAAAGAATTTCAATAGCTTTTATTTAGAAAGAGTAAGATGATTTACTCTTTTAAAAATAAAGAGAATCCCTGCATTTTATTCACCTAGTAAAACCGCCTATCTCGTTTCCATTGCTAACAGGACTTTCATTTTTATTTCAGTGGTGAAAAGCATAGGCTCTATATCATGTTTTTTGTTTGTTTGTTTGTTTGCTTGTCTGTTTAGTCATGTGATATTGGACAAGTTACTTAAAGTATTTGTGCCTTGTTTCCTCATTTATGTAATAGGAATAATAATACCTACCTTATCAGGTTATTGCAAGGATTAATAAGTTAATACATTTAATTAGTGTGATCAGTATGGTTATTATCCATGAGGAACAGAAATCAAGCAATCTACCTAGGGTAGATTATGCAAACAAATTTCTAACTCTATGTGTACTCTTCAGGCCAGTTCA
Organism: Macroglossus sobrinus; assembly: GCA_004027375.1. Classification (NCBI taxonomy): domain Eukaryota; kingdom Metazoa; phylum Chordata; class Mammalia; order Chiroptera; family Pteropodidae; genus Macroglossus; species Macroglossus sobrinus. The sequence goes on from PVKZ01000063.1 coordinate 1,709,511, forward strand.
TTCTGTTCCTCTTTTTGATATATACCCTTTGTATTGATGATGCCAAACTCTACATTTCCAAGACCTTTCTTGAACTTTAGACTTAAATATGCAAATGCCTGCTAAACATATACACTTGGAACCTGTAAGAATTTTTAGTATGTCTAAAACTTTCCCACAGACCTTCCTTATTATATTGATGTTATTTTAAAAATATTTTTTTACAGTGTGAAATATTTTAAAGTTTTAAAAAGTTGTACCAATCAATTGTAATCTATGCCCTAAGGGGTTGAGTTGGTATTTAAAGTACCCCTTTGGAAATCAAGCTTCAAGGACGGTTATTAAACATTTGAATTATCCTTATCAAAAGCTAAGACCATAGAGTACGTAATTACCATGAGAGAACTTTTAAAAATCTTTTAATTATTAAATAAATGAGAATATTTAAGAAAGATGACTGGCTGGAAATGTTCTGCGGTATTCATTCCCATCACACAAACATGGAATAAGAATCCAGCAAGAGCCTAAGGCTAACGTGACAATGGTTCTGCATCTCCCCCACCCACTCCCCGCCCCACTCCACACAGGCACCTAACCAGACTAGAAGATTGACTGCCCCTTCTCTCAAAAAGTCTCCTGAGCCTTTTCTGCAAAGTGCTCATCAGGGCCCTGGTATAGTGTTTGGCACTGTTTTGGTTCTTTTTCTCTGGAGAATGCTGACTATCACCACTACTATATTTGGCTTGATCCTTACCACGTCCTTGGAGGACAAACAGCTTTATGTGAAGTCACATATCTTCACTGTGGCTAAATCTGACTGGAACCCAAGTCTTCTGATTCTACAAGTCTTGTTTTAGTGCCTTCTTGCTTTCAGGATAATATGCCACCTTGTAGCAAAATTCTTAGATGGCCCTTATAGTGGCCTTATCCTTTTCAGATGTGCTTCTGCCTAGCAGATTTCCCTGTGATCAGACTCTGAAGAGCTCCCAAACCAGCCCCTCTATCTCTGCCTCGGTTCTGCTTCCATTTATCTTTTTGCTCCAAAATAGCAGGCAGACGGACAACTACCCAACAAACTGCTTCCTAGTTATTCTGCCCAGATCTATCAATTAAAAATATAAGTATATATAATTTTGTGATATATAAAAATGCAAAATATATTTCAAGAGTCACTGCAGAAACAACTGAGAAATAGAAGTAATATATGTGTGACTGCATAATTCGAATTTAATATTGAAAATATTAAATGTATACCAGATTTTAAAACTACATCTGTTGAACTCTCAATTACCTGTGACACCAATAAAAAATCTCACCTCTTATATAAAGCCTTAAGTGATGGTTTACTTTATGTGTCACACCTGACTGGGTGTGAGTGTGTTTCCAGAAGAGATTAGTGTTTGAATTTGTAGATTCAGTAAAGAAGATTACCTTCAACATTGTGGTTGGGCATTACAGAATCCTTGGGGACATGAGTAGAACAAAAAGGTAGAGAAAGGGTAAGTGCGCTCTCTGTTTGCACTTGGACATTCATGCTATCTTGTCCTCAGACATCGTTGCTCCTGATTCTCAGACTTTTGGACTCAGACCAGGACTTACACCACCAGTTTTTCTTTTCTTTCAGTTTGCAAACAGAAAATATGAGACTTCTCAGCCTCCATAATCATGTGAGCCTACATATATATCCAACCTATTGGTTCCATTTCTTTGAGGAACCCTGACTAAATACATCATATCAAACTGCACCATGGAAGAAGTAATTTCTTTTGCCTCAGTGGAAAAGACTGCATTAATCATGCATTAGTGCAATTATTTCTTTATATGGCCTTCTATTCTCCAGACTGAGGGTTTATTATTTTTATTTTTTGTATTTTTGAAGAGAGGGGCAATGTCCTATCATCCTTATAGGTTATAGCACAGTACTTACCATATTCTAGTTACTCTTTGAAGTCCCATGTATACTTCCCAAACCTTCCACCCTCCACCACCATCACCAAACCACATTCTTTTCCTTTTCAAGAAGAATTTAGAGAAAATGATATATTTATAAGCCTCTGATATCCAGTGTGACATCAATTTAACCAAAAATAAGTAGACATTTGTTGCTTTTTCTAGTTGCCTTGATGACATTGGGGTGAAGGAGAGACAGCTCCTTAGACCTTGCCCTGGATAGCTGACAGGAAAAATTTGCTTACCAAAGCACAACCACCCAAGCTTATGCTAAAAACTTCAGATGATGTCGTTCAGGAAGAGAAGTTTTCTGATGAATTTCTGTTGCCCAATTGATGCAGAGAAATAAAGAACAGCAGCTAGTGTAATTAGCAAGCAGATCGTCCAGCAACAGGATTTACACCTGGACATAAACATGTTCACGGAGGTTGGAATGAACATTTGCTAAGGCAAACGCTTTTCACAAAATTGTAAAGCTAATGATCTTTCACTGACAGCATAACCTTGAGCTTATTGCCAAACAGACTGCCAAGTGTAAACACTTAATGGAAGAAAACAAGCAATGATAATGGTCTTTCTTGTGACCCCCAGATCAGTGACTCTCTGAGTGCTTCTGAGGTCAGCAAAAACACTTTCCTACTTGCTGGTAATTTTTTATGCAGTTTTATGAATTTTATGATCTGACTTGATATGAATGAGAAGCACTTCATCAGTGCAAGATGCAGTAATTGCTTCTCTTCTTTCGATTTCTTATCCCCAGAAGTGGAAATAATCAGTCCTGAACTGCAATACGGGCCAGTTATTATTTTAAAACATTTGTGAGGGCCATAGATAAAATCATTAAGGCTAATTCTGTGAATTAGGAGCATTTGTGGAATTTGTCTCACATAAGGGCTGGGAATTGGAGCCATGTGAAGGTAGATGAACACACAATATTCTTCCCATCATTTGAGGTTCAGGTAACCAAACTTTCTATTAAGTAGAAGAATGATGTAGTGAAAAGAAACACAGGATATTGAATGAAAGGACTTGAGAATGAATCCTGTTCTCCAATCTCAAAAAAAGCTAAGTAACCATCTGAACTTTCAGTTGCCTTATCTCAAAAAATATGGATAGTAATTTAGAGATTATAGGATTATTATAAGGTAAAAATTAAATAATATATGTAAAACTGACTTGTACAGTCTGTGGAATAAAGAGGTCAATGAATGTCATTGGGAAACTATGAAATAATAGAAAGCATTTATCTATGCTTTAAACAGCATTGACATTATAATAGTTTTCTTTCTTTCTGTTTGCCTCCCCAACATCCAATTTCTTTCCCCCATTGGGCCCTCCTTTGCATATATGTGATGAAGTGCCCATTTTGATTATTATAGAAGCCAAAATGAAGAGATATACCCTCTACTTACTTCCAGAAAACAAGCAATGGGCACATCATCATATATATTTCATTTGTTTATCATATTTATTGTTATTGTCTGCATTTTTCCATAAGCTTTATAATGCCATAAGTTTCATAAGAGAAAGCATTTTTTATATTTTTTGTTCATTAGTATATCCCCAGCAAAAAGAATACTGCTTGATACTCAAAAATATGGTCAATAAGTATGTGCTAAATGAATTTGATACTTCTGTACAAAATATTGAGTCATGAACAAATGAGGCAAAAATTAAGAGAACTAAAATTCACTCTAGTTGGTAGACAATAGCAATCTAGATATTTGGTGGAGGTACTCAACAGAGATGATGTGAGCATAGCCATTGACACTGAAGAAGCATCATGCCAGAATCTCTCTGCCTTTCAGCCTCCTGAGACCTCTTGGTTTCTGCTTGCTTTCTAAGACAACTTTTGCAGATTCCCCCAAAACTGGTGAGCTACTCAGTATTCTTTCTATAAATTCATTTATTGCTTAAAACATGCCTGGTTTATGTTCGTAACTATATGATTGATACTGAATTTATGCTCCTTTGGTGCCTACAGAACAAGAGTTGTTAAGGTCAGAGCTAGTGGGGACATTATGACTGATGCAATCCCATTCTGATGGAGTCCCATATGTCTTGAGCTAGCCACCTATATGCTTAATTATCAACTAAACAAGTATGGTGACAATTAGCTAAATTAGATCCATGCTCCTCCAACTCTAATAATCATGAATTTAACAATCACATAGATATCATTACTGTGAGCAATTCAGAGCTAATTCTTGAATCAGAGCTAATTCTTGACTTTGAAATGATGACATTGCAGTAAGCAGATTTTGTTAGACCATAAAAAGCACTAAGAAAAAAATATTTAAACATCTCTGCTTTTTAAAATAAAATTTTAAGATAATAAAAAGGCAAACAACAATGAGAGAAAATATGTGAAATTTCCAACAAATGACTTGCATCCAGAATATATAAATATGTATAAAAATAATTTTATATAAATATAAAAATATATAAAGGATTCTTACAACTGAATAATAAGACAAGCCAATTTTTAAAGTGAGCAAAAGGCTTGAATACATATTTTTACAAAAGAAGACATGGGAATGGCAATAAGCATGTGATAATATTCTCAACATCATTAGTCATCAGGGAAATAAAAATAAACTCATACAATGCTGGTAGGAGTATAAATTACACAACCACTTTCAAAAACATGTTATCGATTTTTATAAAGATAAACAATACTAATCATAAAACTAATCTCTTCTACTCTTAGGTATTTACATAAAATAAATAAAAGCATATGCCTGCAAGAAGGATACACATAACTGTTCACTGCAGCTCTATTCAGATTATCCTAAACTGGAAACATAACAAAATGGTCTATTAACAGATGAATAGATAAACAAATTGTAGTATATTTACATGATGAAATACTATTCAGCAATAAAAAAGAAGAAACTACTGATACACAAAACAACACGGATGAATTTTCAACATTGCATGAAATAAACTCAAAAGAGTTTATACTATAGGATTTATTCAACTCCCAAAATTGGCAAAATGAGCTCAAAAGAGTTTGTACTAGAGGATTTATTTAACCCCCAAAATTGGCAAAATAAGCTCAAATGATGGAGACCAGTTTAGTTGTTGCCCAATGCAGGAATTTGTAGGGCAAAGGAGGACTGAATGTATGACAGAAATTTTTATGATGATAAAAATAGTCTATATCTGATTGGTTAGGGGTTAGATAGGTTATAAAGCAAACTGTAAACAATGTGAGTAGCAAACTATAAGTAAATTATACTTCAACAAAGTTAATTTAAAAAATATGATTGTTAATTTGAATCCACAAAGCATTAAGCAGGATGTAGTAGATGCTACTGTAAGAATGATAGAAAGTTAAATAGAAATAGAGAAAAGAGAAATTATTTTCACCTAGAGAAGTTAGTAAAAGGCCTCATGAAAGACTATTTGAGTGGAGCCTTTGTGTCTGAATGGCATTTCAGGTGAAGAAGATAGAGGAGGTAGAACAGAGAGAGTGTGTATAAGAGAGGGCAATGAATCCAGCATAGATGGGGTATGTGTTGTCTTCATTCATTTATCCATCAGATATTTAACTGATGACTTGCTATTCCTGGGCACTCCCTTGGTAGACAAAATTAAGTGCCTGCTTTCATGGATCTTACATTCTAATAAAAACATATGAAAAACAAATAATACATCAGCTGTGGATATAAAGCTAGGAAAGAGAGAGAAGTTGTTCAGGGATAAGGTTGCTCTCTTGGATAAGGTAATCAGCAAAGATCTTCCTGAGAGAGTGACATTTGAGCAGATTTATGAATAAAGAGCACTGCAGAAATCTGGAGGAAGCACATTTCAGACAGAAGGAAGAGTTAATTATCAAAGGCCTTGAAGAGGGAGCATGATTGATGTATTCAGGTACAGCAATGAGCAAGAAAGGATGTCATGGATACAGGGTAGAATCAAGAGGGAGCACGACAAGAAATCCGGAAAGTGATGGGGCTCATAGGGTTAGGGCAGAACTCACCATTAAACTTTAAATTTTGATTCAATAGATCTGGGGGTAGGGCCTGAAACTTTACATTTCTAACAAGCTCACACATTGATTGCTCTTTCCTTGAAAAACTGTAATGATTTGGCTTCTGGGACACCACTGTCTTGATTCTCATACCTCATTGGCCACTTAAACTCAGTCTCCTTTACTGGTTCCACCTAGTCTCCTGGCCCCTGAATTCCGGAGTGCACCCAGGCTCAGTGCAAGGACATCTTCTCTCTACACTCATGTGGTGATCGCGACCTATCTTATGGCATGAAGTATTATCTATATTCTCACAGCTTTTAAATTTATATCTCAACCTTGGGCCTTTTTCCTGAACTAAAGACTTGTGTAATATTTTACTCACTAGGACCAAATCCATGGAGTCATTCTGGACCTCTCTCTTAACTCTCACATGACAAATTTGTCAGCAAAAGTGCTTTCGGCATTATTTTTAAAATATATAAAAAATTCAGCCATTTCTTGTCACCATCTCCATAGCCATTCTAGTTCAAATCACCATGATCTCTTGAATGTATCTCAATGGCTTCTTGCTTTTCCTGACTCTGCCTTTCATCTCCTAGAAAGGGAAGCAGATGATACTACTCCTGAAAGTACTCTTCAAGGCCCTGTACTTTCTACTTGAAAAGTGGTCTGTGGGCCGGCAAGCATTGCAACTGTTCAGAGTTTTTAGCCTTAAATTTTCTCTTACTTAACATTGATATTACCAATGTAACTTTCTTTGTATCCTTTCATTTCAGATACTTTATTACTTTGTTTTAAGGGTATGTCCTACAAATAGTATATACCTAACTGTATTTTTAGTCCAAGTAATCATTTCTGACTTTAAATAGAATTTATAAGACTAGTTCCATATACTGCTATCAGTAACTGTGGTCTCCTTTCAAGTGTAACTGTCTTGAGTTGATGACACTGTGTATTAGTTTCCTATTGCTACTGTAACAAATTGCCACAAACTTAGTGACTTAAAACAACACATAATTATTATCTTACCATGTCCAACATGGATTTTCATGGCTTAAAATCATGGTGTTGGTAGGGCTGTGTTCCTTTCTGGAGGTTCTAGGGAAGAATCTGTTTCTCACCTTTTCCAGTTTCTGGAGGACTCCCATGCTTCCTTATCTTGTGGCTATTTACTTCTTCAAAACCAGCAACTTTGCATTGCTGACCATTCTTCTGTAGTCAAACTTCCCACTGACTATACTTGGGAAAGTTTCTATGGAAAGGACTCACATGCTTAGATTGAGCCCACCAGGAAATCTAGAATAAATCATCCACCTCAAGGTTTATAACTTAATCACATTTGCAAAGTCTCTTTTGCCATGTACTGTAGCGTAATCATGGGGATCAGGACATGAACATCTTTGGGGGGGCCATTATTCTACTCATCACAGACTGGTTGAGGTACTGTGAGACACCTAGCCTCCTAGGGATTTTTTTGATTGCAGCAAGTTCCTCCTTTTTAATCATTTTTTAGTATTCCTTTTGCATATGTCTAATCACTCTATTGCTAGTCATTTAGATTTAACTACGCAAGATGCAGAACTATTGGCTCATAACAAATGCCTCTCCTCTTACACTTCTCCTATCTTAATGTTTCTATTCTGATTCATTTATTATGTCTATTCTTCAGCATTTTTATCAGACAGGGTAATGGTGTGGCATATTCTTTGAATCTGCATATTCTCAAATACCTTTTATCCTAACTAGTGGAGAACACCATGCTCAGATATGGGATTCCAAGGCCGGAGTCCTCTTCTCTCATCAGTCAGTAGGGTTTTTTCCACTGTGTCTAGCTTTTATTGCTGCTACCGAGAAGACTAATACAAAACAGTTTTTCCTTTGTAAAGGTTTTCATTGTTATTGGAAATGTCTAAGTTTCCCTCTTATTCTTAGAGTTCAGAAATTTTCGTCTAGGTATGTGTGATTTCTTTTTCCAGTTGTTCCTTCCTGGGTCTCAGCAAGCCCTTCTAATGTATAAATTCAAATGATTCTTTAAGTCAAGTAAATTTTCTCCCTCTTTTCCTTCCACCACCTCCTTCTCTCTCTTCTTCTAAATTTTAACTTCTTTTCCAAATATTTATCTTCTTCTAGAATTCTCTTTATGTCTGTTCAACCTATCCTATAAGTGTTTCATTTTTGTTTTTATGGTTTTGTACTTTTTTCCTTAAGTTTGAAATATTTCTTCTACTTAATATTTCAAGCTTCAATTTTGGGTTCAACAGTGGCAATTTTTAAAAATTCATTTATTAAATATTTTAAGTTGAAAATTAGTCCTTTGAGAGACTGTTATTGACTACCAGTAAGGACATTTAGTTTTCCTTAAAGAAGTTATATTCTGTTGCCCACACATAGGTATATTTGCCATGTGGGCACAGAAAGACTTTCTGCATCTTCTTGAGCAGCAGCATTCCCTTGTATACTGGTAGAGTATAGCAGTTTGTGTTTCTGTGGTCTAATTTGACAAGTTATCATCCCTCTATTGGGGTTCCAGGAAAAATACTCTGCTCTGTTGCCTCTCAAGCTGTGAAGCCTACTAGTCTCTAGCTCCAGGCATAGAGAGGGCTCAGCCACTACAAAATTTCCCTGGAGTGCCCCAGAAGGCAAGGATACCAGCATGTCCTTACAAGAACAATCATCAGAATTGGATCACAGCTGTATTATTTATCTGTTTTTGAGAGTCTATGGATCTCTATGAGCCAAGGTCAACTAGAATCCAAGAGCCTCATTTTCTCTAAGATGGGAAGAAAATTCTTGAGAGAAGATTGCATATATAAAATACAAAAATAAATATAAATGCCATGTGAAAAGTATATGTAGTCGATTGATGAATATATTTCCATATCTTTCTCTTCTTACCATATTCAAATTTCAGAAACTTTTAGTGATCTTCTAGTTTGAACCAGGTAAACTAATGCTCTGTCATTTATGTTAATTTATTTGTTTCCATTAACAAGTATTATTCTTTAGATTTAAGAAAAATGTTGCTCAGAGAAATCAATAAGCTAATACAAATTCACCCAAAGTTGTAGAAGCAGAATTCAAACTTAGATCTTTTGAATCCAGGTCCTGTGTGCTTTCTGCTACTCCATAGAATTGCCTTTACAATGTAATATTAGGCACTTAAGGTTTTAAAAAGTTTCATCCAAGAGCTGTTCATTATAATAGCTGTTATATATCTTTTGCAAATCATAAGGTTTCTTATTTAATGACTCATGTACCTTTTTTTTCTCCCTGCAAATACTGGCTGTTCTAACTTCCTGCCTATCTTTAGGCTCCCTGAACATAAAACAAGCAGCACATTAACATATGCTCCCCACTTTAGATGATGACTTGTCCAGCTCTCCCAAGAACTCTCTTTGGTGTTCTGTTGGGCTCCAGAGTAGCCTCAAGACACAATTCTGCAGTTCTGTCAATTTCTAGCTAGGAATAAAATGTCTTCCTGTGTAGACAAGCCCAATCTCAACTGAAAGCTCTTCTAGGACCTTCTTCTTTTACTGGGAGTGGAGCGTGGGGATAGCCCACAGGGAAGGAAGACAAAAATTCAATTGTTCTCCTTGTAGGTCTATGTCATTCTTTCATTCTTGCTTCAAATAGAATAAAATGTTTGATAAGGATTCATGATCACAGTCTAGTTATGCTCCCCTTAAGTATATTCCACATGGATGTCTCAGCACCTCTCATTAGACTTTGGGGAAAATAATCACCCATTGTCCTCAAAAGGTTTAGTTTTAGGATTAGTTCCCTGGGAACAGACTTTGAGGTTTGCATGCAGGGGGTATATTGGGGAGTGTACTCCAGATCTACACCTATGAGAGGTGAGTGAAGTGAAACTGGGCAGAGGGAGAAGTTAAACTATGATGAAATTGCAAAAAACCTTTCACTCAATCCTTCAGGAAGCTCTGGAGCTGGGAGGACCCTTTAGAGTCGCTCCAGATTTGAACAAGGACTTGACCCTGCAGGAAAAGGACATAACCTTGTGGGGCAGAGGAGGGAGAAGTGATAGAAGAATAAATTACTAATCAATTCAATAAAGAATGCCCATAATCTTTTTGCTGCTTTAGCTTTGACTGGCCTTTTTTGATGGGAGTTTGCCATGCCTTTTCACCTTTTTTTTTTTTTTTTTTTTTTTACTGCAGAAAATAAGAAATGCCATTCTCGGTGAATGCTACACTCATTTTCTTAAATCTTAGTGCCACAAATGGAAAAGTACTCAAAGGGGACACCCAAGTCAGAGGAGACCATTCGTCAAAGACATGCCTCTGTATCAGCAAGAACATCGTTCAATCTAACAGTACTTTCCCCTTGACCCATCACATAGACTTTGAATTTACTACCTCTGCTTTTTCTAATTAGATCTTTGGAGACCTAAACAAATAATACAATCAATTGGAATTTGGAGTGGAAACTAGCTCCCAAAGGGCAGTACTGCATTTTCTGTCAAGGTTTGCTCATGACTCCTAATATAAAAATCTTCCATTGGTTTGTGATGTCTGCTTTGGCACAGACTACAACACAGAAATGAGCACTACTGAGACATAAATATTTGCCTCCATGGCAAATCTAATACAGATTCATTTAAAAAAAAAAACAGTCTTACTCAAATGATTTCTGGTAGTGGTATTTTATATTTAAATTGTAAAAATACATTTAAACTGGGGCTGACTATGTGACTTTGGTCAAATTATTTTCCTCCTTGTCTCAGTTTCACTATCTTAAATGGAACTGAGAGAAAGGGAGAGAAAGGAAAATTAATATCTGTTCTGTGCAATAAGCAGATTTGCTCTGAGGATGAAATGCATTAAAACAAACAAACATAAAATTACTCAAAATTCTTATGTAGAATAATTTTCTGAAAGGTAGCATAATATGATACAGGGATTCTTAGCATAATAAAATACAGAGATGCATTGAAATTACTTGTAGTACTTATTTGAAATAAGATTATTGGGTACTATTTCAGGATATTCTGATTTAGTAGTTCTGAGATGGAGTCCAGTCATCAGTATTTATGACAAGTACCCAGACAATTGAGATGCAATTGGATCAGAGCTACATGTGCAGAAACACTCAGAGCAGCATAATTATGGATGGCAGCTATGTTTTTTTCCCCACTCTGCTGGTCACTAACATATGACTATGGACATTGGCACTTAATGGTCCTGAGCCTCAATTTCAACATGTGTGCATCTGGGATTAAAAGAATCTTACTTTAAAAGACTGTACTAACACATGAAAAAGATATTCTTTATAAGATGCAAACCACCCTGTAAATGATCGTTAGTAGAATTTTATGAACTTACTCCTGGAGAAAGGGAGTTTAATGGGAATGGGTAGAGATGTGCCTAAAGCCGTATAGCTCTGGAAAGTTTAGGTAAGAAAAAAGGCAGTAAGAAAACATGACATTGTTCTTGGAACAGGGAGAGTGAGTAGTGAACCAAAAATCTGAAGTCTGGTTCTTCTCAAATCTACTTACTCTCAACACTGTTCATTTTAATACATTCCAGATCATGATTACTATTACTATTTCTGTATGGGAGTCATGTTTTTTTTTTTTAAACAAAAATGAATCCTACCACGATAAGCTGTATAATAAATACAGAGTTTTAGCTCCGAGGCAGTTTTCTACTACTATGTTATACCTGATTTCACAAAGTAGCAATAGCCATATACTCTCCAGAATATACATATGAATTAATTATGCTCAAATGGCTCCCAGTCCTCATTAAATCAATTCCTCATTTTTTCCCCTCTAATAATCAGCAAAATTAAGTAGGTTACAATTCATACTGCTTTTGACAGGTATTTAAAATACAAAAGAAAAGCATAATCACACTAACCTTGCACCTTTTGACATGTGGAATCTGTTTGGATTTCTCTTTGTTCAGTCACCCTACCTAGCTTTGCAGATGACTAGCAGCTTTCTTCATTACTTATCCAGCCTTAACATTTATTTAGCATGTTCAAGGAACTGAACTTTGCAGGAAAAGGTGGTTATAGATACTCTCATAACACATTCAGTAAGACCTTAAAGAACTACTATATCTAACCTTGGAAAGTTCAGCCAAACTGCCAATAGCTGCTTGTAAACAGTGCAGCTTCAAATAGGAAAAACATGAATTTCCCTAACAGGAGGAGGCAAAGCTTGACTGAAACTCTTCTTGGGCTTATCCACCTCACTGCTATTAAAATGAGTTATTGACTTTCTTCACACCATACAATCTGTTGAGGAAAACTAGTAGAGGTACACACTGGGTAAGAAGTAGGCTAAGGTTATTATGCTATAAAAATGAGATGTTGGACAAGTTTTGATGACATGTAGAACTAATTAGCAAACACTGATCAAACATGAAGTAAGTTACCATTACGTGATGCATTTAACATTTAGTGTCCTAAATCTCATCTCAGGTTATTCTGTCATTAAGTGCAATGCTAGACTAGAATGCTAACTATTAATGTGCCTCCTTCTCTGCAAATAAATGACATCTTCAGAAACATATTCTTCCAAAAAAAATCACTGAAGACAGTTGGATCATTTCAGGTGCACCAATGTACTACTTGTTAGGAAAAAAAAAAAAACAGTATCATGCAGAAAAAAATAAAGTATATACGAAGCAACTTTTGGATCTAAAAATGTCACACTAAAAATTCAGTTATTATCTTTCTGTGTACCCAAATCAGAAAAATATATATAAAAAATCCAAAGACAACTTAAAAAGCTATTTTTCTAAGATTTGTGGAAATAGTAGGGTCACAAGGCAGCTCTTCTCTGCAGCCTATAATGAGAGCAGTCTGCAGGGTAACCAAGGGTGGATTTCCCATTTGTACTTCCAGTTTTAGCACAGTGTAGACCCAGCAGCTTCACTAGCAAACCGGAACAATGAACATCTAGAATGTAGACCTTACAGGGGAGAACATCCTATCTTGATGACTTTGTTTATCTCTGGCCTCTATGGCAGTAATCATCATGCCAATGGAGAACTGGAGAACAGGATTGGGCAGCTGAGAAAGAGACTCTAAAAACTCTTGGGACGATATGGGTTTAATAAAGGTGACCTGTTAAGAATGGAGAATTAATTCTGCTGTTAGAATTTTAATTTTTAGTTCCAGGCTGATGTACTAGGCATGGCATTTCTAGTGTAGAATTTCAATCTTTGCTGGGACTTGGGTCTTCAGTCCAGCAGTCAATAACTGTTTAATAGATCAGTTCTGATATTCTATCTTGCATGATGACTACTCTAATAATATTCACATAGTACTTTATAGTGTACAAAGCCAAGTCCTCCCAGCAGCTCAATTATGATAACAAAGTTGGGGTTCTAGGGAAAGAGCTCAGTAAACTCAAAGGGAAGAGTCAGGCACTTCTATTTTAATCCCTGATTTTTCTTAATCACATTGAGAAATTCAGTGCTTAAAGGCAAAGCTTCTCCAGTCCTCAGTATATGCAAATAATGTCGATCTCACTCCCCTCCCCAACTGTCCTAGAGTACTCCTATGACTCCAAGAGAAGTGGGAGAAGAATTCAATGAGATACAACCAGCACTGATGAGATACTTTCTTCTCCCACTCCACTCAGATTTGGCCCCTGGGCAACCTAAAACAGGTCATTCTGAAGAACCAGCAGAAGAAAACTGCAACTGTAGCAGAATGAAGTGCTTGGCCTCTTCAAGTCCATCTCATTCTTCCCATGGCCTTCAGGTGAATAACTTCTGCTTAGTCTTGCATTTAGACGTGCTAATCATTAGAGGAGTTCTGCTTGTTGCTTGAGTTTTCCAAAAACAGCTCCTTGCCAGAAAAATGCCTTTCCTGAACAGATAAGGGGAGTATGTACAAAAATGATGATTATTTATCAAAGATTTGCAGGAATCTCATGACTGGAGTAATATCAACTAAAGTTAACAGACAAAGAACAAAGAAGTTTCACAATTTTCCTCAAACCTCTACTGGCGTCCAGATGTCTAGTTATCAAACACCTTTTGTCCCTCCTGTCTCCCACTTCTCTTGACATAAAGAACCCTGAATTCTGAACTTTTGTAAAATGTTTCTTTAGGATACTAGTCTGAAATCTTCTTGGTTTATTGGCTTTCTAAATAAAGTTACTTTCTTTGCCCTAACACCTTGCCACATGACATATTCTTATCCTGTGGCAAGCAGCACAAGGTTGGACTTGGTAACTAAGTATGGAGTTAGTTACCAAAAGGAGGTTCTACCAAAAGCAGGCTCTCTGCAGACTGTCTTACCCAATTTTGTAGAAGTAACATAACTGCAAAATCCTAAAATAAACTGCCCTTGATATTCATACATTACGGAAAGTATTTTACAAAATGTTTTTAGAATTTTTACATCTAAAAAGATAATAAAAAATATGTTTTTAATAATTGAAAGGAGGGAGTGAAAAATTATTACATAGTTTCTTATTCAAGGCAAAGGAATATAGTACCTCAGCTCATAATTTTCACCATATTCTATTAGGATCTAGCATTTTATAGATAGGAAAATTAAAAATAAAAGAGATTTCTCAAAGCATAAATGATAAAACCAGGGCTCTATCTCCAGAACTATTTTTCTCATTTTGAGGTCCATTTTGGACCTCCAACCTTACTCCCAACTACATAGTTTTCACCCAGATTTTGTTCCTCAAATGAATATGACTATTAAGCATTAGGCTGCTCTTCTCTGAAATTGCCATTAAATTTTTCAAAGTTTGGTCTAGACATCAGAGTATCAACTGACCTTTCAGTGCTGCTAGTCTATAAGTGTGTTCTTATTTCTATAGCAAGGATTTTATCTTTAGTTCAATCTGTTCCTAGTGCTGACATTCTAATACATCTAGAAAACTTTGGTATGGCCCTGACTCAAGTCTATTTTCACAGGGTCTGAGAAGCTTCCTAGAAAAGTGTTTACCTGAAGGGAAGAAAGAAGCAGGTATGACACACTGATAACAAAGCTTTTGTCATTGAAAGATAATAAGTTTGAGTACAGCATAGTGGTTGTCACTCAAATTTATCTCCAGTCTGGATAGATGTCCAGAAAGAGAAAATGATAACTAAAAACTGAAAGACCAGTTTCACATAAAAGCTCTGAAAATGTTGATGTATAGGCAGTGATGCTTGGGGATGCCTCTAAGATATTAAAATGCAAAAGGATGAGAGGTGTTCTACCTCCTGAACTTGAGTATATCAGCAATGATGCCTGGGGGAGCAGTGGCAGTGCTTACTAAAAGATTGTAGTGCCAAAAGAATCTTTGGTACCTAGTGGAGCAATAGCAGAGTCCCAAGGGGGCATGACTGCTCACATGAACATATAAGACAGCCCTTTGGGTTTCCTAGAAATACTTGGTAGTGAACTAGAATCTACGAGTGGGTAAAAGAGCAAATTAAATTTATGACAATTGTATTTGTTATGTAATATAGCTGTTATATGAATAAATATAAATAACATATTATAACTTTATAAATAATAACCTCATGACTAGCCAGATGCTGGAGATGACTTGTAAATACAGATTAAATTTTACCCTTCTTTAGCTTCTGTCAATTGATTATTGAGACTACAGAGAGTGGAATGGGATGAGGGAGGACCTCCAAGAGGATGGCACACTCTCATGCTATGTATCCAAAAGTTATTCAATAGAAATGTAATTGTAATATATGCAGCTGCCTACATCCACTGTCAATGCAATTCCAGGGTTCTGTGCCCTGTTTTCTGTATCAGCTCCTTAGTGGTGACTGTATCTGACTCTTCATAAATACTTCCATGAAATGTTATTGTCAGGTTGTTTGTTTTCATTTTTAATGACTGAGCCACTTTTGTCCTAGGTTAATGAAGAATATGCTGTCCTACTGATTATTTCTTAAATTTGTGTATCTATCAAGTTAGGAAACTATCACATTTTAAAAGGTTAGAGAAAGCTAGAGGGATCATGTGCTTGTTAAGGAAAATGGTTTTAGATATTTTAAAAATTAAGAATGCTTAGTTCTGGGCATTTACATAAGTACAAATGTAAAATTATAATGGGCAAGGTGAAGGTGGTTTGACATAGGTACATTACCTAAAATCACAAGTCAAAGTAACATCTAGATTGTGTGACCCTTTTGTCTAGTTTCATGGAAAAGGCATTAGATAAGCCCGAATCTTATCTTGTAAAAGACATAGAAAGTTGTTTTCACTTAGGGCAAAATAATGTACCTTTGCAGGCAAAATTGGAGAATGATAAGACCATTTAAAATAGTCCGAGTTTTGCAGGTTGTGTTTCAGAGGATTCTGTGTTTGGACAGTGGAATTTCTGGGGGTTTAAGTTTATCTAACGTGAGAGATATTGGTATTCTCTTAGCCTCTAAATATAGAAGAAGAGCAATGAATGTAGAGGAAAAGATAATATTTGAAGGCAGACAAGATTTTGGTGACTGCCCACATGGTACAATTATGAAACATTTAATAGGTATTTTACTCTGTAATTTTATGGCACATAAATTGGTTAATATTGGCAAGTGTGTTATAATAATAGTAATTCTATTACTTAGTAATGATGACCTTGAATCTGATACTTTGCTTTTCTGAGACTTAATTTCCCATCTGTAAAATGGGAAAAACTAGGTTTTTTCCCCAAATATCTTAGAATTGTGAGAATTAAAAGAGAAAATTTTTATGCAAGTTCCATATGAATGTAAAATATCTTGATTAAAGTTACATTTAACAAACACTTGATTAGTGTGTTTCCCACACAAACAAACGTAAAAGCCCAGTATCTTCTGACAAAGCAGTAGTAAGGAAGGAAAGAATGGAGGGAGAGAGGGAAATAGAGAGGAAGCTATTAAGTAAGTGTGGATGAAAAAGGGGCCACTTACTAAACCTGAAAAGCTCAGGGGAGGCCTGAATGGTAGGTCTTACAAACTCTGAGGATGAAAGTAACCACATAGGATGGTCTGAACATTAAAATTTCTAACTAAAAGCAGGTCATGGAGGGTAGTCACATCCTAAGCCTGTAGCTTCCTTGACAAAAGTCCATCTCTATCTTAATGAACCTGTCTATTGCCTTTTTATATCTAAGATAACACACCCTTGAAATGTCAGTGTAATCCCTTTTATTTCTAGATCACTCAGGATACAAAGTCTCACCAGAGCAGGAGACCACAGGACCCATCACTGTTATCTTGTTGTCCTCTTACCAACTCTATGTCTGTAAATATTAACTATCTTGTACCCACCAATGCAAAAGAAGTACACATCTCTCTGTTTTACTTTTTATCCAATCCCAGAGTTTGCCTTGATTTGCTTTCTCCCGTTCCCTTAATCTGCTGCCAGTGGACTTCACGTGAAGTCCTCAGATTCTAACATATAAAATAAGTTGCAAAATGGCCATCCTCTGGACCATTTTTTCAATTTGTTGAGATTTTGCTTCCTAACAATTGTCGTCTGCTTGGTTCAAATAAAATCATCAAAATTCTCTACAGATTTGAACATTTCTTACCTTGACAGAAGAAAAGGAGGCATAAAGGAAAAAAGAATAAATCAGGCAATCAAGTTTATGACGTTTTCTCTTAAAAAAAGAAAAAGAAAAAGAATCAGATTTATGCTGAATTTAGTCAAATTAGTTCTTATGAATAGACATAATGCTATCCACTGATGAGCTTCTATTTGAAAGACTAAATAAAATATAAGAAAATCCTAATTCACTTGTCATAAGTTTAGAATTTTTAAAACAAACAGAGGAAATGCTGGTTTATAGTCTAGGGTTGCTCTCTGTGAATATATTATACTAAGAAAATTAAAAATAAACATAAATAACGTAACAGGTGGGAAAAGAATTTTAAACCTCTTGAGAATAAACTTTTCAAGATGCCCTCAGGTCCCTTAGCAATATCATTTACATATAAATAATTGACATCTAATTATACATCATTTTGATCGGTTCAAAAGCAGTCCCAAAGGGCTGCTAGTAAGCAATGCTTTGTCTTACTAGTTCCAATTATTGTATTAATTAAAATGTAATTGTACAATCAAGCTCAGTTTCAATTAATTAATTAATTCACTAACATAATAAAAAACCAACGGTAAAAACTGCAATTTTGCAATTAAGTCTGTCGATATCAGGTCAACTATCTCAGGAAATGTGAATTATTGTGGTGTTAATGAAGTTGTATTTTTTTTCATATTTTGACCCTTTAATTCCTAAATCTTTCACATGTGTAATCCTCCAACTTCCTATTCTCTAACTCTGTCAAATCACAATATTGACATGTTTACCTTTAGTGCCCTCATCCATGTTCAATGTGGGTTTGTTCAACCAGTTTATACATAAACATTTGAACTTCACCAAATGTTTCATTTTGGCTAAATGATTTATAAAGGAGATAGAAGTAAAAGTAACATTATGAGTTCCTAGTCATGCCCTGGTTTTTAGACACCAGAAGAACTAATATGAGGAGCTCAATTAATTTCCATAGCATTTTGCTAGTCTATTTAATTTTCTAATTTTCTTTCATACATAGTAAATGAGATTGGCCTAACAGTTGCTTTCTTTATAGTTTTAGGAATTCCTGGAAAGGGTCTAGGGAGTAAATCAGAAAAATTTCAGTTCTCTCTTGACTTTTAATTAAAGCGTCTGATCTATTAAAATGGAACAATGCTGTTTCTTGTCTGTGGCTTCATTACAGACAGCCAATAATTCATCTGAGCATAAATCTTGCTATGATGCTTCTCAATTGGTCACTCAACACAAAGTGAAAACAGTGAAGTGGAAGCTGGAGCTCAGGGTGACCTCGCATATCAGTTTCCTTGGCCACCCCCATCCCGGCCAGCACAGCCGGAAACTCTCTTTCCATAATGCTAACTCTTTCTTGTTCTCTTTCCTTCTTCATTGCACCCAGCAAATGGTCACCTCCTGTTACCAAAAACCTCATTTTCAGGAGCCGCTTCAAATATGTTTGGACAGTAGGACAGATAAAACCCCGACTCTCAAGTGAGTGTTGGAAAGTTTTGGAACATTTTTGGAGTTATAGTACATAAAACGATGTTGGGAGTGCACATCATGATGAGAAGACAGAAACCATGGCTTTCTTTTTAAATTTCTGCTTCCCACTCCCAGCATCCATTATGATACTTTGGGGTTCTGACAAATATTTGATGACGTAAAGGAGAAATAATCTTGAAGACACCACATAAAGAAGCCTTGTTTTTGGGGTCTGATTCGTCAGGTGTCATTGTTCTATTTCTCTCTTTTTGCCTTCTCATAAATCCTGTTGTTTTGATAAGTAGACTCCTTGTGGAAACTAAGTTATCAGGATATTAATTCTTACGTTCTATGGTAACCAAGATGGAAACAAATTTCTAGAAAATAAGACTGACTTGCATGAAAGTTTAAATGTATACTGAATCAATCTGAAATTGAGGATGCACTTGGCTAAACTCCGGAGGTGCAGAATCTGATATTTCATTAACATTTCCTGGTAGCTTTCTAAATGTTACCCTGTATTCAGGCAACAATACAGGATTCCCGCTACGGCTAATTTAAAACCCATCAAAACCAATGGTTGCTCTGTTAGAGTTAGACAAAATTATAGAGTTAGTTCCACATTGTGGTTTTCAAGACTTCAGCATCCAGTAATGATGGACTAGGTAATCTGTGCCAGCCCCAAGGACTGTCACTGAGGGCATCTAGAAAAAGATGAGCATGACATAAAAACCATCTGCTTGAAAGCTCAGAGAGATAACAAACAATCAGGAATATGAAGCCAAGCTAGTCTAAGATATTGGAATGAGAGAGAGACTCTTTTCCTATTGGCTGATTTTTTTCCTAGGGACATTTCCTGGTGAGGCAGCTACAAATTAGAATTTTAGCAATCTTAAAAGGGCAGGTGATCAAAGATGGACGGTGGTAAACCATCTGCATCTTGGACTGGGACCCCAAAAGGCTATTCTTCAGGAGAAAGGGGGAACCCAAAAGTGTACTAGCCTCTCTGACAGCAGCATAGTTTCAAACTATCCACAATACTCAGAAATTTTTATTCTGAAATTAGATTAAAATGATCCTGGAATGTTGATGCTCCAGGAACTTGTAAAAGCAAATAAAAGTTCTCCTGGAGGAGTGTAATATTGTTCCATGCCTCAGATTGATTCTAGAAACTTTTTTTTTCCAAACCAAAGTCACACACAAAATACAGCAAAACACACAAGGAGATAAGACGACATGATGGGGTCCAGTAAAAAAGAATAGACAACAGGAAGGAACATCCAGAGGCTCTAGATACCATGTGGAAATTATCAGATACCTTGAATTTCAAAATCGCTAAAATTATTTAAAATTAATTTTATTTTATTTTAACAGAGTCATTGAATATACTTTCTAGATAAATTCAGAAGTAGAAATATCAATAGGACATAGTTCTCACTTTCAGAGAACTATAAATATAGTCATGGAAAATATTGTATTTGTATTTTTTTTTATTTAGTAAGTATTTTTATATATAAAGCAAATAGCCAGACTAGGCCCTATCCTATGTAAGGATACAATAGCAAAAAAAAAAAAAAAAAAAAAAAAAAAAAAAAAAGAATAAAAGAAAGACAATAAAAGTTACTTCTGTTCTGAATAAGTTTCCAAGCAAGTGTAGAAGAGAAGCATTTATCAAAGAATGTCAATAATAAGTGCAAAACCAACATGTACTTCTCTGGAAAAAAAAAACAGCAAATTCTGCTATAAGGGTAAATGTTAGAAATAGGGAGAATAGACCAAGGTAAGAGTTGGAGACTCTTCTGAGACCATGATGATCAGGCTGTGGAAGACATGATGAATTTCACTGACATTATTTTTAAAATGACAACTTGAGTACCTGTCTTCTTGACTTAAACCCTTTAGCAACTCTGTGTCCAAAGTACTTTTCTTATAAGCATAAGATTCACTGCTTCTGTCAGTCCCATCTTCGGCAAACTGAATTCTTTATATAAGCTAGAAAGAGGGGTAGGGAAAAGAGGAGAAAGATTGTTTTGACTCAATAAGATCTAATAAGGTGTCTATTATTCCTCTTCATAGCAATTGCCTTCAATTTGGGGGCATTAGACAAATTTGGAGAGGACAAAATATATTGTATTTAATATCCAGTCACTTTCGGTTTCCTATTTTTGACTAAAGACATTCATGATATGACTTCTGATTACCTCTCCCATCTTTCCAGGCTCCTATACTTTGGGCATCTTTTTTTAAAAAATTAAGTTTATTGGGGGTGACATTGGTTAATAAAATTAGATAGGTTTCAAGTGTACAATTCAATAATATGTTATATATATTGCATTGTGGGTTCACCATCCAAATTTAAATTTCCTTCCATCACTCTATTTTTGATCTCTTTTACCCTTCTGTTATCTTTCTCTCTCCCAATCCCTTCCTTCTGGTAACCACTAAATTGCTGTTCATGTCCATGAGTCTCTGTTTGTTTCTCTTAACTACTTGCAATATTCCAAACATGACTTGTTCTTTCATGCCTCCCCCAAACGATTGCCTGCAATCTGCTTAAAATCTCTGTTGTTCCCTCACTCAGTCAAGCCAAATTTCTATTGACTTTTCCAGATAAAAATCTCTGCCCTTCTGGAGTTTAGAATCTCATTCCTACTATTCTAGAAGCTCCATGAGGGCAGAAGTTTTATCTTATTTACTGCATGTTCTCAGACACAAACTAAGCAGCAGCAAGTATTAAATGGTAAATGAGTTAATGAAATAGATGTTGTTAAAGGAAAAATACAGATATAAAGCTATCATCATGGGAACACAGAAGATTGAGGGAGGAAGTGATATTTGTTCTAGGTTTTGAAGCAAGGTGCTATGAATTGAATCGTATACTCTAAGAATTCATGTGTTGAAGTCCTAATCCCTAGTGCTTCAGAATGTGACATTATTTGGACACAAGGTCACTGCAGATGTAATTCGTTAAGGCAAGGTCATACAGGAGTAGAGACCCATAATTGATATGATTGATGTCCTTATAAAAAGAAGAAATTTGAACACAGACATGCACATCATCATGTGAAGATTAAGGTAGAGATCAGGGCAATGCAGCAGAAGCCAAAGAACACCAAAGACTTCCAGCAAACCACCAGATGCTAGGAGAGAGGCATGCGACAGATTCTTCCTTACAGACCTCAGAAGAAACAAACCCTTCAGGCACTGATTTCATACAGGTAGCCTGTAAGACTGTGAGACAACAAATTTCTGTTGTTTAAGTTAATCGGTTTGCAGTTCTTTATTACAACAGCCCTAGCAAACTGACACAGAGGGGAAAAGTTAATCAGATAAATACAGAGGTGTACAATACAACTCGAACAAAACCTAGAGTGGGAAGACTACTGCTGACTGTATTCTGGGAAGTTTCTATTCCTCAGGAGCAGGACAGAGAGATGTTTCATGGACCAGGGGCCTGATATGCAGCAGAAGTTAAGATTATATCAGATGTTTGGAGCTCAATTGTTGGAGGACCTTGAATGTCATACTAAAAAGCTTAAGGGTTTTTTTAGATAATAGGGACATTTTATACATTGTTAAATGAAGAGAATGTTATCAGCCACAATTCAATCATTTACTTAATTAACAAATACTTATTGAATTATTATTACATTGTTCTAGGACTTGAGGATACAGTAGAGGGAGAAAGACAATAAATGTATAAAATAAACAAATGTCAGATTGAGATAATTGTCATGAAGAGGAAAAGTCAGGGTAATAAGTGGGGTAAGAAAATATATGTCAAATAATATTATATAATTTATTATATAATTTAAATTATATCATATTAGTCAAATAATATAAAATATATCAATTGCTATGCTATCAGTTGAAGAAAAATCAACCAGGATGAGGAAATAAAGAGTTCAGTAAAGTTTTCTAAGTTGGGCTCGTTAGAACAGCTCCTGCAAAGAAGTGTGGTGAGAAGGGCCATTTGCAAGCAACGAGGCAGTGACAAGAATACACAGCCGATATTCATAAGCACATCCATGAAGTGGGTGATAAGTAGCATGTCCCTCGGGCACTCAAAGAGATCCGGAAATTTATCATGAAGGAGATGGAAACTCCAGATGTGTGCATTGACACCAGACTCAACAAAGTTGTCTAGGCCATAGGAATAAGGAATGCCATATAGCGTATCCAGGTGTGGTTATCCAGAAAACAATGAGGATAAAAGTATACCAAACAAACTCTATAAATTGGTTATGTATGCGCCTGTCACCACTTTCAAAATCTACAAACAGTTAATGTGGATGAGAACTAACTGCTGATTGATGAATAAAGTTATAAAACTGTAAAATAAAAGTGTAATAAAGAGAAAGGGGGCAGAGAGGAATGCATTATTTGAGGTGGGTAGCTTAAAATTCTGATCAATGTCATTTGAGATCAGCACAAAGTGGGGAGCAAGTCAAGCTGTGCTTGGAACCTCGTTAGCAGGCCTAGCTGGAGGAGTGGGGGTGTGAGTGGGTGGTGTTTGCCTTATGGTGTTTGAGGGAACAACAAGGAAGTTATTGTAGCTGCCAGGCAGTAAGCAGAGGGGAGAGTTTTAAGAGGTGGAAGGTGTAAAGTTTAGGAGAAGTGAGAGATAACAGGATATAATGATGATAAATAACTAGAGCTTGCTAACACTTGGTTCTGTTCTCTTGGGATTGCTCATGAAAAAGTATGTCCAAGTCAGAAATGATTACTGTGAATTCAGTCAAGACCCAAGTGTCCCCCTTTCTGCCCTGGGATGGCTAAGGAGATGTGCAGCTACCTAGCATGCTACTGCCCAGCCATTAGCAGACCCAAAGGAAAATGGAGGGCCTGATGACACATCCAGCTCTTCCAATGAATGAAAGCAATTTCAGCTTTGTTGGGTGCATGGCTAGTGCTTCTAAATGTAAGTGCTGGAATTTTCACCTTGGAAGAATGATGAATTATTAAAAAGCACTCAGCTTGATTCTTTTCTCCCTGCAACACATATTTTCTCATAACATTTAATGCATAGGAGCCAGGAAACTTCGCCAAATGTTATGTATAGAAAATGTTCTCAACATCTTAGAAGTCAAGTCAGCAATAGAGGTGATTGATATTTACATAATTAGAAAGCATGATCAGAATTTAAATAAATCATTATAAGCACTATCTCTACGAAAAGCCCTAAAACTACAACCCAGCTCAAAATTAATGCAAAGGGAAGAGTGGCACTGAATTATACTCCAAACTCTAGCTGGAATAATTACTAAGACCTTCGTCAATAACCTGGCCAATTTTAAATTAGAGAGAAATGATACTTTGCAGGTATCCATGCCTATCATTTGATTAACATTTAAAAACAAAAATGAGTTGTCACAGCTCTCTGATGAGACATGAAATATTTTATTTTTCTCTATTTGTAGGCAGGGAAATTTGCAGGAGTCAGTTTAAAGATTTTTTTCTTCTTTTTTTTTTTTTTTTAGTGACTGCACAAAAATCTGGGATAAAGCAGAAAATTGAACAGGGTCCTGTGCTCTGGTTGAGAGGACAATATTCATTTCCAGCTTCCCGGAGGTTTGAATTCTAGCCATTATGGGAAGACTGACAAACCTTATCTAAATTGCCATTTTTCAAAAGCTTGCTGCAAATGTGGTAGGGGAAAATTGTCCCCCTCCCAATTCTTATCCTTGTATAAATAGAAAATTCTCTCATTAGGATTTCATTTTAATTCAATGGAAAGGACTCAAGTTCCACTTCTGATGTTTCTATCTAACCAGGTACAAAGAATACTCATGGGAAATTAGAATACATTTTTTTTTGGGGGGGGAAAGTGAAACTAATACTGCTTCAGTCTAAGTGTCATTAAGATCAATTTCTCCTTTTCTTTTCATGAATTTTTTTGAATAAGCACATCCATGGAGTGGGTTATGATTTTAATGATTTAAATGATTTTAAACTCTTCACAACCATCACTCTATTCTATGAAGAAGGCATGATTCAATGGTTTGAATTAGAAAGATAGTACAACTGGAATTGATCTTAAAGCTTATCTAGGTTAACCCCTTCACTTTAAGAACTATTGCCCAAAAGGCTAAATAACTTGCCCTAGGTGACATAGTAAAAAGCATTGCCTTAAAATTCAATACAGTTTAGAGATCCTGATTTGAAGTATCCTATTCAAAAGGAAATATTTAAACTCTTAGGTACTAAAATTATTTCAAACCCCTCAGTCCTAGCTTGCTACAGCATTGGGGTCTCCATGAAGTAGGATAACAATGCCTCAAGAGACCATGTGTGAAATGTGTTTGACATGTGAGTACTTAATTATTGTTAGTTATTATTGTTAAGAAATAGTTTCTGGCTGCTTCAAAATGTTAGACAGCTCTTATATGCCTCTATGTTTATGGTATAAAGATGCTCCAAAGCTCAGTGCCTGAAAAAAGATCAATTGCTTAACTGTAAAGCCACACAGAGATTTAAGGACACAGAAAACATGAGGTAACTATGCAATTCCATCATTCTTCACTGACCTTTAAACAAGAGCATCTGCCATCTCGAACATCCTTTGCCAGTCTATTTTAAGGATACCTGGCTCAAAATATGTTGCAAAGAGCTTCCTTGGGGAATGAGGCAACTCAAAGGGGCTGACCACGTGTATGCTCCATGGGGACACGGAGTTGAACTCTTAAGTTTTCTAGGAGGCTTTGGTCGGAGTCTGAGGCGAGGCTCAGATTTACGTAAACACAGCCAGCACCATTCCGTATTCTTTGGTTCTTGCCCAGTTGTGTCAGGTGTGGGATCTCTGGCTGAGGAAAGAGGAAGAAAGAAGAAAAGGGAGACTATTTCTAATTCTGGACATCATTTTTTACTACTTAGATTCTGGGTTGTTGTCCCCTTTATTTTCATAGCATACGTCATGTCGTTTGTTCAGTAATCATTGACTTAAAGTCTATTTCTATGCAAGATTATGAAATTCATAAGAACAGGAACCATGACAGTTTAGTTTATTACTTTTTTTCATTGTCTAGCATGGTGCCTGATATACAGCAGGCCTCCAGGAACTGCTGTTGAATAAATGAATGCATGTATGCTTTCTCTTTGCTGATAACAAATGGTGTAGCCTCAGATCCTCTCCTTGCAGACAAGGAATGCAGGTGGGTTGGAGGAAGAAAGTGAACTAGTATTTATTGAGTATCCTCTTTGTTATATGCATGTTCACATGTTATTTCAGGAAAACGCTACCTGAAAAGGTGGGCAAGAGAACGTAGGTGAGCTGCTTGTCTAACAGCCTCATGCATCCCACTTCAAGTGCATTAAATTTGTTTTCTGCTTACTCTTCCTACTGTTCACCTGGGAGTGCTCAAATTTGGAGTCATTTTAGTGAAGCACTAATTAACCAATTAGCAACTGTCAACTTTCTTTTTTTCTTTCTTTTTTTTAAGCTCTCCAGGATTCATGGCTTTTTTTCTATGTTAAATTTCCATCTAGGAATTGGCTTATGTTGTAGAAATCCTATCTTTGTAAACAAAATGTAAGTAGAAAATTTGTCTTTTTCCTCCTGCCTCCCAAAATTATAGACTCTGACTGTGTCCCAAAGTTCTTGCCTGTCCTTCTTGTAGGTGATAATATTTATTCCCCTCGAAGTTCTCTGTTCCTCACCAAAAGGTGAGGAAAATAAAGGTCTGGATAGACTTATTAGAAAATAAATATAGATGGAGAGGAAGAAATACAATTTCTAGTTTCTGCTATGTTTCTATTCTATGATCTATTTATAGTGATGTTAATAATAAAGCTTAGCTCAAAGATTTTGAGCCAAAATAAAAGTGGCAGCATCCACTTATTGAGAGTGTAGGCAGTATCCTGATTCCTGGCTCACTCTCAACAGACTAGGGTTCTGGTGCTGCTGCCACTTATTAGCTCTGCAATTTGAACAAGTTACTTAACCTCATTATACCTGTTGCCTTATTGGTAAAATAAGGATAATAATAATGGTAATTAAATTGGATAATACACATGAATTGCTTTCATGGTGCGTGGTAGATAGCTAAATGCCAAATAAGAATTAGCAGATAAGTATCATACTCACAAGTATTCACTCAACAACCATTCATTGAGCAATGCTAAATAGGAGGCATCATATTCAATGCTGAGAATATAAGCACTTTTTTCCTATAGATTTTAAGGTGATTTAGGCACAGAATTAATTTGAGAATGAAGTACTCTAATTATTGAAACTATGCCCCTTATGCATAATTCCCTTAGAAAGAGCCTTCTTTCCCTGCCCCCATCTTAAGGCAGGACTCATAGACAAATCAGTATCATCAATTATTCAGTTAATCTAGGAGTGTAGAAAGTCTGATTGATTCATGAAATTAGGCAAGAATAATTCTCTAAATGAACTGGGTTGTTGTTGACTATTTTTTGACTATCTAATATTTAATTCATCGGTTATATAGTGTTTGAACACTCTTTTCACTATGAGGACTCCCCTCCCTGTGTAAAAGTGCAGGATCTTCCATTAAAGAAATGGAAAAGTCAGATACTATCCCTTCTCACCCTCTAGCAACAAGCACGTGACTTGGACAATCAGATGCTCTCACCTTAGACTTTGAATTTTGAGGGAACTGGGCAAAAAGACAGGGATAATTCCAGAAGGAAAGTTATGAGTCTAATGATGAATATCTGGAGTGTCAGTAGTGGTGGTGGCTGCAAAGAAGTTCTGACTGGAATGACCTATGGCAGGACCAGAGTGTGCTTCTTGCTACCAAACCATTGAATTCTGGCCTGTTTTCCAAGACTGGTTCTCCACTCTTTCCAAGGACTCTGTGAGCTCCCAAAATCCTTCCAATAACTTTGTTGTTTAAGTTAGCTAAAGCTAATCTCCGTTGCTTGAACCAAAAATCCCAGTTGAAACATCACTGCTCTTTTCTTTGATTGGGCACATAAAACTAAGGAAGGTTATGGCACCTCTGCTCTAGTCTGAAGCTGAGGAGAGTTGCCTCTTCTCCTGCCTCAGGGGTGTCCACGTATGCCTGGAGATGAAACGCTTGACTGGCTACAGATGTTTCTGATGAATGCAGAGAGAAAATTAAAAAAAAGAAAAAAAAAAAAAAAAAAAAAAAAAAAAAAAAAAAAAAAAAAAAAAAAAAAAAAAAAAAAAAAGAAAAAAAAAGAAAGCCGAAAAGATAGACAGGATATTAGATGTTTCTTAAGACCTACCCTGATTTCTTTAGGGTTTGAGTTCAGAGCAGTAATTTTATTTTCATATAAGCTCTGATGACTTTGGGGCATAAACACAAATCTGCTTAAAAACACACTCAACACACTAGGAGAAGCCTCCAAGAAATGTTCTATTTAGTTGTTAATATATTTGAATTTTAATCATAAATGAATAATTAAAGATGAAAACATAATTATATCGATAGCCAGCAACAGCCATTAGTAGGCATGCTTATACCACATTTAATATTTACAGCCTTAATCCTTTCTCTATCTATCCTACTCTACAAAGTGGAGAAATGCCAGAATGAGTTTTATTTCCTCAAGATAGAGGTTAGAGCCTTTTAAGAGTGGTAGGATGAGCAAGTTGAGGGGCCCATTAGGCAGACTTCTCCACCTATTGTTTGTGAGGCATTATATCTTCGAGAATTTTTCTTAAGTACCTTTGATAGAGAGCACACCTTAAACCACATGAGCCCCCATCTAGTTTTAAAGAGGTAACACATTGTAGGGGAAAACAGCTATGAGTCAGGGGCTTCCCCTCTCACAAGCCACATAATCGCTCTAGATTTCAGTTACTGCCCAACCTCTGTGTGATAAAGAGGTTTGCTGGTCTTATTTCTAAGTTCTCATGTAGCTTTAGTTTTGTTGGTGATCATGTATAATATGTTAGTAGTTGAGATTAAGGATTGGGCTTAGAATAGGAGCTAAGAACAGAGAGACAAAGAAAAAACAGTGACACTGGCAGGGAGAAAAAGAGTTTGGCATGCCACATGACACAGCAGAGAGAAAGGGAAATGTTAGAACAGAACTAAGCCCAAACAGAGAAGGTGAGAAAAGCCAGCCTGCTTCAATTCTAGTTCTCACCTACCTCCCATTCTCCCAGGGCTCCATTTCTGGGAGGACTCCCTGGGCTGCATTTCTCAGGTGGAAACATGCGTGGGGCTGTAACTACACCACTTCAATCCTCTTCAGCCCTGAGAAGGCTCCAAGCAAGCCTTATAGTCTTCTCTGAGCCCAGCCTGACCACCTGAAATGCAATGGAAGGAAGGACAGGTAGATAAGGTGGGGTAACCCAGGCTCTCCCACTTAAAAGCTGAATGAATTAGAGTGAGCTATTTAAGTTCCCTAAAGCCCCAGTTTTCTCATCTGTCCTGTAAAGTTGTGAAGGTTAGTGATATTTTCTTTACTCTGCCTAGCATTGCAAAGTGAGCAATCAAGAATTGGTAACTAACATTATTGTAATTGTTACTCTTAGGGCAGCTTCCTTCCTTCCTCTCTCAAGCAACTCCAAGCTATTTAGCTCTCCAGATTTAAGCACCTGCTAGACCCTACTGGCAAGTGAGTATAAGTGAAACCTTGAGTTTTGCTGAGGTCTTGGGGAAAATTGTGGGGGGCTTCCTCTCCTGTGGTTTGGGCAATACTTGGTTAATGGCATTAAGCCTAAGGGCTGGGACTCCTGTCAGTGAATATAGATAATCAGATCTGTGTGTGGATCTCTAGGGAAAGGTCAGTGCCAATCTCACATTACTGGAAAGGACAGTGGAACTTCCAAATAAACAAGGAGAAGATGGAATGAATCACAAATTCTATGAAGCAGGAGTAATTTTAAAAAGTAAAAAGCAAATTGTGAAATAAAATAACCACTAAAGTCAAAATGAAGAAATAAAATCAGGTATATTAGTTATAACATTATACATATGTAAAAGTTTTAAAGAAAATAAAAAGGACTTTGATATAGTCTATAAGTAAACAGCACAAAATAAAGTAATAATTGTGAACATATTTTATAAAAAAGGGGACAGATGGGTAACAACAAACAAAACAAACAAACAAACACCCAAGGAGCAAATGCAAACAAAAGGAAAGCAGAAGCAGTAATATTAAAACCACTCTAAATGAAATTTAAGGTTAAAGGCACCAAACAAGTTAAAGAAGAATATTACATTACTGAATTTCAGTAGGAAAGGAATAAGAAAATGGAGTAAAAGCAATATTTGAATAGAGGATAAACAAGAATTTTAAAAAATTCATGAAAGACATTAAGCTACTTATTCAAGAATTTCTATGACCAATCAGAATAAATAGTAAACCACATATAGGTACATCACATTAACACTGCTTAAAAACAAAAATAATAGAAAAAGCATTTAGACAGCCAAAGCTATATTTTGGCTGTTATAATACAGCAGAGAAATGAGAGAAGTCAGAAGGCAACAGAATGATATCTTTCACAAAAGAGAATAACACCTAGCTTCTTTATCCAATCGTCTGTTGATGGGCATTTAGGTTGCTTCTATATCTTGGCTATTGTAAATTGTGCTGCCATGAACATAGAGGTACATAAATCTTTGCAAATTATTATTTTGGTTTTCTTTGGGTAAATACCCAGAATTGCAATTGCTAAGTCAAAAGGGAGGTTCATTTTTGGTTCACATATACAATGAAATATTACTCACCATAAAGAAAAATGAAATCTCATAATTTGCATTGAGATTATACTGTGCGTGATTATACCGAATGAAATAAATCAGAGAAAGATAAATACTATATTATTTCACTGATATGCACAATCTAAGAAACAGAAAGAACAAACGAAACAAAACAGACTCACAGATATAGAGGACAATTGGGTGATGGCTAGAGGGGCGAGGGGGAAGTTGGGCGGCTGGGAGAAACAGGTGAAGGGTTAAAAAAGTACAAATTAGTAGTTGATAGATAGGGAGTTGGAAGTATGGCATAGGGAATGCAGTCAGCAGTAATGTAATGGCTAGGTGTAGAGCCAGAGGGAAGAAAGAGTGAGTAACCAGGGGGGTTGTTTTATAAACTATATAAATGTCTAACCAATGTACTGTATACTTGAAGCTAATTAAAAAAAAATCAAAATAAAAAAAGGAGAATAACACAAAAAAAGGGAGGGGAGAGGAAATAAAGTTTAAAATTTCTCAGATTGTAACATTTCTAGGGAAGTGGGGGAAATTAATCTTTTTTATTATATTGTAATAAGTCAAATTTTCTCACTGGATATAAAATGAAAAAGCAAGTATATGCAGCTTACTAGAAACATGCACTAAACATAAGATTCAAAACAAAAGGTCAAACAAATATTTACAGTACAATTCCTTAAACAACAGTGACAGGATGACCATCAGACAATGTAAGACAGTAAGAAGAGGAACATTTGAAGAGATAAAGAGAGACATTCCATGAGGACAAATGTTAATCTGCCAGGAATATATAATGATTCTAAATTTATATGACTCCCATAATGTGGTGAGAGCAGACCCCTGCCTTTCTTGATAAAGAACTTGGCTGGGCCCCACTAATTAGGAAATGATGATGGAACCGGGGTCAAGTATGGAGTGTGGAAACTTACTGCTAGAGATCTCTGGTCCTCTCTGCCTCTATATGAGTTATTCTGACATATGGGCAATGGCTAAAGATTATTATTGTGTTAATATTTTTTAGACTATTTCTCACTCAACAGAACCTGGCGGGGAGGCTAAGAAGCCCTGGGTGCTAAGTTATACTAGGTAGCAAGAATTTTGAACTGCCACCAGACCCTCTGAATTCTGGTGAAGTATATGACCCAAGGTTAAGAAGATTATGCAAAAATATCCTTTTTGTCTTCAAATAACATATACTCTGGGAAGATCAACCTATAATGCAACTAAAATACAATGGATAGTGTGATAAATGTTATAAGAATGGTAAAAGCAAAAGTATATACAGCATAGGGTGTGTCATAAAGAGAGGTCCAAATAAAGGAAAAGATAAAATATGAAAAAATGAATCCAAACCCACCAAATCAAAGGTAAGGTTAGAGAAACACAGAATTTTATTTTACTCCCAGTGTCAGAATTGCCACAGGTTAAATGAAATAATATCATATCTAAATAGGTCTTAATAGGGCATCACACATCCTTGATCCTTGCATTTAAGTATAGTTTGAGATATATTTTTCCAATTATGATTTAACAAAAGGAGCATGTAGAAAATCAAACTGTAAAAAACACGAATGTTCCTGTGAAACCCTGACTACGTGCAGCTTTTCACAGACACTGTCTTGCTTGACAGAGGAGTCTGATTTCTACATTCTCTACTGAGACTTTGGTAAGAGTGCATCCTTTTGGAGGAGATGCAAACACAGAGCTCCCACCGCCTTCAAAGGATGGCCATGCTGAGTCAATTCAACAGGACAAAAATAATGCAATTGAGATAAGCTGCGGCTTTCTGAATAGCATCCTACAAGCCCCTCTATGAAAATTACATAGAAGAAATCTAAAGAAAACATAAAGTAGGAACAGCTGACTCTAGCATCTCCTTTTTTTCTTTTAACTTAATGTAAACCAAGCCCACAGCTCTCAGCTCAAGACATAGTCTTATAGTCTCTGTGGAAATGGCAAGCCAGTTGAAATTCTTTGATAGTGAAAGTTATGTCCAGAATATAATTGGGAAAAAAAAAACTAATTTCTTTTTAGCGTAACTCTTTAATTCTGCATGTTACTCCTCATCCACTTGCCCAGAGACAATAAAGAGTTGGACTAAGAATCAGCAAAAACTGTCACGTTGTTCACAGTATATCTGTATGTCTATAGAGAGAAGGAGGCGTTAAGTAATTAGCTTAGTTACCCAAGCAGTGTATTTTTAAAACTATGGATTCTGACATGTGTATGTGTGAGTGTATATATGTGAATATTGAAGACATACTTTATACCAGGCACTGATAAGCACAGGTGATATAGCAACAAACAAAACAAAGTTTTTGACCTTGAAGAGCTTAACTTCTAGTTGAAATCAGGTAATAATTCTATATCATGATGTATTTATATGTTGGGGGGTTATCAATGTAATAAAGAAAAAATAAAGCAGGATGATAAAGATTGGAAGTATTAGAGAGTGAGGAAATTACTATTTTAGATAAGTAGTCATAGTCAGATAAGGTCACAGTGATATGTGAGCAAGGATATAAAGAAAATGAGGGAATTAGCCACTGGGATATATGGAGGAATAGCAGAGCACCAGAAGTCCAGAAAAGACTGAGGTAAGTGAAAATGACGTAGAGCACGGTTAGCATGTTTAAGGAACAGCAAGGAGGGCTCTGGCTAGCCAGAGTGGAATAATAAAGGAGAATGGTAAGAGATGATGTCATAGAAGTAGTAGGAGAGGGAAGATCACAAAAAGTCTTATTGCCCATGGCAAGGAGGACCTTAGCTCTTATTTTGAATGAAGCCATCAGAAGATTTAAATGAAGAAACGAGATGATCTGACTTACATGTTTAGGTTATCACTGAGGTTGCCCATGGAAAATAAGGCAAAAGTCGGATAAGACTTGCTGAAGTTGGGAGACAAAAAATGTAAAAGGTTATTGCAATAATCCAGGCAAGTGATAACGGTACTTTAAACCAGTGTGATAATGTGTTGTGGCCACTCCACAGACATGGGATGTACCCCATGCAAAATTTGCTTCAGATGTTGAAACTCATAATTGCGTGTGTGCATGCACACACACACACACACACACACACACACACACACACACACACACACACACACACACATCAAGAGGCATACAGTATTATTTCTCATATAATGAGGCTTTTTGGAAAGAGCAGGGCAGACCTCCCAAGATGGTCTAAAAATGGCTTGGGAGAACACACAAAGGAGCCTCGGTTGGGACTTTTATGGTGGATAGGGAGTGAGGCTAGATTGAGAGTTCTCACATATGGTTTGAATCTCCCACTGGTACCAAAGGAGAGAGCACCTGGGGCTTTTCTTTTTCTTTCTTTCTTTCTTTCTTTTTTTTTTTTTTTGTAATCAGCTTTCCCAGATATAGGGCAGAAAGAGAAGAGGGAGGAGTAAGGTTTAAAAGCTGTTAAGCAGTCAAACTTCCAAAAATGGAGTCAGATTCTTTTATATAACAGTAGAGATGGTTAGAAATGATTAGATTCTGGGAATTTGTAAAGTCAGAGGTATAATATTTACACCTGGAATAGAATTTGGGGTTAAAGACAGAAGTTTAGGATAATTCTTTCTCTCACTATATTTTAGCAAATCAAAAACTTCACAGACCTAAAAAATCAATCAAAGTTGTTTTGTTTTTTCTTGTGTTTCCCCCCCACACACTTTTATATTGAAGGTTTTATTTAAATATAAAGACCATGTACTTCTCTTTAATCCTCTCCAACCTCCCCAACCTCCCCAGCCATTTTCCCTGGAAACTAAGACAGTGCTTGCAAGTAGGAATGTTCAAAGAATACTTATTGATTGAAAAGGCTTACAATAGTATATGATCAGAGTGTAATGTTGACTTAAAACTGTGCTACCTTGCTTATCACTGAAGTCAAACATTAACTTGAAGTGAAAAATTTTTAAATTTCCTAAATTATAAAACTGAGATTTCATATAATTATTTATCATAGATATATTTACATATCTGGGGTATAATAAAATATCTTTTACTTACAACTTTTATTTCATAAGTGACCTTTTACTATTTTATAGCAAATTAAGGAAGCAGCTGTGTTATAATAAAAGTGTACTAAAATAGGAATCTAAATTCTGGCTTTTATTTCCATTTTGCCATAAACTAAGAAAATGTGTGGTCCTGGTTACATGTGTAACATGAGAACAAGATTCAATAATTGTTACAGAGATACTATATAAGTGCTGACAGCAAATGTGAAGGTTTGCAGAACACCTAAACAATTACGGGGATTCACACAATTACTTATAACAAAACCCCTCAAATATGAGTAAAGTGGTTTTATGGTTAGAGAAATCTAAAGAAAACATGTAGCCCCCAATTTAAGAAATTCTGCATGAATTATTTTAAAATAGTTTTTAATGAAACAATTTATGCCTATTGTAGAAAGTAAGAAAATACTGAACAATATAGAAACTATTTAATGAGAATTAATATAATGGGCTGTGTTCTGTATTCTTGATATTTTGAGATTTAGAAAAAATAAAGTCATAGAACCTATACATTATTAAGATCTAACTTTCAAATACTTTATGTACCTATTTGTTACTCTTTTGAAATCAAAGAGATTTTAAAAATTTAAAACAAATTCAAACTATCTAAAATCACTTTGACCACAAATTACTAATCTTAAACATAAAAGTATTACTGAATATAAAACTTTCAAAAGTATGTCTACATGTTAGGTATCCCATCAAAAAAAAATTATATGTAATTTAAAAAAAACCAACAAACTAAATTTTTAACAAATGAAAGCTAAAAATACTATGAAACTATAAGTCAACCCTTGTGGAGTTTTGTTGACAACTAAAGAACCACTTTCAAAACTGATAAAAATCTAATATAGCAAAAAGTTAGATTACACAGACAATATGGGTCAGTTCCAGTGAAATTATTCTCTAAACTGTCTCCAGTGGCTATTTGCCTTATCCAATGCTCTGTTCTATAAGAATCTCAACCTTTTTTTTGTTCAATGCCTGCCAAATTTGGTAATTGCTTTGATAATTCTGTTTCCAGTTGAAGTCATAGCATATCTAGCGTTTCCGCTGTTGTTCATGGACTTGTCTGTGACACCACATACAGCCTTTAAAAGGAAAGACAGAGGCCGCTCATCTTCGTATGCTTAAAATCTTGCACAGTGCTCGGTGAGTGAAAGGATTTCAACAAAAGTTTGCTATATTAAACCAGTGGGTTGTGTACAAAGTTTAAATAGTGAGCAGAAACTGAATCATGAGAATGAAATCTAGTCTTTTGTTCTTATCTGGGCTAAATGACTTAGGTTAAGTGATTTAAAAATGCTAATTGAGTTGTAGGAGAACAACTTCAGTATTCACTATAATGGAAGATTTTTTTGCCTAAGAGAGAAGACTAGGAAATTTACCAGAAACTCTAACAGGATTGCATCGTCTCATGGAAATAGAAAAGAATCAAAGAGAAATGGAAGGGATGGTAGAGACAGGTGGAAATGCAGCAGGTCTTTGTGACAGTTAGAGGGAATTTATTCTTAAGGAAATAGTTTTCATGTGGTTTATATTTTACTCTTGTTTAATTTTATCTACCTTAGAATCATTGGCATTTTTTTCAAAATGCTAATATAGCTCAGCTGTGCTGAAGGTTAGTGATTTTTTTAAAAACTGAAACACAGTTTTAAAGAGTGAATGATAATGGAAGTGAGGGAAACTTAGCAGAAACATGCAAATCATGGATTTAGACAAAATTTTGCTTGGTGATTTTTCTTGTCTCAGAGCTTCTCTCTGCTCAAACCTTGGGAATTCCATGTTTGATGATAACAATCAGCAAGTGGGACTGATATCAACAAATAAAATAAAATTTCCCTCAGAAGAGCTTATCTCAATTTGTATAACCTATTTCTTCTCACAGCTCTTAAACCTTGATGTTCACCGCCAATCATCAGCCCTCACAGCATTTCTGGGGCCAGTCTTGACCTACGCAGGAGGGATGTACATACTAAACCAATGTGCTGGGCTCAGTTTTAAGTCACCTGACAACTTGACTGTAAATGTGGGTCTTGATTTTGATAACTTAGATTTGGCTCTTATTACAAAGACAAAGCTTCCATCTCAGTACCCACTTAATTTTTAGGGGTTTAGAAAATCTAAATAATGTGAGGCTAGGCTTGGCATTCTGAGTGAAGGTAGCAGAGGTGTTTCTGGGCCTTAACTTGAGGAACTGGCAGTAGACAAATATTAGCTCAGAGCAACAGAGCAATATCTCAGGTACAACATAGAGTCAAAGAGTGGCCTACCAGTTGGAAACACACAGAAGCAAGAATTATGGTATTTAGATATTCAGGTTGGTATGCAAAATTCCAGACTACTTAGGTCCTATGCTTGTTTCTAGATGCTGGTTCTTCCTTCCTTCCTTCCTTCCTTCCCTCCTTCCTTCCTTCCTTCCTTCCTTCCTTCCTTCCTTCCTTCCTTCCTTCCTTCCTTCCTTCCTTCCGTTCTTCCTTCCGTTTCTTCTGTTTCTTTCTTTCTTTCTTTCTTTCTTTCTTTCTTTCTTTCTTTCTTTCTTTCTTTCTTTCTTTCTTTCTTTCTTTCTTTCTTTCTTTCTCTTTCTTTCTTTCTTTCTTTCTTTCTTTCTTTCTTTCTTTCTTTCTTTCTTTCTTTCTTTTTCTTTCTTTCTTTCTTTCTTTCTTTCTTTCTTTCTTCTCTTCTCTTCTCTTCTCTTCTCTTCTCTTCTCTTCTCTTCTCTTCTCTTCTCTTCTCTTCTCTTTTCTTTTTTCTTTTCCTTTCTTTCTTCTTTCTTGCCCTAATATGCCATTCTAGCCGAGGCAAAATAAAGTTCTGAAAGTTTTACCTTGATAAGAAGCAGTAACTCCTTTAGACTGCACTAGACTAATTCATTACTCAACAAATCTTCACTGACCATTCATCAATGTGTTATATAATTATAACTGACTATCAGGCACTGATTTTAGTGTTGTGATTGTAGCATTGAAAAAAACACAAGTAAAAATGTCTGCCCTCATGAAGTTTATATTCTGATATCCTTCTTCTTTTTTCTACGACATTTCCAGCCCTCCCAGAAAAAGTCTATGGTCACAACCAAAGGCTGGTCTCCACTTGGAGAAGCAATGGTTAAAGGGCTTACTGTGATCCTTGGTCCTTTGATGTGTGTGGTGGGGTGTGAGGATGGTGAAGTAGAGTAGCAGTAGGCAACCATACTTACTGTCCAACTATCAGTCAAGAAAATTCAGTGGTATCTTAATGCCATTAATGACTTTTCTCACAAACATTCCTATATGATGAGAAAATAATAGGTTTCTAAGAGGTACAAATGATGGTGCTGGTCCACAACCCACTGCTGTATAATGTTAATATTGGTGTCATATTCTTCATTAGTCACAGTTTAGTTCAAGAAACAGAAAGCACTCTGGGTATTTTAATCAGGAACTGACATGATGCCAGGAATTAGATGCTTACAAAATAATTAAAATTTATATAAAAAGGCAGGTTTCTGTTTGGGTCTCCAAGGACAGTCTAGAACAATAAGTCATCACTGGAGCTATGCCAGAAAAAAAGAGACACTCCTGCTGTCTCTGATACTGTCACTGTTCAACACACAGAAAACTGATGAATGAATATTGAAACATTACTGAGAAAATTCATGACCACAGCCATACTTGAGGGCAGAACTGGCCAAAAGGAAGCAGAAAGATGACTTCCATCTTGCTTTTGCCATCCAAATTTTCTGCAAGTAGATCCTAACAAGTGAAATTAATTTATAACCAGAATTCTAGCTGCAAGAGAGTCTAAGAAGGCAGAAAGGAGTTTGAGTGAGCCAATGCATAATATCCAGTATCTACTTTAACCTCCAAGGTGAATTTATAAAAGTGCAGATTCTTAGGCCTTATCTTACTTAATGAGTCAGAGTTTCTGAGCACAAAAACTGAAAGGTTAACAAACACTTACTTACCCTAAGAGATTCTCATGCTTAGGAACATTCATGTTGCACATATCCAGAAAATACTTTTATATATGTGATTTAAAAAGAAAAATATTGAGGCACACTTACATAATTTAATTTTATGGACCTGATTTTACTCTGAATCAGAAAGTAAAATGCTTATCACCTCAGGTAGTTGTCCACAGTGCCAGATGGAAAAACTTTTCCCTGCTCAGTGTTTCACTCTCTCTTGTTCCTCCAGCAATTGAGACAAATATTGACAATTTGATGGCTGTACTTTATCACAGGAGTTTATCTAGTGCTCTCTCTGGGGATATTTCAAAGTGATGTCCCATTCAAAGCTCAAAAATTATTCTAGTTTGCAAACATGGAACAGTTTAGCATCATTCCAAAGGGAAGAGAAATTCATCATTTAGGAAAGGAAAAACGTGTGTCTTTTCTTCGTCTAAGCAAAGTCTTCTATTAAACAAATGATTGCATGAGACTTCTGATGATGATTTGATTTAAATGCATTTAACTACTTAATTCAAAAATGAGTAGAACTTTATAATTCAAAGAGAAACATTGACCTTGCATATAACCTTGCTCACAGTACCTTTAATGATGTTGGATAAATTAAGGAAAGATGAATTCTCAATGCTGATCTACTTTGCTAAGATAAAGTATCTGTAGCCATTTTAGAAAGTGACAGAGTTTTTTGGGGAATAATAATAGTTTCTAAGGTTTTCTTAAATATGAATTTCAGTAATATAATTAAAAGTTTGTTTTAGTCAAGCATTACTTAACTTGCTATTGCAACAAATGGCCCACAAATCTTGATGGCTTACCACAACAAAGATTAATGTCTCATTTGATGATCCAAATGTGTGTTCAGTGAGCAGCCTCCATACAGTGATCAGGAATCCAGTCTCCTTGAATCTCATGGCTTCACCTCTTCTAAACCAGTGTCAGAAAACATTTTCTGTAAAGTCCAGATAGTAAATATTTTAGGCTTTGTTGGTCAAGAGGCAAAATTAAAGATATTATCTATATAGTTACATAACAAGAGAGAAAACAAACTTTAGCAAATATTATTTGGATGACGTTAAAAAGATAACTACATATAATTGTAATACAAGTCTACTAATGAGAATAATAAAATTATTTCATTGGGGGATACATTTCTCTGTCATCAAAATGATTGCAAATGTTCATGCTCATCTATAATGAGATTTTTTCATATTTCACATTTTCACATGAATAAATTTTGCTAATACTGATATCATCAGTCCATAAATAGATAATTTTAATTGACCATATTCATCTTTTGGAAGGCATTTTCAGGAGCTTATTAGATTTTTCTCTTGTCTTTACCTGTCATTACACTGCGAACTGATCACTTCCAATTGAATATTAGAAAGAAATTCCTCAATTGAACAATTATATGAATTTTGAAATATGGAAATTTCTTTTGTACTTGCATTGTGATATTTAAACTTTTCTAAAACAGTAGTTTAAGCTTGGAAAGAACATATCACTGCAAATTTGTGTTGGAATAAAAATTTCAGTTTTTGTTTATAGCACAGAAGTGTATAAAGAAGCTTTAAATTTATAGCACAGAAGTGTATAAAGAAGTTTTAATTGTGACTCAAACATTAGTTGTTATGGAAATGATTTTATGCAGTATGTGTTTGACATACGTGCTATTTTGCTTTGAAATTTTAGGTTGAACTCATAGAATATTATCAATTCTGTGGGAAAAGCTGATTTTCAAAGTTATTCAGTGTTTGATAATAATGGCTGAACACAATTTTCTTTGTTCAAAAAAAATCAATTTTTACTCAATTTATTTTGACAGTAAAACATCAGCACTGCTAAACTATTAAACTGTTGTGTAGTAGGGCAAG
Organism: Macroglossus sobrinus; assembly: GCA_004027375.1. Taxonomy (NCBI): domain Eukaryota; kingdom Metazoa; phylum Chordata; class Mammalia; order Chiroptera; family Pteropodidae; genus Macroglossus; species Macroglossus sobrinus. Next base: position 1,749,923 of record PVKZ01000063.1, read on the forward strand.
TCAGGGTATACAGCTTCTATTCCTTACAAAAATTCATTGAATTAATGATGGATAGTCCATAAGAGCAAAAGAAGAACACTGCTAACAGTTCTGTTCTAAAAATATGGTAGATTAAAGTATATTCTGCAAAGTTTCCCCTATGAAGAGTACAATGAACAGCCATAGGTTTTAAATATCTTGTTCTTTCACTTGCCTTTGTGAAACTTTTCAACTAAACCCATTTTTTTTCTCCATGCATATCTTTGCCATTATCAGTTATAAAACATCTTAGCAGATTCTACTTCAGGTTGTACTGAATTAATGTTTTCTCAACTTCTCTGAAAATGTGCTCACCTATAGTTGTTCCACTCAGATGATTCAGTAACTATAAACTTGGCATCAAATAAACAATAGTATAGGTAATATTTGCTCAAGAGCCAATATTAACCACTTGAAACATTTACCTTATTTTTAACAACTATTGATGTTGTTCCCAATATCCTTAACTATTTGAACAATGGTTCTAATCAGAAGAGTAAGAGTTTTGAATTCATTTTTTCTGGATGCATATCTTCAGCTACTACAATCAAACATAATTTAACTCGCTAAGGGTTAACTGCTTTCTTTGCTTGGCTAACAAATGAGCCACTGGTAGATTTAGGCTGCAGCCTCATTTGTGTGTGTGTGTGTGTGTGTGTGTGTGTGTGTGTGTGTGTGTGAGAAAAAATTCTACGGAAAAAAATTTTCTGGTTAAAATTTTCTAATTTTTCGGGACACTGCTTTCCTGTCTGTTGAGACTATATTAATGTGAGCTCAGTCTTATAATGTCAATGTATATTGTATTAGTTTCCTATTTGCTGCTATAATAAAATGCCAGAAACTTAGTGACATTACACATCACAAATTTATTATTTTACAGTGCTGCATGTTAGAAAATCTAAAGGGAGCCTTACTGGGCTGACATTACAATGTTGGTGGGGCTGTGATCCTTCTGAAGGATCTACCGGACCATCTATTCCTCTACTTTTCCCAGCCTCGAGGAAGTTCCTGAACTCCCTGGTTCACGTCCCACAGCCTGCAGTCGCATCACTCCAACCTCTGCTCCCATCAGCCTGTTTTCTTCTCTGACTGACTCTCCTGTTTCTCTCTTTACTGGGACCACTCAGATAATAATGGTCCCCAACGTCTTCTCGGAATGGTGAGATTCTGAACTGGACAGCCAGAACAGCTCTGATGGTAAGGGATTTTAAACTGTGCATGTTTAACATTACAGCAAAATAATTTAAGATATCTCTTGTGCTCTTAGTGTGAGGGGCTGTTTGGAGTCATGGTGGCATAAATTGTTTTGTAAAAGGGATCATGTTTCCAGTGGTGTTTCATTGTTCCCACTGATACAAAGTAAGTTATTACTTTACAATAAGTGGTTTGGCCCCTGAAAGAATACTGCTCTTGCAAGGGAAACAATCATATTTCCTTAGAAAACAAATCCATGTTTTGCCAATGTCTTCACTTCTGTTCATTGATTCCTAATTGAGTTTATGGTTCAGGCTGGGTATTGAGAAATTATTTGAAGTAGGATAAGTAAATCTCAGGATATTATATAATATGCACTCAGCTCAACTGCTGTGCTTAAAATACACATTTTAAACCTCTCTTTACAGGCACTAAAGAAGAAAATATATCTTTCTGTTTTGTAAGTGTGCTAAAACCAGTGTATTGTACAGTCAATGTTAAGTAAAAGCCAAACTGGAATGTGCAGAAACTAGAATTTGCTTAATTTCTGGAATCATCTTTAACTTTGTCTTTAAGATTTGCAAATTAAAGCATAGTTGACATACTATATTATATTTTTTCAGGTGTACACATAGTGATTTGACATTTATATACCTTAAGATGTGATTACCATGATAAATCTAGTACTCATCTGTGACCTTGCAAAGTTATTCCAATGTTATTGAGTATATTCCTTGTGCTGTACATTACATTCCTATAGTTTATTTATTTTATAACTGGAAATTTTGTACCTCTTATTCTCCTTCAACTTTTTCACCCACCCCCCTACTCCCCTCCCCTCTAGTAACAGTTTATTCTCTGTATCTATGTTTCCATTTCCTTTTGTTTTATTTGTTTTGTTTTTTAGATTTTGCTTTTAACTTTTTTTAAAAAAAAGAAGATTCTTGGAGTAGATTGGCATATTCTCTTAAAGACTTACAGTGATTCATTTTCCTTATGCTTACTTACAGTGATTCATTTTGGATCACAAGAATCTTGCCGTGGACCTACTGGTATGTGTATAGATTACAAAAACAAAGCAAACACACCACTCACTGCCATGTAGGGTAGCAATCTCAGACTAAAAATTGTGGCTTGAGGATTTAGGATATGGACATCTTTGTGTAGGAGGTGTTATTTTTTCTACCACAGCTAAAAGGTCATCGTATAAAAACACAATGCTTCGCCACCCAATTTAATAACAAAATAAACCACACTTCACTGTGCCTTAAAAATGTGCCATTTGAAGTCCACTTTTCTCTTCCTCCTTTGTTTTGATTTGATAAATATGCACTGATAGTAAAAAAATAAAATAAAATAAAATGATGTGCATGGCAGTCAAAATGCCATCAAGTTATAACTACATCACTGAAATGCGCATTGCACTGTGTCAGCAGGATGCAGCAATGAAAGCACTGCATACAGTCCCTGTTGCAACTGTTCAACTCTGCCATTGTAATGTAAATGTAGACAGACAATACATAAAAAATGTGGATGTGTTCCAATAAAACTTTATTTTTGATACTGCAATTTAAATTTTACATAATTTTAAATATGAAATTAGTATTATTTTCAGAACTAGTTTTTTAAATGTAAAGCCACTTTAGTTTATGGATTGTATAAAAATAGGCAATAAGCCAGATTTGGCCTGTCGACTGTAGTTTTCTACCATTCTTCCAGGGTCTCAGAGTCCTCCTCTATAGGAGGTTGTGTGGGCTGTGCCTAGAATTAGATAACTTCATTTTGGCCTACATTTCATTAGGTAAAACTTGATCACCTGACCATACCTACCTGCCAAGCAGTCTGGGAAATGTTGTTCTTCTTTGTGTCCAAGAAAATAGAACATGGATGTGGTAAACATTAGCATTTCTACCATAGTCTACTCTTTCTGGTAACCAAATTTTCATTTTCTCTCCTGCTTCCCCCCACCCCCACCCCACCACATGTAGATTACACTCACTTCTAAAGTACAGTTCAAAGTCCTGGGTCTCAGGAAATGCATTTTCTCTACAACACATCAGATATAGTTCCTCATAGTCCTGTGACCCATGCATTTAGAATATATTCTCGACATCCACCACAATAAATAGTTCCACTGGGAAAAGGTAAGAAAGGGAGACACAGCAGATACTGGTCAAGAATAATCCAGCTGAGTTAACACTGTGAAAGCTCCCTACTTGAGAGCGGAAGACAATCTTGATTTTTCCTGGGTCAGCTCTTTATAAGGAACTCTTGCACATTATTCTCTTGGCCCTCTGCCTCTACCCTTCTTCCTTATCTCTTATTCTCCTTCTTCTCACATCTTAAGTGTGTTATGCCTTCCTTGGGGCTACAGAGCTTTGACAGCCCGCTGCCTTTCCAAAGATTATTTTAATGCTCTTTAATTGCAAGCTCCCTCAGATTTTATGTGCCATGCAATTTCCTCATAAACGAAGCTTCAGGTTTCTTTGCTTGCAGTAAGTATCATATGCCTGTAAGCACACCCCCAAAAATGCTTTCCAGATATTGTTCTCAAATCAACTTGATTATAATCTAATTCCCCTACTTTTTCTTCTTAATTTAATGGTGGCTAAAAATGACTATTAATGTGATCTTTGTGGTAAGACTTAATCACTTTGTTCAACAGAAAATTTTTGGTTACTCAAAGCCTTTCTGAATCACATCACTTATATTTAGAAACTAAGGGACATTTTCAATCCTTTGATGGCCCACATTTTTAGACTCTTTCTAGCCCCTCATATTTGCTTGCAAAGAGGCCAAGTATTTTCTGAGCTCATTTCTTTCTTATAAAATCTTGCCAAATGCAGACAATGCTTGTTAGAATAGACTACTAACATTGTTTTCTAACCCCTTTCCCTTGGGCTATAATTCAATAAGCACATGGTCTGCCTACTAAATTATTGCTAGCAATAATTTTTGCAAATATCTTTTCCATAGCATAATACTTTCCTGATTTTCAGTCTGCTGACTATCTTCTACCTGAGAAGCCATATTCTCCAATTTATACTAGAAATTTAGGTATTAGTTAGGCTAAGTGCTATAACAAACATTAAAATTTCAGTAGAATAACACAATTGAATTTTATTTCTCATTTATGCCATAGTTTAATTTGATGTTCATTGGACAGCTTTCTGTGTAATCATTCAGAATCTAGTCCTTGGGAGGAGATTTGAAGAAACAATTTAAGGTTCCAAACCTGAAGATTCTGAGAAGAAACTACAAAGTATGACATAGAAATTTAGGTATAAGACAGGCATTTGAACAATTTAGGAAAAAGTAAACCAAAAATTAGATCTAGATGAGGAACAAGAGTCACTAGATGCCAGATCCCATGTACCACAGAACTGAGCTAAAGCTCTTAAAATATCTCTTCAGATTCTCCCATATCTGGGATGGATCAAGGAAGTCCAATCAACAGGTAGGTGTATATTGGTCTCAGCTGTAGGTTCCAGAAGGTGGCAGAGAATGGAAACTAGGCAGATGTTATACTCTCCTTCCAAACAGCACCCTTGCATGGCTTATGAGTTAACCAGGACCTAGAAGAGTTCCTGCTTTAAAACTGGGAGTTGTCACTCTCTCCTTGTATTGATTATTGTTTTTGTTGTAACCTTAGGAGCTGGTTTAAAGTTTAAGAATACTTTTAAATTTCTTTATGTTGTTTTAAAAATCACAAAGTTACTTATATCAGGATTAGTTGTGTATTGCATTCTATGGTAAACTTTCTTTGGTTTTATTTACTTTCCTAATTATAACCTTAATATTTATATAGTCTCAGAGACAATAAACAAACAAACAAACACATAAATGTAATTTCCTAGACAACCTTATGTGACAGATATTAGAACTACCATATGATCCAGCAATCCCACTTCTAGGTATGTATCCAAAAAAAATGAAAATAGGATCTTGAAAAAATATCAGTACTCCTGTGTTCATTGCAGCATTGTTCACAATAGCCAAAATATGGAAACAGTCTATGTGTTCATCAGCAAAGAAATGGAGAAGATGTGGTATATAAATATAATGGAATATTACTCAACCATGAGTAAGGAAATCCTGCACTTTACAACAACTGGAATGGGCTTTGAAGGCATTATTCTACGTGAAAGAATCCAAATAGAGAAAGGCAAATACTGCATGGTATCACTTATCTGTGGAATCTAAAATAAAAAGTCAAACTCAGAAACAGAAAGTAGAAGAGTAGCTGCCAGGGGTTGGCAGAGCAGGGGAAAAAAGAAAAGGTTGGTAAAAGTGTACAAGCTTTCGGCTGTAAGATAAGTAAAGTCTGAGTATCTAACATGGTGACAATGGTTGATAATGAAGGGAAGCAGAGTTTGCCACACCAAAATATGCCTTTTGATATTGATTTTAAACTGGTTATTAAGGAACAGAAGCTTCAAGAAAATCCTTTGACCTTCTCCCTAACTTTCTGAAAAGGATTTAAATAGAGGACCTACTCCAAGATGAGGAGATATCTCACAGATAACTATAGTTTAATATTAACTAGTGTGCGATAGGCCCATTTGTTCAAAGTCCTCTTTGTATCCCATGTTAAAGATGGCCCAGCAAACATTTATTCACCAAGCATTTGCAATTCCAATGTGAATTGCTCTTCTGCCTTTTTGAGTCCCAAACCATACCCCCTGCTTCTCCTTAGCTCCAGAATGGCAAATGAGCTTCAACTGCCCAATCTGTCCTTAGGTCTCATTTTCTAGGGCAACTCTGAGTGTGCATTTGTACAATAAAGTTAGACATTTTTTTCTATTAACCTGTCTCTATTAATTTGATTATTATCCCAGCTAGAAGAACTAAGAAGGTGGGAAGAAAATTAGTTTTTCTACAATAACACTCTATGGTATAGTGAAATTTGCTAAAAGGATAGAACTCAAAAGTTCTCTATCTATCTATCTATCTATCTATCTATCTATCATCATCATCATCTATCATCATCTATCTCTATCATCTATTTATCATCTATCTAAATCTATGTCTCTATATCTACATATTAATCATCTATCATCTATCAATGAATGCATTAACCAGATGACAAAAATCCTTTCACAATGTATATCAAATCATCACAATATATACTTTAAATATATTACATTTTTATTTGTCAAGTACAGTTCAATAAAACTGAAAAACCTCAGGAACAAAAAATATTAACAGAGATTCTATTCTGCACTAGTCACCTGATTGTGTGGAAGTTATATGGCAGATAAGACATAAAAATTCTACTTTTAGGAATATTCAGTAGAGAACATGCAGCATTCAGAGGATGCTCTGTAGTCTGGAGCAGATCAGCTTAAGTTGGCTTCCCCCAGCATAATGACGAAGTGATGATTATCAAGCAGTACGAGCACCAGGAAAGACAATAACTTTTAAAAAATACATAAAGTAACACATAAACAGAACAGTTCATGTTCAATAAATGCCAAAGTAGAAGCAGTTTTCCATAAATAAAAAAGGCAGATAAAACAAAACTTTAGAATGGCTAACATCTATCATATATAGAATAATAAAAAGTAACCTTCAAAAACATGGGTCAAATGTGTCAATGCAATAACTCTGTCTTTATTGTTAATCATCACTTAAGGAAGCATTTGACTTGTGTCTGGCTCTATGTAGAATGAGAATTTAACCAAAGTTATATGATACTGTTTCTACTGGTTTTGCTTGACTGATAAAATGATTCAAATTACTAAAATAAAATCAAGCTGTTTTATTCATAGCAAGGCAAAGTTATCTTCCTTTGGAATATGGTTTAGAGATGATGAGATGATGCAGGATGATATGCACCAAAAAATGTATTTACAGAAACCAATGAAATATTTACCAATCAATAAAATTTTATGAACATTTAATAATACAAGCATTGTTTGAAGTAGAAAATACATGCCACTGGGTTTTTTGTGGAATAGTAATACAGCACCAAATAGAATGTGATTTTACACAGAATTGAATATGCTCTTAGAAAGACGATTTCGTAAATACACTTGGGAGAATATAATTTAAATATAAATGTTCTCTTATTTAGCATTTTAAAATTTTTATGAATTTCAAATATATCGGAAGAGATCACTTCGTAAACTGGGAGAAAATTTTTTTTTTCTCTGTAAAATAGAGAAGTCTAGTAAATGAGTCCCAATATAGGGCCTCAGTTCCTAAACCAATTGTCACTGGCTGAAGAGATTTCTCTTGGAGCATGGAGTCTGGTTGTAGGCTTAACACATACACAGGCACATGAACAACAGAAGAACAACTAGAAGAGAACTGAGATCTTACACGAGGACAGACTAAAGGAATTGGAGAATTTTATACTGGAAGAAGAGGGTTCTAGAAGAATATCAGAAGAGAAGTTTGTCAGTATGTCTCAATGAGAAGAACTAGGACCAACATGAAATAGGTTTAAATTTAAGGTAAATAGATTCCATCCAATGTTCAGACGAACTGAAACAGAAGTTCCAAAAATGGAATGAATGGTTTCTGGAGGTGATGAGTTTCTCATTTCTGGAATGTGCACAAGTATGTTTTTGGAAATATAATAATCTGGATTTTTAAGAAATATAAGAAATATATATAAGAAATATAACCATCAATGATATATATTACAATTCTTTATAAAAAAATTTAAAAACCATAAAAAGTAACAACACATTGAGAAAAATTTTGGTAAAAATGTGTCAGAAGATTTCTAACAATTACACATGAATATTTTTTCATTCCCATTTATAAGAAAAACATCAAAGCACAAGAGATATAAGAACAAAGAACAACAGTAGAAATGACAATGTTTACATAAGTTTAACCTCAGTTATTTAAATAAATTAAAATTAAAACAGTAATATACTATTTTATACCTATAAAAGAAACACAATCAAAGACAAAAATTAAATTGATAATGTTCAATGGTGGCAATTGTTCATTGACAGAAAAGCAATAAAACAAGCTAAACCACATCATTAGAACTGTTCATACTTGTTTCATTAAATCTACTCTCGATAATATAGTCTAAGGAAATAAATTTACATGGTATGAATTGCAGCAGAATCTATAATAGTGAAAGAGAAGCAAATAATTTATATTTCAAAGAAAACAATGAAATATTTACCAATCAATAAAATTTTATGAACATTTAATAATACAAGCATTGTTTAGAATAAAATGCTATTAAAAGGTAGAAATAAAAATGATAATGTGACTACAGCAATGTAAAATATATAAGCATAAGCAGAGTAAAGAAAAATAAAAAGAGTAGCAAAGGTATATAGTATTTTTTCTTTTACTATTTGTCTTTAAATGAGTATTGTATTTATTTAAAAAACAATTAGAAATAATTAGGAAAAATAATTAGAAAACCTTTTATATATGGCATTACTATGTAAAATTGTTTAAAGCTTTGCTTCCACAAATCTTGTGACTTCCAATCATACACGAGAAAAATTAACTGGCTTAGTTTGATAATAGAAATATAAAAACATATTTAATCCATTTGCAAATTCATTTAGCTAAATGCCAGCAATAGACAGCATTATTTTGAAATACCTAAAATACACAGAATAAAATTATAAACAAATACTGCTAACACAGTTATAAACCCTGTGTACCTGGCACCCTTCTCCCGCTCTCAGAGAAAACCACTACCCTAATTTACTGTTTATCATTGTCATGCATTTTAAAATACTTGATTTTTCCCATTTAAAGTTTTATATAATTCTTATATGCATGCATTTTATGTATCCCCATGTTTTTCTAAACGTTGTTTCTGAGATTCATCCATTGCTGCTATATGGAGTTTTTAGTCATTTTCATGCTCTAGAGTATTTTGTAATATAAACATACCACATTTTTGTTTATCGGTAATCCTATTATTGATAATTGAGTGGTTTCTAGAATTGTATTACAAACAATGCTGTTGTGAACACTTTACACGTCTTATTGTACATGCATATGAGGATTTCTATAAATCAATGCTGTCCGACAGAATTTCTACAATGATAAAAATATCATTGTACTATCAAATATAATAGCCTTTGAAATGTGCTCATTGGGACCATGAATTGTGCTCATGCAACTGAGGAACTAAATTTTAATTTCACTTTAATTATTTTAAATTTAAATAGCCACAACTAACTAGTGGCTGCTGTATTGGACAGTGCTGCTCTACTTTACACACTAAAGTGTACATGCTGGGTCATGAGGGGTTACCATCTTCAACTAGATATTGCAAAACTGCCCTCCAGATGTGGTTTGGAGATATGTGTAATGTATAATCCCACTGGTGGTGTGCAAGAGTTCCAGTTGTTTCACATCCTTCCCAATAAGCAGTGTTATCTTACTTTTTAATTTAGTCAATTTATAGAATTTAACTGTAATTCTATGATATATGCCTTTTGAGTCTATTCTAAAGTAACCTGAAGTCAAAGGTATTCTCCTTCAATTTCTTCATATCTTTATTTTGATTTTTAGAATTAGTCCTTAATCTATGTGGGATTGATTTGTATAAAATAAGAACAAAATTGTATCGTTTTATTTTTCCACAACCAACTTCCACAGGCCCACATCTTTAGGATAACTTCTGTCACATATCAAGTATGCATATATGTATGTATGGGATGGTTTCTGAGGTCTTGATGCTATTATATGTATCAATCTGCCATGTATCTTATTTATTCCTATAGCTTCATACCATCTCGGTTTATGGTAGGACAAGTTTCCCTTGCCACTCAAATAGAACTCTTCAAAATATTCTTGGCCATTTGCTTTTATATAATAGTTTAAAATCATCTTATGAAAATCTCCCCACCCCCATTAGAACTACTGGAGAGAATCGACATTTTATGATATTTAAGTCTTCCTACCAATTTTTTTAATTTAAATGGATTTTCTTTAATGTTAAAGTCCCTTTGACTCTCACTGCTCATCCTCATTGTTACTACACTAGCCCAAATTTTTATTATCTTGCCTGAAATTTTGCAGTATAAATGTACCTTCTGTTACCATAGTCATCACACTCCCAGCCATTCCTCAGTTTCTGTTTATTCTCCACATAGGAGTAAGAGCGATCCTTTTAATTGTCAATCAGATTATGTCACTGCGATGCTCAAGACTCTCCAAGGAGTCTTATCTCACTATGAATAAAATTGCAAATCTCTAACCATGACCTAGGAGTACTTATGTGATTTTGTCACCAGCCACTCTTCTGACCACATCTGTAAGTCTCGGCTTGCTCACTCCACTCAACCCACATAAAAACATGCTCTCATCTTGGGATTTGTTCACAGAGTGCTTGTAATTCTATCCCTCCAGGTATGCAGATGGCTCACTCCCTAACTTCATTCATGTATATGCTCCAATGTCGTTTTATCTTTGAGGACCTCCTGCCCACCCTACCTAAACTATCACCCTAGCCCATGCCGCTACTCCAACACAGCTTGTTTTCTTCGTAGCACTTATCCCAACTTGACATCGCATCTATTTGTTAATTTCCTTTTCCCACATCTGGATGTGAACTTCATGATAAGGCAATACGTGATGCCTACACTCTGTACATACTTTATGTACTCACTGTGTGGTACCTGGGTGCTCCTGCTCTGTTTCTCGGAAATTGGTTCATTATGTAAGCTCTTCACACATTGCCTAGAACAGTGCCTGGTACATAGAATGTCCTCACAAAATATTTGTTGTGTGTTTTCATATTTTCTCCCTAAGGCCATTCATCTCTTGATAACACTTACTCCTGGATTCTAAATGTATATTTTAGAAATTTATATTTTCTATTTTTCCTTTATATATAGATGTATTTTTAAGAAAGGAAAAAAATTACCTACAAATAAACTTGATATCATTTCTACTTCTATTTACAGTGATACTCTTATTCCAGAATGTTATTTTAAAGCATCAAACACTGGAGATAAATGGGGGTGCATGTTTTAAATGCAATATTTTGGTGATGACAATAATATATGATACTATTTCTCATTCAAAATAAAAAAGTGTTTTTAAAACAGGAACAAAGATTTAATCCCAGTACAAAATACAAAGGTTTGGGAGAGCTATCCTGGCTTCCTGGTAAATACAAGGTATACAAAAAACTGCAAATCAGATTATCCTATTGAAATTTCCTTAAATGGTCTTATTCTTTGTCAATTTATTTCACTACAGATCCAGAGCCACAATAGCTCAAGGCATTCCTGCCTTTCTACCTGCAGTCTATTAAGTGAGGGCAATTACTCTGCAAAGAGGTGACAATTCCTTTATGGAAGATATTGAATTCTAGGTCAGAAAACAGAGCAATGGTAATGAAGATCAGGAAGAACACAATGAGCCAACTTCACTGTAACAGAACAGCTGCCAAGGGGGAGCATTCAGGTACCACAGCAAATAAAGTGTACACAGAGTGTAAGCATTCACTATTGCCTTCAGGGATCTGTTTGGCATGAATCTCTCTAAGATCAATTTACTATCATACCACTAACACTCTACATTAAAAAAGAAAAAAGAAAAGTCTGGCTCAAAATAAAAATCTTATCAATGCTTAGTGCCAGATCAACAGGACCAGGACCATGAAGGTGTCTGCAGGATCTGCTGACCTTCAGAGGAACTCCTAACTAGTCAGCAACATTGAATTTGATAGATAAGATAATGCTTAGTGCATTGAAGCTTATTCTTTATTCACTACATGTAACCTCAGCTTTGTTCAACTGAATAACCTCTGCTACTCCAATACTCAGAGTATTGATTGCTATTTTAGAACTTTCATATACTATACATTTTTTAAAGGCAATTATAGGGTATCTCAACTTTGGTTAAGATAATCAAGTTTGGGAGAGGATGAAAAGAGCTCCATGACACTGCAGTGGTAATTGAACTAATCCATGATTCTCTTTATCAGCACATAAAGCAAGAGAAAAAGCAATATGGCAGTCTTTTGAAAGAGAGATAAATGATATGGATTACTACTATACATGAATTATCAAAGAATCATATTTAAATATTCATGTAACTTTTTTCAGAAAATGAAAATTAAAGAAGTGTAATAAAGACTATTTCTATCAAAGACTACTCTTAATAGAGCTGGGTACCCCCAAATTAAATTCATGCTTCTTAGTCTCACTTTCCCATAACATTGGCATAATTCAATGATGGCGTTTTGCCAATTATCTCCAGAGTAAAAAATAGGGTATTAATCACCCCTTTTTCAAAGAACAAAGTTCTTAAGAAGCAATTGATTACTGCTTGCCAGGGTAAGTGGCATTTCTCCTGGGGATCTATTATTTATGGGATAAACCTTGAAGGGAAAAAGAAATTCAATCTGAGCACATTCATTGCTTTAATGGTCCTTGGGAGAACATAATCTTATTTTTCCCTTTTTTCTTCTCAATGTTATGAGAGTTTATATTCTTTCAGCAGTTTACAAAAACCAGGGTCTGTAAACCACCAAAGTGCTTAGAGCCGTACAAAGATGTATAATAGATTGGCAGTACACAATCCAGCCTTGCTTCTTCTCCTAAAATGCATAAAATATCTAAATGATGAATATATAAAAGTATATAAATGTAGATCATGAGTATGTGTATGTATACAAACACAATTTCTTATTTTCCTCATAAAAAGCAATACATTATATGTTTTTTTTTCAGGAAGATTTAATATAAAATCACAAACCTATATAATGAAAAAATAATCCTATGGAAAAAAAACTTCAAATTAATACTCTCTTGGAGACTAAATTGCTATTTACCATAGCAAAAAAATAGCTGATAAAAATAGATCTTTTGTTCTGTTAAAAATTTAAATGTAAAAAGACTGTAGAAAAAATCATTTATTATAAATGCAGGGAATATAGAGAGATACTTGAATTCACACATTCAATAACTATTATACATGCAAAGTATTAAGACATTTATAAATTATCCTTCAGCTCAGCTCATTTTAGGTTGTTTCCATAGCAATAGTAAAGGGATAGTTAAAACCCACTTTAACATTTCTGTACCTTGTGGTGGTCCAATCCTATCCATTTCTTTTTTTTTTTTTTAAAAGGTCTTTATGCAACTAAAATTTAATTTGATAATATTTGTACTTTTTTTTACCTTAGTGCAAAACATATGAATAAAGCAATATTAGATTAACCACCTCTATTCGGCATCAGCCAGTTTACTTTTTTCCTCCTGAGATTCCAGTCCATCAATAATTTAGCATGTAATATTGTTAATTACTCCTAAGATTGGGATGCTTTAAATTTTTATATCAAAATGTGAAGGACCAATTCTTGAAGACATTCCCAAACCTCACATACTTCCCTCCTTATGTGCATCAGTTAGAGTCCTGGCAGGAAACAGATGGCACACTCAAACGGCTAATTAAAGAGAGTTTAACAAAGGGACCATCTATAAAGATGTGACAGAAAATAAGGAAACCAACAAGAAATAGAGCAGTTACATCCCAAGGACAAAACAGTCAGAGTTGTTACTATCCCTAAGCCAGAAGAAGCAAGTTAACAGATCTGGAGAGTGTAGTTGAACAGAGAGGGCCACCAGTCAGGAGATGTAGCCTTTAGTAAGGAGACACTAACCATGGTAGTGACCTAGCAGAAAGGGATCTTGCAGAATAAATATGCAAACTTTACCTCCCTCTGATATGACCAATGGTCTCCATTGGTCAAACCAAACTGGAATCCAGAGGCAAAAGAATTCATTAATAAGGTCTATATAGGTCAGCCCCAGGATACATAGCAGGGCAGAAAAGGTGATGGAGAGGCAGGATGAAGGTATCCATCACACTCCCCTCACAGGCATATAATTTAGTGAAAATTGCCTTTCAATTTGAAAACAGCATGATGGCAGTTTTACATCACCAGAACTAGAAAGCAATTTGTGTGTTAAAGCATCTGTGGAAAAAAGGAACACATTAAACAAGACACTTGAACTTATAAGGTAAGAGAAATATTTATTTAATTTTGCACAAGAACGAGCTTATACTGAACAAATTCAACCAAATAATATTAAGTGCAGTAAAACAAGGAAATAGGGATGACTTTTCCTGTTAGAAAATATTAAGTAACCATGCCTGTGCATTATTTTTATCATTACAATAACTCGTGTCAGATTTTTCAGAGTGTATACTGTACATAACATGTTAGAGCTTCTTTGCTTAGCTTTTGAAAATATAATTCATTCACTGCCTTAAATTTTACTTTTTTTTGCAGTGAGGAACCTAACTGATTTGTGAAGATTCTGATCTAGGAAAAATTTTCTGCACCAGTGAAGCTAGAGGCTTTCAAAGCTCTGATGGGTTCAGGCTTTATATCCAGGGGTCATGATGTCATGGTGTGTATTCCAGACCTATTCTTCTACACGGTGATGTCAGACACAGTAGAGGCAGAATTCTGGTCTAGTATTGCCCCAAGAATTTTCCTTCTGTGGTTTTCTCAAGCTCCACAAATTTCATAATTGAAAGTTCACTCAGCTATTAACAAAGCTGCACTTAGCTGCCTACAAATCATCCACGTTAAGTTTTAACTTATTTTTTTGGTCTTTTTAATGAAAGAACATTCTTTAAACAGAAATCTCTTGTGAAACAGTTAACTTCACAGTTCCTGAAGGCACTGTGGATCCACTGAGCAACAGATGTGGCCATTCTAGAAAAAAAAGGGGGGAAAAAGCATGGTATAAATTTTTAAGACATTAGTAAATTCTCACACTTATTGAATGATACTCACACACATAACTGGATGGTTTATTTGTTATTTTTGCATCCCTGGAAGTTCAATGGCCCAATCGCTTTTCATGTCTCTACCACTACAGAACTAATCACATCCAGTTATTTGTGGCAAATTATGGGCTAGCTTTATTTACCCACGACAACCTCTTAGATTACATTTGATCTTTTATTTATCCACAATATATGTATTGAGTTTATTGAGCCCTAGATATATTAATGAATAAAGCAGATGTTGTCACTACCCTGATAGGGTGGGGCCTACAGTTTTTTTAGGGAGAGAAAACTAACAAGCATCAAGCGAACATACAATCAAAAATTGTGACAAGTGCTAGAAAGGAAATAAATGAGGTGGTGTCATGAAAATGACAAAAGACAGGCTGCTTAGATTTGGTGGTGAGAGGAGACGTCTCTGCAGAAGTGATATTTAAACCAAGACTTCAGACAGATGTATGAAAAGGTAGGCCAAAAGCACAGGGAATATAATGAATAAAGGTTTTGAAGTAAAATGTGTTCTGTGTAGTTAAAAAACTGAAAAGGTCTGGATATGAATTTTAAATTGGTGAAGAAAACAGTGTAGAAATGAAGTAGGAGAAAGAAATAGGCAGGGAAAGGCCAGATACGCATAACAGTTTTTATAACCAAGTACCAAAATAATACAGTGTATTACAAAAAGAAAAAAAATCATGTCTTATTCTTTTGATTTCTTGCACTTATTTTTTTCATCTAGCTAACAAGTAAATTATAATTAATATTGTTACTATGATAGTAAGATGATAATATCCTTCTACCTGTTGAGTGCATACTCTGCCAGACACTTCGCCAGGCACTTTAAATACATTATCTAATTTCAACCCCACATCATTCCCAGTAGGTTCACTATTAATAGTCACACTTTTTAGATCCAGAAATTGAAGATTAGAAAGCTTAAATATCATCTCTAAAATCATACAGCTAATAAATGGTACATCTGGAATTAAAATTCAGGTTAGTCTGACTCTGAAACTCATCCTCTATTTGATGCTTTCTCTCAGATAGTTGACTTTAGATCATTGAAAATATATTATACTTTAAAATGTTGAAATCAAAAGTGCCTGTTCCTATCAGATAAAACTTAAGAAATAAAAGATTTTGATACTTTAGGTTTTGTTGAAGCATATCAAATGAGGAAAAATCCAGTCTATATCCAAAAACAGTATTATCCATTTAACCTAATCCTCTTCCTTTATAAACTGTTATTAAGGAGAGTTATTATTCTGACAGCAAGAGAGTCTCAACCATATCTTGGATTTCTAGTGGCATTTTAAAGCTTTGTCATCATGCTCAGATGACACAAGCTGGTTACATGATCTTTCCCAATCCATTGACCTAGTGAAATGAGGGATGTTCCTGAGTATCAGTTCCTTAAGTTGTATGACCTTTGAGCACAAAGAGATTTAAGGAATTTATGGAGCCTTTTGTCACTGAGTATGTGAAACTAGTGTTAGAGCCCTATGGGGGAGAAATCATTAGTATGTTTCTCATAAACATGTTTTAGAAAGGGACTGCATATTTTCCAAAACCTTCCAGGAATTTTTTTAAAATCCCATAACAATATGTTCTGCTACAACAAGATAAATGCTCTACAAACTATATCATTGGAACCTCCTCAATGAGAGAAACATAGTTCATACATAAAAGATATTAAAGATACTAATAAAATATCCAATTGGGGTTTTGGTTTCAATAATGACAATTGTTTGTGTAAAACTAACCCTCCTCCAGATAACTATAAAGTCTGGACAAAGTATATAAATAACTATTTGAAGCAATGGCAAGTGAGTAGAAGGAGGCAGACACTGAGGGGTTTCAATATTTGAAAGGAGTAAAATGTACTGTGATTCATTTTTACTTGGCATTTCCCCTTAGGGAACTCCCTAGACTATGCAGCTTAGGATAACTATAACTCAAGCAGAAAGCCATAATCTGATAGGCCCTGGAAGTCAGAGAACACCTTTTAGGACTGTTAGAGTAGCTGGAAATTCAGGAGGAAATATCCAGAAGTGAGAAAGTGACAGCATATAAACTTCCCTCAATTCTTTGGCTGGCTTTTGAATTGCAGAGGCATAGCGTAAGCATTGAAATATCTGAGCAGAAATTTCAGGTGTTGAAGTGTGTAGCAGTGTTTAAAATCTGTGCCGTGCCAAGTTAGAAAGGATTGATAAACAACTCAGATGTTATATAGCCCTAAAGGACTATGAATGAGAGTAAAATAATGTCTCAAGATTAAGAGATTCACCCTAGAAGAGGGTAAATCTGGAACAGACCCACCCAACCAGTGTGAAGCCAAGCCTCCTTGAATGCAAGAGGATTGGACAGTAACTTGCAACCTGCTAGAACAAAAAACAGGCTTTAGAAGAAACGAATAGAAGATAGGTTCAATATCATAAATCATCCATAATATCCAATAAACCATAGCAATTATTAGATATGTGAAGAAAAACAGGAAAAGCTGACTCCCAATCAAGAAAAAAGGTAGTGAACAGAAATGACTCAAAGATAATCCAGATGGTGTAATTAATTGGTGGACGGAGACTGGAAAGTATCTATTATAAATATTTTGAAGATGTAAAAAGAAATTGTTATAATAAAAAAATGATCGTAAATCTCTCCAGAGAAATAAAACTATAAATAGGATTAAATAAAAATTTTGGAACTGAAAAGTGCAATATTGAAAAGGAAAAATTTACTGGATGGGTTTAACATGACAAAAGCAAGAGTCAGCAAAATTGAAGACAAAACAATAAAAATTATCCAATCTTTAAAGAAAAGAGAAAAATACTGACATAAAAGGAGACTCAGTGACCTTCAGGATAATACTGAACCATATAACATATATATAATTGGAGTACTAGAAGACTAGGAGGAAGAAAAATGTGGCAGACAAAATATTTGAAGAAACAACGGCCAGATTTTTTTTCAAATTTAGAGAAAGAACATAAATTTAGATATTGAAAAAACACAGAAAACAAAGAGAATAAAGACAAAAAAAATCACATTTAAATGTGTCATAGTGAAATTTTTAAAATCCAAAGACAGAGAATTGTGAAAGGAGATGGAGGGGGAAAAAAACACATATTGCATACAGGATAATAAAAATACAAATGATAGCTGAATCATCATCAAAAAAAAAAAAAAAAAAAGGGACACCAGAAAACGATAGAGCATCACCTTTAAATTTCTGGGAACAAATATGTCAATTCTGAATTCTAAATTTAGTAAAAATACCCTTCAAAAATAAAGACAATTTTTAGATATATGTAAGTTGAAAGAATTTGTTGCTAGTAGATCTGCAATATGGAAAATGCTAAAGAAAGTTATTCAAGCTAAAAAGAAATTATATCAGATGGAGATTTATATATGTGAGAAGAAATTAGAAATTGCATTAGCAATGATAAATATGTGGATAAATATAAAATATAGTATTTTTTCTCCCCTCAATTTTCTCAAAAAATATTTGACTGTTTAAAGCAAAAATAATAAAATGGTATTTTAATGTACATAATTATAAGCCTAGTATGATGAAATTATATGATTCCAAAGTTTTTACATTTTATATGAAGTAATATAATATTAAATCTTTAAGTCATAAAGATTTGCAATATAGTAAAAATTATATTGTAATAAATAATATATATGTTGCAATCTCTAGATCAGCAACTAAAATAATAATATAAAGATTTGTAGTTAAAAATCCAAAAGAATGATTGAAATAGAATAATATAAAAATGTAAATAACAAAGAAGGGAGGAATGGGTGAATAGGAACATAAAAAATAGATGAGACAAATAGCAAACAAATGGTAAAATGGTAGCCTTAAATCTGTCAATGTCAAAAAATTATATTGAATGTAAATAGATTTAACACTTCAATCAAAAGAATGAGATTATCATACTGTATAAAAACATAAAAACTAATTATATACATCACCTATAAAAAATGCACTTAAATATAAAACCATAGATAGGTTGAAAGTGCATGGATCAAAACAAAATATTGTGTGGCTAAATGCATACAAAATTGACTTCAAGTCTAAAAGTCCAGCTAGAGATAAAAAGTCCTGCTAGATGATCAAATGGTCAAATCACTAGAAGACATAAAAGAATACAACTGTGTGATTCTATTTATATGAACTTTTAAAATAGGCAAAATAAATCTATTATAATGAAATCAAACTGAGGTTTTCTATGGGAAGCAGGTATTACCTGAAAGGGACACAAAGGTACTTAACTAGAGTGTTAGAAATATTCTATATTTTGACATATCAAACTTATCAAATTATACATGAAATAATTGTGCATATTACAGTAATAAATATTACCTTGATAAAACTAAAATAAAAGGCAATCTAAAATTTAGTCAGGCTACTATGAATAGTAAACACTTGCTGTCATAATTAATTATAAAAACTATTTTTACATAGTAACAGTTTCTTTAACATTTTGTTATTTCTCACTCACTATATTTATTATTAAAGAGGACATTGTTACTTTTTCCACTCTTTAATTACTGAGAATTAATCAAGATTAATTTTTTATATATAATGTATACTGTACAATACATTTAAATATTTATATCTAACATATTTATTATTTATTTATTTAAGATATATATTATTAATATATGAAATCATCTATTTATAGATACAGATTATAAATATATGTATATATAATGTGCATATGTAATATGCATATATAAACAATCTACATCTAAATAATAAATATACATTTAAAATCTCATGATTATCAGTATTTTAGATCATCATAGAACTCACTTTTATATTCCTTTATTTTCAATCCTTTTGCAATCAAAGTGCATATATAATCATACATATTTCATTTTAATTTTTATTATAAACATTGTTAGTACTCTAATGGCTGAATAATTAATCATGTAATATTATAATTATATAGAATTACTATAATTTATTTAACTATTTTTCTATTGTTGGACATTTTGGTTTCTTCCTTGAGTCTGCATGACAAATGATGTTGAAGTGAATATTGTCATGCATATAGCTTTTTGCATATTTTAGATTATTTCTTTAGGATGGAGTCACAAAACTAAAATTAATAGAACAAAAGATATTTATGTGGAAACAAAGATCTGGCAAGGAGGGGTATGTGCGAGCTACTGACATGTATTTTTCAATGTCCCTAACAGTGCACAAGAATTACAATTTCAGTACATCTCTGTCAGCATTGGGAATTATAATGAAAGATTTTTTCTACTGTAGTATTGAAAATAATTATTTATATTTAATAATTTATATTTAAGTAGCAACTAAAAGTTGAAAGATTTTTTTTAATAGATGCATTTTTTTTAGTGAATTGTTTATTCATCCATTGCTGTTTTATATATGGAGAAAAAAGCATTTTTCTTATTAAATTTTATGTTTTTAATCTAATAAAGAAATCACATCTGCTGAAAATAGTTTTCTAGTCTCCAGCTCTGACTTCCTACTTTTGTTTCTAATTTTATCTATAGAATATCTAAATTTTCTTTGAGGTATATTTTATCACTCCTAAGTTAGAATAGGAATCTCTCTTCTAGAATTGTGATATTTGATTACATTTTGTTTGTTTTGATTTATTTTTAATATTTAATATTTTTTCCATGTGAAATTTATTGATATATAACAGCATATAAATTACTTCCCTCAAATGCTGTCCAGTCATTTGAATATTTATAGAATATTCCTTTTTCCTCTATCAATTTACAAAGCTCTCTTGATCATCGATTAAAGTCTTCATTATAATGTTGCTTATATTTAGACTACTTGTTTCCGTTGACAGATCTAGTCATGAATTCTAACAATAGTACAAAGGCCCATTTTTCAAAACTTTACGTTTGCCGTTTCTGTTATATGAAGGCAACATTTAGGAAGTGAGTAGCTTCAACTTTGTAAAACTCTAATTTTTCTATACTTCAATTACTTCAGTATTACATCTAGTCTTCCCAGGAGTTAAAAGTGGCCCCTTGTTTCCAATTTTCAGTGTTCTGCTCAGTGATTTCATATTAAAGGAAATGACCCTCTAATCCCTCCTCTCTCCTTATTTTTCAACTGGGTACATCCATTGTTTGTTTGGGTCCCAGAGCATAACTGCCTGAAAACACCCTGACCCCATCATAAGGGTGCATCGTCTCAGATTTAGAAAAAGACAACCTTAATAATTCTTTTTTGACTTAAGAGTTTAACTTCTGAGTAGAGAAAACATTTTTTTAACCTAAGTAAATAAAATTTGAAGACATCTTTATAGAGAAAAGGGAAATTTTTACCCTATTCTACCCAGCTAACCCCTAATTCCTCAGATTTCCTCTGCAATGTCATTTCTTTAGGAAGTAACTGGTTCACAGGTTGTACAGCCTCTTAGCACAGTGCTCCTTCTCTTCAGAGCACCCATTGCAGTTTGTAATGTTGTCTTTATCTGTTTCATGACTTAATTAATGTCTATTTACTCCACTATCAACAATAACAGCTAATATTTATTTGGTTCCAAATACTGCATCCTTGTCCAATGAAAAATTCTGTGGTGACAGAAATGTTCTTTATATGTGCTATCTAATATCATAGCCACTATCCACATGAGGTTAGTAAGCAGTTGAAATGTGGCTAGTTGACTGAGAAATTTAATTTTAATTTAATTTAATTTTAATTAATTTAAATTGCTGCATGTGGCTGCTGACTGCTGTATTGAACAGCACAGCTCTAGACAATAAGGTGCTGGGCAATACTTTCTAGAAATGATTCTGTCTGTTTTTTTGCTTCTCATATACTCCTGGTACTAGCCCAATGCCCTATACAATTTGTACGGATGGACTAAAGAGAATAACCCAGAGAGGGGTAGGGTGGGAAGATAAATAAAAACAGTGAACTGAAAGCACCTAATTATGAAGAATGCTCACCTCCAAATTCATGTTTTGCATAAATTTTATTTTAAAAATAACACAAAATAAACAATAAAAGTGAATATTTATGATAAATTCTGTAAAATTGAGCATATTCTAACAACTCATATTTAATAAGAGAAAAGGAAACCAGCATCAAATGGTAACTTCTGAGAACCAGCACTTATCTGACCAAAAAAAAATGAATTTAACACCAAAATACACTTTTTGGAATACATTCTTACCTTGAGCCAAATATCCTAATAGTTATTTATAAGGCAGTGAATGACAAGCTCATTCATGCTCATTATCCCAGAAAATACTCTGATGTTTTTCTGCCTATTACCGAATGCACTTTTCTTATTGAAAATATCTGTCTATGCCAATTTAGGTGTGTTTTTCATCCCATTACCTGATATATATTTGTGTTGTCATTGCTCAGAACAATATCTAACAGTTAGATTAAGAGTGCAAGGGGATTCAACTCTATTTGATAATTAAATGTCAGAAAGTATTTTCCTGTTGGTCATTAATACTGAAGTTTCTAGATAGAAACCGTTAACTGTACTCATATTAAATGTATATCAAAACAACATTGCATATACATTATTAGTAACTTTTATTAGTAGTAGTAACTTTCAAATTTGCTAATGCACTTACAGAAACAGCATTGAATGTTCACTCAAAAACCTTTGCTTGATTGAAAATCACATTGATTGAAAGAGCTAGAAATTTTGGTTTGAAATAGATAATAGTATCAAAGCTTAAAGCATTTTATATTACTTTGTCCTGTTACATTGAGCCAGTCTAGTGAAAATGTGTACCAAGTGAATCTGAATTAGACTGCTCTACTGAAAAGTGTTTTTAAATGAAAATGCTCACTTAAAAAGACAGCTGTACTATGCTGGAAAAAATCTGATATCTTTGCTTTCTCGTTTTTGTTAAGCCCTACAGATTTTTTACTTAGTTTTAGTGTTAATTGCAAAATTATAACTGAAAAACAATGACCTCTAAATTAAATGTTTCTAGAAACAATAAACAAAGTAGAATGCTTTCAACTTTGTCACTATGAACTCAATATATCCTGTCTATATTATTTGTATTTTTGTTCTTATTGAGGCACAGTGTTCTATTTTCCTATGATAATAAGAAGAAAAATCTTAATATTTTTTTGTCCAACTATAGGAATGACATATGGTGAATAACAGGACTTAAAATTTTCAACTTAATGTAACTGACCACAAGAAACCAAAAAATAAGCCTATTTTTTGCCTTATTGATTTTCATTTTGGAAAATATATCTACTTTGTCAATATATCTTACAGATCTTATAAAAGGACAAGATAAAAATCAATAAACAATATTGTCTTCAATTATGATAGAAGAAACAGAAAATTTGGTGGTGTCAGTTTTTTAAAGATGTGTATGGTTAGACACTTTAGGGCAATTTATGTAGGTTTCTGTTCTGGTGACAGAAATAACTGATCATTCCAGTTTCTGACCATGCACCTCCTTTTCCCTGCATGTGTGTAGGAAGATACACATGACTCTCAGCATTAGTGCTAACAAAATGAGTAGCATTTACTTCTCCCATCAACAATAAATAGGAAAAAAAAAAAAGAAGCTTCCCATTGGCCAGGTTAAGCGCATTAATATCTATGAGCTCTCAGTGAGGCTGCCAAGTGCTCCCTACCTGAATTTCATGGGTTTTACCTTGCACTGGCAGAGAGTACACTCGGTGCCATGTTTGATCCAAGAGGAGCCAGTGAAGCGAACCACATTCATCTCATCCAGGCAAGTTTTGGTGATGTCATTGCGGATGGTGTCGGCCTGGCAAGGGTCGGTGACACAGCGTGGGCAGCACTCATTCTCTGGGAGCACACTGAATTCACACTCCACCTCTGGGCAAGGCAGGGGCCAACAGTCAACTTCCCCTTGCTGTAAGGAAAGCAGTTGTGCAAAGGCAGAGGGAGAGGAAGAGAGAGTATGGAGGGAGGAGAAAAGAGAGGTAGCACAGTGTCTACTGCACACTCAATTTATTATACTCAGACCTTCAAAGCCATGAATCTTGCAGGACATCTACAAAAGCCCAATCTGAGTGATGAGGTCTATACTGCAGCTGGATTTTAAAACAGTCTTCAACAATTAAACAAGAACAACAATAAGACAAAAGCAAATACCATTCTTTTAAAACAATCAAATTTGCATGCCCCTATCTTTCCCATGAAAAAGGAGAATTATTAACTATGGAAGGGGTTTTTATTTAACTTATTGCCTGTGAGATCCCTTTTTAAAAATAGTTCTCTTGATTTTTTCCCCCTAACTTCTCACTGATTTCCTTCTGCATAAAAAAAGTTTTGTCTATTTATGAGATAATAAACTAAAATGTGAAGGAAATTTGACAGTTTTTGTTTGTTCATTTATATGTTTCTCAGTACAGGGACTTTGAAAAAAAAAAGAACAAAATTAGGAACTGATTTCAGTCTTTTTACTCCATGTGGAAAAATTGTATGAACTGGATCTTTGTAAATGTAGTTCCCACCTGTTTTCTATTTTCTTCATAATTCTGAATCTTATGGTTTTGTAGATGAAAGCAGCCTTCAGGCACAGAAAGTGACCTTGCTCTTTCAATTGATTTTTGGGTTGAAAGTATAGAAAGGAAGCAACAAAAAAGCACTGCCTTAAAAATATCCTCATACAAACAGAAAGAAAACTAGCCATAACTTTAAAAGTAGCATCTGTGAAACTTTCTTCTATAAAGACACACAGACCAACTTTCCTTTTCATTTACACCACTAGAAAGAAATAAGAAATTTGGTCAAATGAAAAAAAGACTGATGTTTTCTTTATCAAGTTTACATTTTCTTTTTTACCTACTGTTTCCACTAGAAGACTTATAAATACATATAGACATTCAATTCTAACACTCAAGATAAGTATTCATCACATGTCCATATTATGTGTAAAACATATTATATGCTCACCAGAACTGCATCAACAGTAACAGTCTTTAGTAGAAAAAAAAGTGTTGTTGTTGTTGTTCTTTAAGTCTGAGCATGACTGATATGAATGGATTTAAAAAGTTCTATTTGAAAAAAAATATATTTTTCATAAATGCCATTGTTCTATTTATAACAAACATGTAGTGAGTGCTTGTATATGCCATTAGGTATCTGTTCTAGATGTTAGAGTCTAAGTAAGCCTACACTGAATGAGACTGAGGAAACTGAGTCTTTTCTTCTTTTGAGCTCTGGAGATACTCCTGAAAGACACACAACATGGTGCACCATGTCTACCCAGAATATTCCTTTTCAGGTCCTGACTGCATAACCATCATCTTGTCGTTTGAACCAGGCTCATTATTTGTAAACGCCAACACTATCTATGTACTAGGTACTGCATACTGGCGGGTGGGGGAGGGCAAGGTTGCTTTCTAAGTCTAAACTCTTCCTGCACTTCATGTAGTTAAACTTACCAAGCAGCGGCACTGTTGGCAATTCTGGACCCATGTGTCACCACTGTTGTATAAGGTTTCCCCATTTTGATGGAGGCACTGACTGCTAAGCCTTGGGTCACATTCAGGGCAGCAAAAGAGATCAACCGTGGGATTTTCACAGTCACAGACCATCCGTCGACACATTACAAATCCATTCTGTAAGAGAAGGGAAAAAAAGCAGTGAGCAAAAGCCTACATTTCTCAATATATTAGCATGTGTATGTGTGTGTCTATATGTGTGTATACATATATACATATATGTACATATATAAAAATATATGTATATATGTAGAATATATATATATAATATATATAAAAGCTCAGATGTTGATTTGAAGTTGAGATAATTCACACTGATTACCCAATATAATTGATTTTCTTTAAAGTTCCATTTTGTAGCTAACACACAGAAACTACCCAAGTTGGAAAATTTCCAATTTCCTTTCCACACACTAGTCAACCAAAAAGAAATTTTCCAGGAATGGCCACTATAAAATGATAAGCACTACATGGTCCTTTTGTGCACATAAATGTATATATAAATACACATGTACTTGTTTATTAGTATAGTAATTTGAATGCTAACTAAATTTTGTTTTGAGAGGGCATGTGTGTTTGTATTTGGTAGCTAGTCAAAAAGTATTACATATTGTTAAGTTTATGAAATATTTCAGACCTTATGTTTTTGTATAAACTATTATAATTTCTTCCATAATAGTTGAGTCCTTGGTACACAATATCATTCATTTAACTATAATTTAAGTCTCTATTATCAACTATGTACATGCAACAGAACATCCTTCTAAAATTAAAATTGAGCCCAAAATAGATATATTTATGTCCTAGACCATAGCATGTCCATCCTGGCTTCATTTATGCATTCATTCAGAGGTGATATTGTGACTATGAAAACAACAGCATAGTTAGCAACAAAAATTTTATCAACAAAATTATACACATTGCATTATTTTCATATACTAGAATATTATTAAACAACAAAAAGGAATGAGTTACTGATGTATGTCATGAATAGAAATGAATGTCAAAAACATAATGTTGAGAGAAAGAAGCCAAACACAAAAGAGTACGTACCATATGATTCCGTTTATATGAGTCCCTAGAAAATACAATTCTAATCTATAGTGACTGGAAATGGTGTTTGCTTGGGGTTGGGGATATGGGACGAAGAAAGGACAGAGGCAACATTTTGAGTAGATGAAATGTTCTGTTATATTAATTCTGATGGTAATTAGATGTATATATGCATTTTTCTAAGTTCATTAATCTGTACACTTGAAATATATGTAAATTATACCTCAATACAAATGATTAAAATTTTATATTTATACCAACCTGACATGAGCACACAGAGCACCGGTCATTTTCCAACACCCAAATCTGACCATTGTGCTTAATTTTTCCATCATGGATGCAGTCCCCTGTGCAATTCTTTCCATGAGGACATCGGCAGTCATATCCACCATCCAAGTTAAAGCAAATGGTATCGTTGGCACAGCTGTGCCTGCCGGTGCCACACTCATCAATATCTACGGCCAAGAAAAGGCAGCAGGCAATGCGCTTAGAATATGCTCGGTTTAAACAACTGCAATCAGCCGAGTTGTCTCCTGACATAAAGCATTCAGCTGTAAATTAATTTCCATCTTACTGGCATGCATTTTCCATTAAATGCTGATGAAAGCAATGTTAATCATCTATGGATTTCACAGGAAAATATTATCATGCTTGATTTCAAACACCAAATAACCTTGGTTAGATTTTTAACTTTTATACCTCTGGAAATGCCATTAGGCTTTATGAAACATATGTATTTTCAAAGTTAAGAATAAAGCTCACTTTATCAAACAAAAACAGTTTGGCTGTGGAAATTTCTAAAAGTGCCTGTGATTTTTTTATTGGGGAAATCATCCTCAATGTTAAAATGGTACTTACAGAAAATCCTTTCTTTGTGGGAGATAAGATGTCACGGGAACCCTGAGGCATTTTATTCAAT
Organism: Macroglossus sobrinus; assembly: GCA_004027375.1. NCBI lineage: Eukaryota > Metazoa > Chordata > Mammalia > Chiroptera > Pteropodidae > Macroglossus > Macroglossus sobrinus. The sequence continues at coordinate 1,777,327 of PVKZ01000063.1, forward strand.
TTCAAGCCCTATTCTCAGAGGCATGTCACTCACATGTAAGCTCTTTCAATGGTCTGTTGGGGTGTTCTTCCCTTACAGTCCAGGCATTTTCACACTGTCTTTACACCCTGCCTCTCACCAATGGGAGGGCAAGGCACCATCAGCAATTGCCATGTTTCTCACAAAGAATCCACCACTTCTTAACTTTTCCATTTCACATTATCATTTCATCTCCTGCCTGACTCAATTGGCAACTGCCCATTCTTCACCTGACCTCACCTATTCCATGGCAATCACAGCCTAAAGCATTTTCATACAGATGAAAAGCAAACATCTTGACCCACAGATCAGGTCCATAGGAGGAGACATGATTCATTTTATTTACCCCCATAATTTAAAGGTCACAAGCCAGAATACATTCAGGGATATTATATGAGTGGCAGTAAGCAGTTATTTCCCATTTCATCTGTTTCTTCTGATAAAGGTCAAAAAAGAAATTAAATCACAGCAGAAAAAGTGGGTTAGAGAGAAGATGGAACATATAGCTTTTAACTAGGGGAAATGTAGACTGATTTTACTTCAAAAATTTTAAAATAGAGTTTAGTAAATATGTTTCTCATGTGGTTTGATTTCAACAAAATTGGAGACATGGACGAGTCAAGATTATATTTTAGCCATATTTAAATTCTTAAATACTTAAGTTCTGTCATATATACATTCCCAAAAATAAGCTGCACAGTATATTTCTATTTACCTTGTTTTTTTTTTTTCATTAGTTCCCACCTCAACAAAACCAATAAATTAAGACAATGGCCAAAAATTTTTTATTATAATTATAATGAACTATACTAGCTTAATTTACCAAGGATAATAATGCTTATAATTATAGACAATGATCAAAAGGAGAACTGTTAGCCAGTATGAAGATACTTTAAAAATATTTTTAAAGGTATATTGGTTAATATATTTTTTTTTTCAGAGGAGAGAAAATTTTCTCTTGGTAATGGAAATGAAAATTTTAAAGTAGCTTCAGTATAATACAGTATATTTGATGAGTGGATCTTTGCCTCCCATTAAATATTCTTATAATTAGAAATCATTATAAGCAGAAAAAACATTAACTGTAGTTGTTTGGTCTCTCTGACCACAAACTCTACCAATATATCCTACTACATAGACCTTTAATCATACATAAGAAGAGAAGATGTCCAGGCACACACAAAAATATGTATTGATAAATAAAGTACACCTGCAATAAAGAAATAGAGTAAAAAGTAGCTCACTACAATGATTGATGTGTATTTGTCATATATAGAGAAACATGTAGGTAACTTGATCTAGTAGCAGCATTTGACATAGTTTATTTACTCTCCCTGATAAATTTTCTTTATTTGCATCCTATTAACATGTTCCTTTGGTAACTCTCTTGGGATCTTTCTTCTGACCACATACACACTCTCTAGGCATGACAACTAAACTATGAATAAGATTTAGCCAAGCAAAAAGGTGGCAAAGAGCAGTTTACTCAGAAGCAAGAGTGTGTTTGGAGGCACAACATTTAAAGCCATCGAGATGTTTTGAAGGAACAGAAATGTTGGTATGACTTGAATGTCCAGAATAGAGTAGATAAACGTGAAGCTAAATAGGTACTCAGGGCCCAAGTAAAGGTCGTGTTAAGAAGTTTGAACTTCATCATTAAGAAAGTATAATGTCATTTTAGGGAACTGCAAAAAAAAAAAAATCATAATCAGATATTCACTTTGGAAAGATTCCTTTGACCTCATCTTGGTAAAGGGATTTGAGGAGATTTAAACGTGAAGCCAGAAGATCAATCAATAGGCTATTTCAGTACTCTAGGCAAGAGATGGTCATATCATAAAAGCAAACACTTACATAGTACCTGCTATTACCAGATTTTAAGTACTTTCATATAATGTCTCATTTAATCCTCATAATAACCGTGGAAGGTACAATTATTATCCTTATTGAATAGATCAAGAAATTGAGTCACAGAAATGTTGCATAACATAACTTTCCCAAGATGACATATCAGTTTTCAGATGGGAACTCAGGTAGTCAGGCTCCAAGTTTGTCCTGTGCTCTTAAGCACAAAGCTATATTGAATGGGAGCAGTGGGGATGCATAGAAAGAAAAAAACATAGAATCTTCCAAGAAAGAAACAAGATAAAGCAATTTAGTGATTTGTTGACTTCAAATATTAGGCAGAGGGAGGTGTCATGAACAATGGCTTGGAAAATTTGGTTGATTATTTACAAAAAGAACAGCAAGATTTTTCTGAGGAGTGGATGTGGGTGGCAGGGATGAGAAAGGACCTGAGTTAGTTTAGTACACCAAATTACACTTTCCATTGGGCTTCCAAGTAGAGCTGTCTAGTAAGTAACTGGATCTATGGTCTGGAATTAAGAAAAAGGACTAGGTCAAAATATGAATTTGGTAAAGATATACTTTTATCATTCCCTTTCTCAAAAATACTTCTTCAGACTCAAGTTCAAATTTTTTAGTAAAGCATTTAAAGTTAGTTCCTTTGTTTACACTCTTTCTCTATCTCAACTTGCCAATAACACATCACACTTGAAGTCCTAAAACAAATGCTAGATACTCAAGCCTTTCTTAATCTCAAACAGAAAATAATTTTTCTATTCCTTACAGCCCTGAATTTATATTTTTTCTAAATATTTTATCATTTTCAACCTTGTAGCTTTCTCTTCAGTTAAGAAACTCACCACATTCTATCTTGTATGATAGTTTTTGTTATACATATTTTACCTCTTCTGCAAGCTGAGACCAGTGACCATCCTCCTTTATATTTGTATGTAACAGATGCCTGGCAAAGTACCTGCAAGTACTCGTGCATATATTCATTAACTTCCTGTTGAGCTGAATTGGATTAACTTCATTTTGTCCTTTTTCTTGATTTAGGTTAAAGATTTATGGTATTTGGCTTGAATATAATAACATTTAAAAGATACTGTCTTATAAACATTATTTTTTTGGTCTTATAAGTTCAAAAAACCTCACCAAGCTCAAAGATAACCCAGAATGAAATGTAAACATAAAAATAAAATAGTATTATGTTAAAAAAATACTGGGCTTTATTCTCAGAGACAAACAAATTTGGGGGAGAAATGATGATGCAGACAAGAAAAATGGTATTATGGCACATTACCTGGGGATTAAATGTCTATACACTTCTGAGATAAACAGATGAACAAAAACGTATATTTTGTATGAATGTGACTTGTAAACATGTATATTGTAGATTATACAACTGTAGTTTAAAAAATAGTGAAACAGCACACAGTTGTTTATAGATATCTTCAAGTATGAATCCTATATTTCAGAATAATTGTAAACCCACTGCTGTGGCTTTGTCCACTTTGAAAATTTGTTGTTGTTTTTCAGCAACAGAAAGATAGCACCTGCTCAGAAATAATTATACTCTTAAAACTGCATCCTTCTACATATTAATATTACAGTTCTACAAATTGCTGAAATTCGAGTAAATCGGTAGGTGTTTAGATGCATTTTAGTCGATTTTTTTTCAATAACATAGGTGGGTTCTTTTAAAAGAATCCTTTAGAGCACATCGTCTTCTGAAAGAGTAGTAGATTTTTCTGACAATCATTATAAATTCTATTGGAAGATTAATAGTAAAATCATCATTCCAGAATTGTGGTTATTTAAAAATACGATTTTCCCACTGTTTCTGTGTTTATGGCATTTTCTCAAAAAGTCTTTTGGGTGTAAACAGCTCATAGAATTCTTTACCTCCTCCTTTATCTTTATTATGTGTTACTTTAACGGCTAGTTTAATTTTCCTTGTTATTTTCTGAACTCATGAATACACTAATTATGTTTTGTCCTGATCACTTAAAACATAGCTACTATAAATCACATTATATATCCACTTTTAACATAGGTTATGTTCCTAACATACTTCTGATTAAAATATTATATATCATACGTTTCATCTTTTTCATTATAAAAACAAATATATCATCTACTATGTGCCAAGAATTATTGTAGACACTGAAGACTGACAAGCAAACAAATTATATGACTTTTGAAGCTTACATTCTATAGTAGATAATAATCAAGTAAGCATATTAATATATACAATTATTTCAGGAGAATTTAAAATTTCTATGAAGAAAAGTGGAACAGGGTAAGTGAATAGTGGTCAGGGGTAGGATGCTATTTTAGAGAAAATCTAATTAAATTAAAAAAGAAGCAGGCAAAGGGGTGGGAGAAGGACATTCCAGACAGAAAGAACAACACATGAGAAGGGAATTAGTTTGGTATACTTGAGAAATGTTAGGTAAGCCTAATATCCATATCATGTAGGCCCTTGTAACCATCGTTAGAGTTTGGATTTTACTCTTCCCTGGAGAGTGAAAGGAGAAGCCTATAGTTTTATGAGAATGCCAGGAGAGAGTGGTGTCCTCAAGGCCAAGTGAAAAAAGTTGTTTAGAGAGGAAGAAATAATCAACTGGGCCAAATGGCTGAGTTGTCAAGCAAACCCGTGGGTTTGGCAAGATGGCAATTGTTAGTAATATTAAAAGGAGAGCATTAACTGGAGCAGCAGGACTAAGGCCTCACTGGAAGCAGGAGAGCAGAGATACCAAATCTAGAAAATTCTTTTAAAGAGTTTTATTCTAAAAGGGTGCTGAAAAATGGGAGGAATATTTGAAGAATCAGGTGATACAAACTTTTTATTTGTTTCCATTTTATTTTTTAAAGATGGGTGTTACTCCAGGCTCTTTATGTGGTAATGAGAAAGATGCAGTGGAAAAAGTGTATTTGTGACATGGAAGAGAAAGTGGGTAATATAAGGGCAAAGACTTCACACAGGTGAGAGGGGATGGGATACAAGTTACAATGGAGGGTTTAATTTTTCATAGGAGAAATGAAATTCATGTTACTCAATGAAACTGGAGTGAGGGAAATGCTGGACAATGCTGATGGTCCTTATAGTGGGTAGCTTATAAGAAAACGCTCAATGATTTTTATCATTTAATATCTAGGTTCTTATGAAATCCTCTCCCCAGAATGCAAAATACTTCCAACAAATAAAATAGGGAAAATGTGATGAAAGCTCACAGATAAGATTAAGTTATGAAAAGGCTGTGGCTTCCATCTTTGGTACTTTCTTTCTCTTGAATTGCTTACTCTAGGGGAAGACAGCTCCCATGTTTTGAGGCAGCACAATGGAGTGGTTTCATGTGTTAAAAAAAACAAGGCCTGCCAATCGCCACATGAATGACCTTGGAAATAGCTTCCCTTCTCCCCCACTCCCATCCCAGACAAGTATTCATGATGAGACCACAGCCCTGGCCCACAACTTGACTGCAATCTCATGTGAAACATTGAAACAGGTATCCAGCTAAGCTGCTGTGAGATAATTTTTGTTGTTTTTAGTTGCCAAGTTTTGGGGGTAATTTGTTATGCATCAATAGATTAATAGTGAGTGCAGTTACAAATGTAAAGAAAGACAGTCAGCAGTGTGTGTTTTTTCTATTTATGTTCTTATGAACAGAAAAAGGGTGTGCAAGGATATCAAGCAAAATTAAACACAGGTTATCCCTAGAGGAGAAGTGGAAAGGATGGGGGAAAAGGATGAGCAAAATGAAGCTGCATTTTCAGCTTTAATCTATATATTTCTACATGATTTATACTATCTGTAATTAGTTTATATTCATTCTTTATGTGTGCAACTTAAAATACAATATTAACAAAAAAGTAGCTCTGAAGACTTTTTTTCTCATTATATACCATAGCATATTGTAAAAATAGTTTATCAGAGAAGAACAGAATCACACTGATCTGCTTTTTGAACTACAATCTGTGGTTCCTGGCATTCTCTACTGGGTTAGGAGTATATTCACCCTGGAACACTGACAAGTGCAAGGTAAAGCCCTCAGACCACAGTTAAGTTGTTATTTGCAAATGCCAGGTTTTCACCCCTGGTAAGGCAACAGTAGTCCCATTCCTATGTAAAAATACAAATGGACCGTCTGCTCAAGGTCCAGAGCTCTGCAACTGCTGGCAAAGCATGCTGGGAGCCTTGGCATCTATCGCTGAAATCTGTTTCCCTTTTCTCTATGTGAAAACCTTTTGAGGCACAAAGATAAAAGATATCTTGTCATTTAGGTTTCAAGTACTGTTAAGTTAGAATTTCCAAGGCTTTCATTGACAGTGTCATTTTAGCCACATTATTCTCTCAGGCTCTTACTCGATGAAGGTATAAATGGAAATGGAGAAAATAATGACATTTTGAGGTTTATTTTGTTCTGCATTCCTGTACCTAACTTCTGATGGCAAACCTGTTCAGTGTGGGTGGTTTTTCTGGCAATTATTCACTGGGCTCTGCTTACTTTATCTGCTTTCTAAAAATTGTACCCCTTAACAGAGGACATAGGAAAGTAGAGTTGTCTGTCAGTTCACTGAAAATAATTCAAAATTAATGGTAAATAATGAAATATAATCTGGTTGAATTTTCCACTCTTATTAAATTGAAATCTTTTAAGCAGGGACCATGTCTTCTGCATCCAACGTTCAATAAATATCTCTTACTTTGCCAGGCAGGTGATATGTTAGAAACAGCCCAGAGTAGCATGTATTGTGTATATTATTTGGCCATATCATCATTGTATTTTCTCTACTCCCTTTTTCTCTCTATCCTGCTTTCTCCATCTATTTTTTTTCTAGTTTTATTAGGGTCAGATTTCTGTATGCTGCTGTTCAAAAATTTATCTGATATTATGGGTTTATTCATTCTAAAAACACCCTTCAACAGTTGCAAGTATCCACAGAGAATTAGTTTAGCATCACAAATTTTAATTATCTAAAAATCAATTATTATTAGCAAGCAAAAGTTAAATGTTAACATGTTTCCAATCGTTGTTGTATAAACATGCAGGAAAAATCACCAATTACTTAAACATTAGCTCAATTTCTACTATTTACATTTAACTGTATATTCCTCAAGTTCAAAAGGAGTTCTTAAACTTCAGGTCTTCTCCTTGTACTGACCTTCGCATGATTCTCCACTTGGTGAAAACATCCCATTGTCATGGTAGCCATCTCTACACTCACAGTGGTACCAGCCAGGCAGGTTAATGCAGTTAGCACGGCTGTCACACTGAACAAAGCCATCAGAGCACTCATCAATGTCTGTTTGGCAAAAAAAAACACAAAAAACAAACAAACAAACAAAAAACAAAAATAGGACGTTAAACAATTGCTGCTTTTCTCTCAAAGAAACTAAAATATTCTACTAAATGACTACTAATATTTTAGTGCCAGCAAATCCTCAAAACTTAGAAAACATAAGGTTAAGAAAGACTACTTGGTTATTGAAAGGTATGCAGAAAGAATATAGTAGTATTAGTAACAAGAAAAACATCTAGACAGCTTTTCTGTTGCGAAAGTCATCCAACTGTAGAAAATTGAAAGGAACCATCTGCAATAGTCATTAGTGCTGCTCATCAAATATTTTCAGCTCTTCTTTTTAGATACAAGCTAGGATTGCTATGTGACTTCCTGAAGCTATTTAGAAAGTAACTTCCTAATTACCCTCATCACAATGACCAGCAATTTCTAATAGTCAGCCCAAGTTCCTGAGTGAGGATGGACAAATATAGTATGAGCAAGAAATCAACTTTTTTGCTTTAAGCCACTGAGATTTTAGGGTCTTTTATTTCTATTGGCACAACCTATCCTAATCTGACCAATATATAATTGGTCATCAATATATGGCAATAGCATTCATGAATCAATGTGCTTCATATTTTTGAGAATATATATCATTTATGTAACTTTTTAATGGGTTTCACATATATTACCTCATTCAACCCTCCAAAAAAAAAAAAAAACTTGCCATGTAGTTAACACATCAGACATGTGAAAAAAAAAGAGGCAAAAGAAAATTATAAGATTTAATCAAAGTCACCTAAAAGCTCATAGTTGCCTGACTTTTAGGTGTGTGCTCCTTTACACAAGTAGACAGACTAAAATTGGCAAAATGTTCTAAACCAAGAGAGCTATGTATTTTGAGGCCTATATAGTCTCATTAGTGGCTTATTACTATACCCAAATATTCTGAGCCCTTTATTTTCCTGTTCAGTCTGTTGCATAATGGAAACATTCAACCTCATTTAAGCCATTCTTTGCTCATAGAGGGAAAAGTAATTCCTCAAGTTGTCTTACTATGTGTCCCCTTCTCAAATACCTTCTGAGTTTCTGGGTGCTGGGTTGACTCAGACTCTGCTAAATGATCTGATGCTACTACACCATTGTAGCTGCCAAAGATATACACATGTACCCCCTTCCCTTGACAGCTTTATGCCATAACTGGAGACTCCACGTGCAAGGATAGGATAGCTCTTTCTTATATGCTTTCCACACCTGTGTCATATTTCCTGTTACAGTGACCAGGCATGATGATGTCCCTCATGCTGAAGGGAAGGTCAGCTGCTTTTTAGTCCTATCCCCCTAGACAGTCCACTCCAGTTCAGTAGAACCCATTTCCTTTCTATTTCACTTTCATCTAACTCTAAATTCTTGGAAATATATATTCCTTTCATATTCTTTTAAAATTTCCTCTCTTGTTATGTTCAATTTTGAAAGAGACACATTTTTTACTAAACTTTTTTTTTTTTTAAAGAGAAATAAGCCATCACTTCTTTTTTATTTTTTATTAAATTTATTCAGGCAACACTGGTTAATATAATTACATAGTTTTCAGGTGTACAATTCAATAATATGTTATTTGTATATTGTCTGTGTCTTTACATCCAAAGTCAAATCTCTTTCTGTCACCATATATTTGACCTCCTTTACCCTTATGTACCTTCCTCTCTTCTCCTTTTCCTTCTGGCAACCACTAAACTGTTGTCTGTGTCTATGAGTTTTGTTTGTTTATCTTGTTCATTTGTTGCTTTCAGTTCTATATCCCACATAAGAGTGAAATCATACGGTTCTCGATAAGCCCAGAGTTCCTTCACTAAAACAAGTTGCAAACCATGTTCTTAGATTAGGTAACAGGTCAAAAAATACATATTTAATATCACTGCAAAATTTTAACATTATTTCTAAACTAAGAATGTTTTTGCCACTGTAGTTCCTCTTCTGAAGAGATAGTTCTTACTCTTAGTTATTCCTACTGTCAAAATAATTGTTAGTGACCAGATCAGCTAACCACTGACTTTCTGACACACAGTTGATGTGGATTGCTTCCATTTACTAAGGCCTCATAGGTTTATTTCAAATGAAAATAGAAAACAGCCTATTTGTATTTCAAAGGCTTTCCTAACTGAAACCTCCGATTATAAATAGGACTAAAGTGCTATGCTCATTTCAGCTTTACAGGGTCTTTATTCTCATGCAAATGAAGCAGAAAATTGATTATGTCATTTCTTAAGTGCATGAACAAAAGAAAACAGGTTGGGATTAAAGCTTTAGAAGTGAATTTATTGAAAAAAAGACCATAAAGGGGTTATTTAGAATATCTTGTTTTAATTGAAAAAATTAAAAAAAAAAGAATATCTCATTTTAGAAGAATTTGGTCATTAGCATTTGTGATTTAGAAGTAACTATGAATGGAACAGAGCTCGCCCCACTGAAGCAACTTTTGTGCCTATATTTAGACTTTAATTTAGTCCTTTTTCCCTTGCCTGAACAGTTGCAGGATCACTTTCGATCCCATGACATATATTTCAATTTTTACTTCTCACTTATTTTCTCTTGTCACTCTTTTCAATCACAATGCCCATTCCTATACTGCCTCATCCTCACTTCTTTTTATTTACATGATGGCAACCTTTCTTAATCTATAAACATATTCATTAAAGATTAATAGAAATGCTTTGCTTTATATTAGTTTTTTGAAGACTGGTGATACAAAAATATGTTGGCCATAATGTATTTTCATATACAGTTTATTATTTTATTATGCAAATTATTACTACTAAGCAGTATTTTAGAGGATGTATACACAAATATATGTATTGCTCATTAATTTACCATTTGATATTTATTGAATACCTGTTATGTGCCACGTACTAAGTGCTAGGGAAACAAGGATGCACAAACCAGTATTTTCTGCCCTCAAATGGTTTATTAACTATCTAAATTGTGTTTTAAGAAAATAAAATTGATCAAAATCTAAATTTATAATCATATAAAGAGAGTGTTTCCTAATGTTATACAACATTGGTATTGTATTTTGGCGATAATAGTCAATTTTATTTTAATGGCTACATATTTATATTTCTGAGTTATTTTAATTTATATTGATAGTAGTAAATTTGTATTTAACTTTAAAAAGTGAGAAGAATTAGAGAAAAATATTAAGTAAATATTGGTACAAATGTCTATAAATATGACAAAAATTATGAAGGTGGCATATAAATGACTGAAGTTTTGAAAACACCAAAATGCAGTGTGGAACAATTATTCACATTTCAGAAGAATCTGTTGAGTAATTCCTTAGGTAGTAAAATGCCTTAATTCATTTAAAATGTGATTCAATTTAAAAAAATATATAAGTATACATATGCCATAGCTCAAATTGTGTACTTGCTACCATTTAGGATAGCGAAGAAAAACTAGCCAGATAATATATTTTGCTTTATCTTATACTTTCATGTTCCTGATAATTTTTATTTGTTTATGCAAACTTTTCTACTTTGGCAGAAAATGAAAGCGTGCTTAAATTACTAAAGTACTCACTTTCCATCAGAAGGTATGTTTGGCTCGTGGCTCTAGTTGAAGCCAAAAATAAAACACTCTCGTCTGTAAGCTATTTGATGTCCTCAGTTTCCCAATAAATACTTAGTAAGTGAAGAATTAAAATCTGTTCCATAATTTAAGAATTAAGTATATTTTATCTATACACAACTGTGGATATTACTATAAGTTATAACATATAGATCCACATATATTATGCTTTACATAATGTGTAATAACATAAAACAGTAAAAAAAACTTTAAAGAATTTATTTTTGGGGTACTTTCTTCAGGTCAGTTAAAATCAAACTTTATCTTATTGAGTTAGACATACAAAGAACAGCAGACATATAGGGGAAAAATGTTATTTCATTCCATATATGAATTACCAAGTTTGAACAAATTACTTTCTAAACTGAATAAAAGTATTCTTAAAGATAGTACAAGGTGAATAAGCTCATATGATTTAGTCTTGATTACAAGGTCCTTAATTTTGTACTCTATAGGCATATTATATATATATATATAATGTTTATTAAAAACAATAATTTTATTATCTATTCTGTCTTAGAAAAAAAAATTTTCTATTTCCTTAGGGACAATTTGAAATTTTTTAGTACCTACATTTAGAACAGTCAGCTAGTGATGATATTAAGATGCTGTCCAAAGCACAGAGTATCTAAAATCCAAAAGATATTTAGCCATCCAACAACAGTCATGAATAGCAGCTATACTACAGGGATCAAAATTTACTTAGATAATAACTGGAAGGCACTGTTGAGAATAGATTTTCTAGAAAGCACATATGCTTTAAGGCAATCATTAAAAATAAGCCAACAAGCAGAACAAGAAAGGAAAATGTATGAATACAAAAAGCTCACACATGTCAGTGTCTTGTTTCCTTTGTTTCTCTCAGGTATGATGACCAAGGCTGGGTACCTTCTACAGTGGCCCACACACAGTTCACTGGCTTCAGAGGTAGCCACTGAAAATGGCTTTTGCCATAAGCATTTAAAGGGAAACTTTAGAAAATGCCAAATTATTTCTTTCTAAAATTAAATAGTTATAAAACAAGATACTTGAGTGATAACCTCTTTTTCATGCATAGTACCAGTTATTTCTATCATAAAAACATAACTAAGAACAATTAAAAATTAAAAATAATGCAAATGTCTAGAACCATCCATACCTAAAATGGACTGTAATCATTACTTTATCATGCTTCCTTTTAAGCCAAAGGAAAAATGATTAGTTGCTACTCTATACAAAAGAAAAGAAAGTCTAATTCTTTTTTTTAATGAGCACACTATTTTTAATGGCAAAGTCGAAAATGAGAATACTGTCTTTCATACTATTTATCATGAATAAAACCCTGACATTTCTCATATAGTACTTGGACTATTTATATCACTATCCTGTGCACTGGTGGTTAAATTATATTGATAAACATCAGGCAATTAAAAATCCTCAAAACAATTAATCAACTCTTGATTACTCACATGTGAATTATTTGCTTTCTAGATTATCTGCATCATTTTTTTTAATCACAAGGTCATTTTCCTCTGTCTTTTGTTGAGCTTCTGGGGAGCCTGCTTTCAACATTTAGATGTGAATGCTCGAGGAATGCAAACTCATTTGAGTATTATATTATTTTTAACAACTAGGCCAGATTTGGATATAAGATATTGTCTAAAATTTTATAAGAAGGATGATTTTTTTCAAATAAAATTTCTGAAAATAAAATATAACAATTTTTAAAAATCATAAAATCCTCTTTGCAAGCTGAGTGATGACACTGCAGATTTAGTTAAAATTTTCATTACTTTGTAGTTCATAATTAAGAAGTTAATGACTGCTCTTTAAAAAAAAGCATAATATAATTTTATTATCATGCCACACACAATAGTCCTCACAACAACCACGTGAGATATTATTTTCCCTATGTTATAGACAAAAAAAAGGTGAGAGCAAATACATTGCCTAAAGTCACACAATAGACTAGAACTCTTTCATTTCCAAGTCCAGTGCTCCTTCTCCCCCATTAGGCTGCCTAGAAAGACCAACTCTAGGCTAATCAGAAACAGCTTATGCTTTGAGATATATCAGTGTATACCTTGATGTGAGTGAATTCCAGCTCTTTGGCTTGTTAGTTGTGTAACTTTGATTATTTTACTAGACCTTCCTGAGTTTCGTTTCTGAACTAGAAATAATTTTTTTCAGAGTTTACAAAGTATGTTGACTTATCATTTAATTATTTGAAAAGGAGGAGGGAAAATACAGTTTTACAAGTAGGGTTTAGTTCAGAGAAGGCTTTTTCTTCTGTGGACAACTGGGGACCACTAAAGAGTTATTAAGAGTAGAGAGATGTTATCTAAGTAACAATTCAGGAAGAACAGGGTAGCACCTATATGCTAGATAAATGGGAGAGGGTAAGGCTCAAGGCCGTTTCATATGCTTATGAGCTGCTTTTCATTGTCTAAAAAAAAGGTAATAAAGATTTTAATTATAAAAAATAGAAATAAAGAAGCCTTTCTTTTTCAAATGTTTATCTTTAGTCAGGATATAAGACCCTTTCTTTTCCCTTGTGTTGATGTCAGCCGACTTCACATTCCATATGTCTGGGGACATACCACAGAGAGTAAGAAGATCAAGACAACCTAATTTGTGTGTGTGTGCGTGTGTGTGTAGTTCATAGAGTCTAATTATTTTATCATTTATTTGTTTCCCTTCAGAGTCTTTGTACATGTTGTTCCTACTGCCTGGAATGTTCACTTTTTCTTATCCCCTCACCCAGTTAGTTAACTATTTCTCAGCTGTCTGTGTCTCATACTACAATTAATCACCTTGGAGAAGCCTTTCTTGACTCCAAAAGCCATGTTAGATCCCTTATTGCTCATTGCTTTTTGTATTCTCTCCTGGGTTACTTGTATTTTTGCCTTAAAAGCAATTATTGCAAGATTATTTTTTTATTTTTTATTTTTGTCTAAGCTTGCAAATATTACACTAATAATTAGAATAACTTCAATTCTGGAGAAAGTACTCCCTATTTTTACCTCCTTTTCAAAAGTATCTTGATTTTTTTGGGCTTTTTTTTTTATCAGTTTGTGAATTTCTCACCAATAAAACAAAACAAAACAAAACAAAAACGAGAGGAAGGACATCTACATTGATTTTATAGATTGATTTTGGGAGAATTGATATCTTTACATTATTAAATCTTTTTATTCATACACATGATTTATTTCCTCTTTCTTTGATAATTTTTATAGCTTTTATAGTCTTTGTAGTTTTTTAAAGGCTATCTTGGGCATATTTTGCCCTAATTTATTTCTAATTATTTTTGCTTTCCTTTTTTTTAAAACCAACTTAATTTTTTCTCCAACGTTACTGAGGTGTAATTGACAAATAAAATTGTAAGGTATTTAAATTGTACAATGTGATCATTTGATATATGTGTACATTATAAAAGGACTCCCCCCAATGAGCTGATTAATACATTTAATACTTCAAATATTTATCTTTTTTTGGGGGGCTGAGAATATTTAAGTTCTACTTTCTTAGCAAACTTCAATTATATAATACCGTGTTATCAACTATAGTCCCCATGATATACATTAGATCCTCAGACTTAAAACAATTTTACTGAAGTAAAATTTACATGCAAAAAAGGATCACTAACAATTTCACAATTTTTAAAATGTAATCACTACCATAGTTAAGCTATAGACCATTTTCCTCACCCCAAAAAACTCTTTCATATCATAATAGTTTGAAAATATTAATGTGTATAAATTTCAACTTAATGCTTGTCATTTTGAGTAAGCTCTATATTTGAGGTAAACATTCCTGTATATATATATTTTTTACTACATCTTGAGAACACTGAGGAAAGAACTGAATACATGGTTAGAGATTCATAAACATTCGTCGAACGAGTGATCTGTCGTACCAAGTAACCAAGTGGCAAGCTCACCACACCATCTTTGAGCACTGCTAGGTCAGAGGAGGAATGCAGGCAGCACAGAGTCAGCTTTAAAGTATTCACTAAGATGCAATAACAAGATGGTAAGAAGATATTTTTTCAACCTACTTCAAATATTTACGTCAAAAAATTTACTACAATATTAAATAAAGTGGAATTGGTGAAGAGCATATATACATGTTTACTACATGTATATATTCACATATATATATTTTAACAAAAAGAGCACAAGATTTCTAATTAAAAAGGAAGATTGAAAACATTTTTAAATCTCTTCTTCCTCCCAATCTTATAAAGTTAAAAGAATAACAACAAAAAGTATTAAAAAGGACCAAAGGAAAAACAACACCAGCAAACAAAAAATTTCAAGACTTTTTTTCTTTTCTTTGAAGATAGAATATAGATGAAATGGTAAAGTCAGAGCAAAGGAAGCCACAGCCTAGGATCTATATATAATAATGTGGTGCTATAGCTGATGAGGGTAGTAGGCTGTCGTGAAGACTTCTGAGGAGACTTGAAATGCCATACAAAGCAGATATGAGACATGGAGCTGAGAGCAGCTGGGTTAATTAAAAGTCAACTGATGAATAATCCACTTATCCACTTCCTCCCACCATGAGCAGATTGCTGAAAGCAATTACCCCTGAAGTCAGAATGGATGGTTCTTCTGTTAAATAAATAAATAAATAAATAGGTTAATTAATTAAACAAGCAAACAAACAAATAAATAAACAGACGGACAGATAGACGATAGATAGATAGATAGATAGATAGATAGATAGATAGATAGATGATAGATAGATAAAGAAGAAAGTAAGTAAGTAAATAAATAAATACATAAATAAAACATCTGGAGAAAACTAAGGCAGTTAGT
The DNA here is from genome assembly GCA_004027375.1 of Macroglossus sobrinus. NCBI lineage: Eukaryota > Metazoa > Chordata > Mammalia > Chiroptera > Pteropodidae > Macroglossus > Macroglossus sobrinus. The sequence continues at coordinate 1,792,911 of PVKZ01000063.1, forward strand.
ATATGAGTAGTCATCCTTTGGAAAAAAGTCTATGTTTCAGAAGAGAGACCTCAAAGCATAAAAAACTGGCTACCTTTAATTCACCTATTGTAAGTCTGCTAGTCAACAAACCTTACCCTTACGTCAAAGCTTAACATCAGTTTTTTTCTATTTATTCACTCTTAAACATTAGGTGAAATGAAGAAAAACTAATAACTGAGAAAATTCTGTAACAATTTAAGAGAATAACCAAGATATACCATCAGAAAACTAACCATGAAAGAAACAAAAAATAATTCACAGAACAGAACTTTAAATATTTTTAAAGTTTTAAAGAAATATTTAAATATTTCTTATTAACATCTTTAAATAGATTTAAGAGAACATTTCATTCATAAAAAATGACAGTGCTATAAAAAATATTCAGAAATTAAGAAACAGCACTTGAAAATTAAAAATATGATAGGTGAAAAATTTTTGAATGCAACATACGGCTTGGAAAATCAGGTAGGAATAGTCTCTTCAAAAGTGTAACATAGAAAATACAACAGAATAAAAGCAAAGAGCACCAACCCAAATCTCCACTTTCTGATTAGATTCAAATTTCATGCCAAGAAAAGAGAAAATCAATGAAAGAAAATTATCTTTAAAAATAATAATAATTGAGGAACTTTTCACAGAACTTTACTTTTCAGATTAAAAAGCCCCACCAAGGTCTCCAAATAATGAATGATGACATGATAGCCAATATTTATTGATGGGTTCCTATTTGGCCACCACTGTTCTTTGCAATTTACCTACATACACTCATTTAGTGCTGACGACAGTCCCAAGATGGGCAATATTATTAATCTCCCCATTTTAAAGAGAAAGAAATGCAGACACTGAGAGTTTAAGTAATTCTTCTTAAGGCTACTGAGGGACAAAACTGGGATTTGAACCCAGACATTTTAGATATAGAGGTCAAACCCTTATCCTATGCACAACAGTCTCATAAATAAATGAAACAAAGACCCACATCTAAACACACACTGTGAAATTTTACAATAATTATAAAATACATATTTAAATATCTTCCAGAAAGGAAACAACAGGTTACATATAAAGGGATGAGAATCAGTCTCCCGTGATTTTTCTCACTTGCAGCACTGTATAGTGAAGCAACAATTTTGACTTTAGAATGCTATACTCAGCATGACTGTTAAATATCTATAAAAGCAAAAAATATTTCAAGACATATAATTCCTTAGAAAGTTTATGTCTCATGCACTATTTTAAAAAAAGATTTTACTAATGATGTAGTCTAGTAAAATAAAGGACTAAATCGAGATAGAGAAAGACATCAGTAGTTCATCGCTCTCTGAAATACTTCCCTCACTTTTTAAGGATACACCACTTCTTCAGTTCTCCTTTTACCTCAAAAACTTCTATAGCTTGGTCTCCTTTGCAGATCTTATATTCTCAATCGCCGAAAGTTTGAGTTCCCCAAGGATCTATTCTCAGATCTTTTCTTTCTTACCAACTTCTTAATGATTTTATCTACTAGTAGGGCTTTAATTACTCAAACATCATCAGTAACTACAGTGGGTTCAATAGTGTTCTCCGAAAATTCATATCTACTCAGAACCCAGAATGTGACCATTTTAGAAACAGTGTTTTTGCAGATATAATTAGATAAGGATCTTCATATGAAATAATCTTGGATTTAGGGTGGCCCCTAAATCTAATGACTGGTGTCCTTATAAGAATAGAAGACACAAAGAGACCCATGAAGAAAGTCAGTGTGAAGATGGAAGCAGAGATTAGAGTTATATAGTCACAAGCTAAAGAATGTTTGGGCCACCAGAGACTGGATCCTTCAGAGGAAGCATGGTCCTGATGATACTTTGATTTTGGACTTATAGCCTCTAACCTATGAGATAATAAATTCCTGTTATTTTAAATCACCCAGTTTGTGGTACATTTTTAGAGCAACCCTGGGAAAATAATATATGAACTCATTTACATTTTCATTCCAGACCTCTCTCCTTTTATCCAGCCTTGTATATTCAATTTCTCACTCAATATTTCCACTCAGATAACAAAAGCTGCTTCTGAAATCTTCCTCATCTCCGAAAATGTCAATATCATTCAGTTACTTAGGCAAAAATCCTTAATTTTACTCTTAACTTCTCTCTTTCTCTTAAACCTCTGTATGAAATCTATCAGCAAATCCTACTGGCTATGTCTTCAAAATATATCCAGAATCTAATCATCATTTCCAGCCGCATTCGTGTTTACCACTCCAGTCCACATCACCATCATATTTCACCTGAGTTAATATAACAGCCCAATAAATATCCCTGATTTCATTTTTTTTCCCATCTATGGTCCATTCTGAATTCATAGCAGCCAGATGATCCTTTTGAAATATATATATCAGATTGTGCCATACCACTGCTGTGATCCTAGCTCCCATTCAGGAAAGATGTTAGGAGGAAAATATATTAAGAAAAAACTGTAGGGAATATACACTATTATCAACAATTTTCTATTTCTAAGTTTGGAAATTCAACTTTCCAGAAGCCTTTCTCTGTATGGTTCTGTGTTAGAGTTTAACAGTGAGAGGAACTCCTGAGATATGCTAGAGAAGCTAAGAAAAAGCCATTATTTTTGAGAAGTCATGGCAATCAATGCCATTCGTTTCTATGAGCTCTGTCTTTTTAATCAGATCTAATATAAATGTTTCCCAGATTTTCCTCAACCCCTTCCACACCTTTGTAAACCCTAATTTCTAGATAAAACTCTTTATTCCCATAGTACTTACAGAAGCTCTGTTCTCCTGAATGAATGCAAATTGATATGGAAGTCTATAGACCAGAGATAAAATGAAAAGTTTATTTTATTTTATTTTTATTTTTTTCCCTCATTAATCCCCCTCCTCACTCCCTTCCACCCCTGATCTATGGATGTTGTATTTCCCTTTAAGACCTGGATCTCTGAAGGCGGGGCATTTCCTCTTACACACTCATGGCTTGCACCCAGGGCCCTCATGCACCTGGGGCCTGGTCCACCTGGGGTGTGGGCCATGGCTCCACTTGGGTCACAAACCCAGGATCTTCTGTGTGTAAAGCAGATGTGCTAACCACTACACTATGGAGCCAACTCCAAGTTTATTTTTTACAATAAATTTATGATGAAATATAAAAGAAAAATGACTGTCAACTAGAAACTAGAAAAAAACAAATCAAAACAAAATGTTTTAAAGACAAGAAATACTATATATGCTACTGTGTCTTTAATAAACAATATTTACATAGCCACAATAACATAAACAATATGGATTTTTAATTTTAGATTTAATTAATAGAGCATATGAAATATTTCATTGTGGTTACTGAACAGAACATATATATCAACCCTGATAATATAAAAAGATAGAAGACAGAAGTTGGAAGAAAGCAGAAAACAAATTGGGAGATGGAGGTAAAGGGTAGAACTAATATCTTTATTTTACATAATGAGAATCAAGAAAAATTATTTATAGTAGATGAAATAAGGAATGAAGGTGCAAATATATACTACTGAAGGCTGAAAAGTTAACTTACATTAGAATGAATGGAAGGGCCATGGAATAAAGGAAGTAAATCCTTATCTATTATAGAAAGAAGTTTCCTGATAATGTCTAAAATTGACAAATTAAATAAAGCATAGTATAATCATATTAGAAGAATTGAAAATGATTCCTCTTAGCACCTTGCCTCAACTGGAGTTTCATGAGAAAATTAAGTTCTAATGCTCTAAGACACCCCATGTTAAGTCATGAATTAACTTCTCTCCTATATAGCTGGTATGATACTAGTCATGTACCATCTTTGGGAGATAGGAAAAAATTAGTCTTTCAGGTCATTTTATGGTTTCGTAGTTCATATGAGGAACTCATTTTATAAAAGCTGCTAGAAAGTGAGCAGGAATTGAGTCAGGGGACTATTGCTTTTTATTCCAAGTTCTATGTTGTTTGATATTTGTTAACCACGTGTCTAGTTTCTTTCATATACATAAAGATATTTTAAAAGAACACTCAGAAGCTTCATTTAAAAAGTGTTGAGTATAATAAGATAGCAATTACGCTAGTAGTGATGTGTAGATAAAAAGAAAAATGAGAAAGAAGCTCTGGACAAAGATATCAAGACTGGAGACATGAGGATAACATAATCCGAACTGATACTACAAGATGCTACTAAAATTGGAACAGGTTGAATGAAACTACTAAGGTTGAGATCATAGAGAGATGAGAAATAAACAAGGACAGTCTCTGGGGAAAAACTGAGAAAAAGAAAAGAAAGAAAATGTAAGAGGAATTTTAGCAGTGAGGTAGGAAGATCACAAATTTAACCACAGGAATCAAGAAAGAAGAAGAAAGCGTCAAGGAAGAAGGGGCTGTCAACAATGCCAAGGAGCATTTCCAATTGTCTTTTGATGTGTATTTTAAAAATCAATACTCCTGATTTAACACAGAATTGAAACTCCCTCTGATGTATGAGCAACAAGTTGAACAAAGCATTTAATAAAATAGAATTCTGGAAATGTCTTAAAACTTAAAAATCTTTGCAGCTCTTTCCCTTTTACAAGGTAGTTAATGTGTTGGGTATGAGGCTTAGAATACTTTTACTTGCTCAGTCATTGAACAAGTACATATCAAATGTCTATCATAAAAAATATGGTAGACATGGAAATATACTCAAGAGCTCACAGTCTAATAAAACAGGAACAGCATTAGCATAAACAACACAGATACAAGGTAGATATCTGGAGGCTTGTAGGAATAATGCAGATAAAAAGATGTGTGAATTCAGAAAAGAGACATTACTTCACTCTGAAACTCTGATCAATGAAAACTGGGCCACTAGAATAAAACACAGCTGAGCAGAAATTTCCAAATTTATACTGGCAAGTACTAGCAAATTACTTAAAACATTTATTAATTTATTACATTATAATCAAGTCCCTACTTTAAAATAGGCATGCTTCTTTCATATATTACATGATTTTATAGTTAGGCTCCCAAAATAATGTGAATGTGAAGTATCTGCTAGCTCTACACTAAGTAGACTGCTCTTCATCAGGGTAAAAATAAGTAAGTCTTAATTCTTGTGCTTCCCGAGCCACTTTCTAATAGCAAGGATTAAATTGTCTACTTGATCTACCTCAAAAGTATTTCCAGAAGGACAAAAAAAAAAAAAAGCTGATTTTCTCAAACTACCCAGCAAGAATAAGAGGGCTAGAGTGTCTTCGTGTAATAATTTATTGCAAACTTTCCAATTATTAATATGGCACTACAAAAGGCTTTATGCATTTTGATGAGCTCACTTACTAGCTATTCAGGAAAATGAGCTTTGAATGGCATGCCAGGACTGGTAAGATGACAGTCGAAATAGCTATTCTGTATTTATTTGCAAACTAACTGACAAACTTATATCATAAGAAATACTGCTTTGAGAGAAATGAGCTCACTGATGCCAATAAACAAATAAATGGAATATCAGTTTCCATATATCTGAATAAGAAGTCATCAGATAGAGCTTTGAGTAGGTCCTAACTATGAAATGTACTGATAGATGGCTTCTATTGGCTTTGAGCAAGTGTCAGATCTCAGACAGACTATTTACTTTCAAACCATTTTATTATAACAACTGCTTCCATCTCTGCTGTAATACCCATTAGCTTGATACAGGTTTCTCAGCCAGTAACAAAATGTCACATCTCTCCCACATACATAATTGAAGAAAAAAATAAACACAAAAACAAACAAACAAACAGCAATTGAACAAACCAATAACCCCTTTTACTTCATTACAGTAAAGTGAAACAGCCTATGAGTTTCTTAAAGACAGGTTTGCTCCTTTATGGAGCTCTAAAACCTCTTAACCACACAGATTGATGGCAATTGTTTGGACCTGTCAATACAAGGTCACTTAATCAAACTGCTTCTAGACTAATTGTATTTTTTGTTCTAACAACCTATTTTTTCATGACCAATAAGATCAGTTGTAAAATCCAATTTTAGCATTAAGATAACACCAAATGCTAAATCAAGGTTTTTCCAATTTTGAGCATCTGATTTTATGGACTCAGCCTAATTCTGTATTTGGGTAACACACTTATTAAAAGGAAAAAAAAAAACCTTTAGTCCACATTTTTATGATTATCTGATATAACAAAGGGAGCAGGAGAAGGAAGGTAACTGGCAATTCTGTGGCTACTAAGTGCCAGGTATTTTATCTATCTTTTGTATCTGGTTTCCATTATATTATTATTCACACACACACACACACACACACACACACACACACACACACACACTCTCTCTCTCTCTCTCTCTCTCTCTCTCTCTCTCTTTTTATATTTATATAGTGATTGAAGAAATGATATGAAGGGATCCAAAGGAAAAATAATCTCTGTAAGACATACCACAAGCTAATTGTTTTCTATGGCCACACAAGTGTTTCCCAGGAATTCATCTTATAGCTGCTCAGGGTCAGGATCTAACATTATAAAGAGGTTTGGTGAAAAGTTTGTCCTTTTAGTAGTTTCAGTGCCTTAGTCAACCACAGAAGCATTTGGAAGTCTAGCTTTACCTATACTATCTGAGTGCTAAGCTGCTCAAGCAAAGAAAATGATCTAAATGCACAGCAATGAGGAAGTGATTAAATACATTATAGCACATGTATAAAATAGAATGCTATACAGCTTATTATAATGATGTTTCTGAAAATTATTAATGACATGGAAAAAACGCTCATGATAAATGTCACATAAAAAGAAGCAGAATTAAAAATATAAATAAAATATTATTCTAGTATGTATACATGCCTTTCATTTTGAATAAGATAGCAATTATCTCTAATTATTAATATTACCGAATTTTTTATTTTGAATATTTCTTTATTTTATAAATCTTGTAAAATTCAATATACTTTGCTTTTATAATTTAAAAAGATTTACCAAAAAGTTATGGAGTTTATAAATAAAATGAGGATGGATTAGAAGAATAGTTCATATGCATCCCTGACATAAATGAATGTCTCAGGTAGATGGTCAAGGCCATCTAGTCTCATCTTCCACTGCATCCCTTCCACAGATCCAATGCTCTGAGACATGTACTGGCCTTCTCCTTCTTTGCACATGAACTGAATTTCCTGTCTCCCTGCTTCTGCCTACATGGCTCCTTCTTTCTGGAATACATCCTTCCCTTGGCTCATCAAAATCATATTGCAAGGCTCTTCCCAGGTCTTACTTATCCAGGGTGACATTCCAAATTCTCTGGGTTCTATTTCTGCTGCATTTGATGTTGAACTTATCATAGTCAGCTGAGTGCCTGTTAGTCCACCTCCATATTTATTGAGATATAATTGACTTGTAACATTGTGTAAGTTTAAAGTATATATATCATGGTGATTTTATATACTTATATATTGTAGTATGATTACTACCATAGCATTAGCTAACATCTCCTTGTGTCACATAATTACCATTTCTTTTTTGTGATGAGAACATTTAAGATTTACTCTCTTAGCAATGTTCAAGTATATAATATAGTATTGTTAACTATAATCACAACACTGAGCATTAGATCCCTAGAATTTATTCATTTTCTAACTAGAAGTTTGTACTCTTTGACCAATACTCTCCATTTTCCCCACCCCTAGCCTCTGGTAACCACTATTTTACCCTGTTTCTATGAGTTTGTTTTTTTTAGATTCCACATATAAGTGATATCATACAGTATTTGCTTTTTTTCTGTATGACTTATTTTACTTAACATAATGTCCTTAAAGCCAATCCATGTAGTCATAACACTGTTGCACATTTGATAAACTACAGTATAGTATAAACAATTTTTATATGCACTAGGAAACTAAAAAAAAACCAGTGTGTATGTAACTTGCTTTTGGAGGATATGCGCTTTATTGTAGTTGTCTGGAACTGAATCCACAATATCTCTGAAGTATATCTGTATATATACAGTGGAATATTATTCAGCCATGAGAAAGAAGCACTTGCTGCTTCATCTCTCATTTTTATGTTATGGAGACAGCTTCTTTCCTTAAACTTCATGAACCAGTATCTGCCAGCTTCAGACTTTTCTTCTGCAGCTTTATTATCTCTCTCAGTCTTTCTGGAACTGAAGAGAGTTAGCACCTTGCTTTGGCTTAAGGGAATGTTGTGGATGGTTTGATCTTTTATCCATATCACAAAAATTTTCTCTAAATCACTATTTCCTTTCTTATCATTTGTGTGTTTATTGTCCTTTAAGAACTTTTCCTTTGCATTTACAACTTGGCTAAGGGGCGCAAGAGGCCAGCTTTTGGCCTAGGTTGGCTTTTGACATGCCTTCCTCACTAAGCTTAATAATTCCTAGATTTTAATTTAAAGTAAGAGACTCACTTGAATACTAAGAGGTCATTGTTGAATTATAAATTGTCAGGGGGATCACTTCTTAAATTAAGTAACTGTCTAGCCACTATGCTGTACACCTGAAACTAATATAAAATAATATTGAACGCCAACTCTAATTGAAAATCAAAAAGTGGGGAGAAAGATGAAAGGGAATAAGAGGCAAACTTCTAGGTATGAAACAAATAAATCATGGTGATGAGTGTTCAGCATAGGGAATATAGTCAACAACATTGTGATAGTGTTGTACGGTATTAGATAGGTGCTGGACTTATCATGGTGATAAGCTTTTAGGTATATATATATTTGAATAACTATGATGTACACCTAAAACTAATGCAATACTGTAGGATAGCTGTATTTTAATAAAAACTTTTTAAAAAGAGAGAAAAAATTAATGAAATGAATTATTTAAGCAATTTTATTTTCTCAAAGGAAATGATCCTGTAGTGGATTTAAAAACATAACTAAGTTTTGGTCTTTTAAACTTTGATCCACAGTGACTAGCACAAAACAAGAAGGATCTTTAGACTTTAAAATCAAAGAGAAAACATTAAGGAAGCAGACTTAAAAGATTCAGCTACTCAATTTGCTTGTGTGTGTGGTTTAAAAGATGGGATATATACTGATAGCTGCCATTTTAATTTTTTTAAAATTTTATTTTATTAGTTTCAAGTATATAGTATATTGGTTAGACATTTATATAGTTTATGAAACAATGCCTCTAATTGCTCTTTCTCTCCTCTGGCTCTCTACCTAGCCAATACTAACTAATGCTAACTGCGTTCTTTATGCTGTGCTCCCTACCCCTGTGACCATCTATCAACTATTAATTTGTACTTCTTTAACCCTTCATCCCATTCTCTCAGCCCCCCAATCCCCCTTCCCTCTGTCCATTACCAGATTGTCCTGTATATTTGTGAGGCTGTTTTTGATTAGTTTGTTCTTTTTGTTCCTTATATTACCCATATCAATTAACAAATATTTTTAGAATTACACTAACAACAACTACTTGGAAATGATATTTGGAACTTTAATGCTAACTCATCAATATTAAATTTACTCCACATTTTAAATGGAACTATTTAAAATATAATACATTAAAATAGCTGTAATGCAACACTATAAAATTAGGCACACTCTATACTTCTAATTTCCTATGTCGAATGATTAAAAATAGGAAAATCTTCTGTTAAATCACCTTTATCTATGCCCTAGTACCATGTTCTCCCTAAACTATGAGATAAGCTTTTGTAATTCTTCCTGCTCTAAGATCTCCTGTGCTTAGAGAAGGAAAGAAATTCACTTAAATAGAAAAGAAATTTATTAGGCAGGCAGGGAAAATTGTCAAATTCTACCTCACTGGCTGTAAATTTTTCTAACCATATATTTAATATCATTATTTTGAATAAAAAAAATAGTCAAAGTACATGCAAATAAGATAAATTCCTGGAAAAAAAATAGGTATAGTATGCTCACTGTGGTAGAGACTAACAGTTCACAGAAGTCTATTTCCTCCTCTTCTTTGGTACACAGCTAGCCCACCTGAGTTTCAGCCAATTAACAGAAGCAGCCAAGGCTTTTAGAAAGCAGGTGTGCTACCCTCTCCACCCCTACCTTCTTTCTTCCCATTCTGATGACTAGATACAGTTAACAAGGTCCCAGGGAATGGGAAAAGGGGGACAGGGAAAGGCAAAAGAGAAAAGTTTTATTTCCTAAACGTCCTGCCAAACAGAAATGCTTACTTTCAACAGTTACATGAGAAATAAACTTCTTTTGCAATTAAGTCGTAAGCATTTTGGTTCTACATGTTATTGCTGCTAATATCTCCCTAACTAATTCAATACTATACCTTACATAAGTTACCTGAAATCTCTATCTTTCAAGCACACATGCACAGTAAATCTAAGTATCATTTGTTGTGTGCCCTGCTTTCTGATTTCTTCCCCCTTGAACATGGATATTATCTTTTCTAGAAGTATATGTAATATACATAACTCATGTATGCTCACATTAATATTTATTTATTCATTCATTTAACCAGTCTGACTGAGAACCAGCTATTTGGCAGACTTTAGGAATACAAGAGTGAAGAAAATATTGGACCCACCTTTGGGAAGCTCATAACATATCAAGAAAGATAGATCTGTATAGCAAGAGTATCATCTAATGTATTAATAGGTGTGCTTACTATTTATCTCCCTTTCCCTCTTCTCTAAATGGCAGTCTCCTCTCTTAAGGTCCTTCTTTCCCTCCTCTAGTACCCATCCCCAGCTTATATAGAGAAAATCGAGCCACTTATTTTGTAAATAGCAGCAAAGACTGGAAAATTCAGAGGTAAGTAGATGGATAGATTGGTTAAGGGTATTTGGAAAAACAGGGAAGTGTTTTATGAGATGATGCTAGGTCTGAGGAAAAATCCAGAAGACTATCTCAGGATAGCATACATAGAACCTGGTCTCTATTTAATGAGGAAATAATGGTAGGTCTGGGGAAAGATTCAGAAGACTATTTTAAGGTAACATAGATGGAACCTGTTGCTGAACTTGGAAAAGAGAAGCTAGCAAATACTGTTAAAATCACCAAGTAAAAAGAATCAAACAAAAGCAAAAGCTTTGATTATTCATAAAGCAAGACATCCTCCTGTAACACTGCCTACTATAATCTCTTCAAATAAAATAAAAGACACAAAGTGGAGGGACCCAAGGAAACACAGGTCATACATGTAAGCATCTCTAGGTATACTCTGAGGAGAGGGATCCCAGAAAATGACTGGTCTGGTTGCCAATAATCAAGTTCACGGTGCAGAGCCAGGGGATATTACTGCTAATGGTATCTGTGGTGAAGTATGGGATGCCAAGTTCTACAGTTTTTTTCAAAATTACCTTTAGATCATTTACTTTAGATTATGCTCTTTGTACATTGCATGTAACTTGTTAACATTTTCAGATATAAAAAACATCACTTTATCCAAAAGTTAATGTTATCAAAGAGTTAATTGGTAATTTTGGCTTGCTTTCCCATATGTTTCTTTATTCTTCAATAAAGTCGATGAATGATATCCTTTATAGACTGTTCTTTTTAAAGATGATCCTGAAAGTCCTACAGTCATCTCCTATAAGGGTTTCGAAAGAGCTTCAATATATTTTCTTGAAAATTATTACTTTTTAAAAACTGATTGACCCAAACTTTCTCTCCACTCAGATTGACTGCATTTCTGAAATTTCACAGAAAAAAATACCTTATAATAAAGCTAATTATTCTAAAATTTCACACGTTTATTGCATTTTCTTGGTTTAAAAAATAGACTTCTACCAATATTTATTGTTACTACCAGTTCTCTTCATATTACATAGAATTCTCCACAAGGAAGGCACATACAAAATGATTTTCGATACATGATGTTAACACTATAAGAAAACCTGAAAAAAGAACAAAATTGAACCAGTTACTTGAGTTTACATTTTCAGGAAACCATCCCCAAATCCCTGCATTAATAATAGTGATATTTTTCTCAATGTCTTAAAGTTATTGCTGTGACTTTCAAATTTTATTTTGAAATAGGCCAAGGCTCCCAAATGTGCCATAAAATATGACCTATAATTTGGGATTCTCTTTGCTGAAGTTTTATTTGATCAGCTACACTATTTATCTTGATATTTCTGTCGGGCCATGGAGAGTTGGTTAAAGGTGAACATTTCTTAGTCTCTTCATCTCTATTTCTTTGGTTGATTCATGACCTAATATAACCTTTGACCCTAAACAGGCATAGTTCTAGTGAATAACTGCTTGTTTTAGACTGCTGTTTATATCCACAGCCAGGCAACCCTATTAAGTATACTTGAAAATTTATATGTGAGCAAATACATAAAATGTCCTTTCTTTTCCTCAAAACAAATTTTTTTTAAAAAAATGAAGCAACATTAAAATAAGTGTAATACAAAAAAACGTAAAATTCCAAGTATAGAGTGATTTACACGTTGTAACTCCTTAAAATAAGTAGCCTATTTTAGAAAGTAAATTATTAAAGTAAGAGTGTAAGACAATGAATTGTACATTGTGAAACTAAAAGAGTTTAAGTGTTTAAACTAATGAGAAGGCTGATTTCCACACAAATTATTCTACATGTACATGTGCACACACACACACATCTGTTGTCTTCTGGAACCTAATGCCTGAGCATCTTAGCTAATTTATCTATGCTAGTTCCACCTAATATAACCTAGTCATGTGAAAAATATTTATGACTGAGATTCTAATATGGTAGAGGTATGATCACAGAAGACTGTACATCTGTACCTTCAGATTGTAGATATCAAGTACTCTGTACAGGAAACTGCCTTATGGTGATGGTTACTAAAGTCATGTTACTACATTATCATACAGAGATACTTTTCAGGATGGACTCTTAACTTGAGCTATAAAATAATGAACACTATGATAATAGAAATTTTAGAATAATTGTATATTTGAAAATTCTGAATAAATGCCATCTTGTTCACAGGTGGCAGACCCACATATTGAGCCATAGTGTGTTAAGATACATATCTGCACATGCCTCTAACAAGTCTGGATGCTCTGTCAACTGATAATAAAGGTAAACATTAAAAATACATACATATAAAACAGAGAAACAATATACTACATATTCTATGATTCCATTTACATAAAATTGTAGGAAATGCAAAGTAACATAGTAACAGAAAGCAAATAAGTAGCTCCCTGGGGATGAAGGATTACAAACTAGGACAATTTTGGGGGTGCTAAATATGTTTATTATTTTGATTGTGGTGATGGTTTTGCAGGTGTATAATACATATGAAAACTTATCAAGTTGTGCTCTTTAAATGTGTACAGTTTATTATATGTCAATTTTAACTCAATAAAGCTATTAGAGTATGTAATAAGTAATATGTGTTCTCAGCTTGATGCATAGATACAATACAATGGTCAGACATTGGTTTTTAATCATTTATTAGTATAAACCTGTCAAGAGCTAAACAACTTCCAAATGCTCAAGTTAACAAATTCTCCTTATAAAAAGAGCCAAAATTAGTTATAGAAATTAGAAAATTAGTTATAGAAACCGGGGGGAACAAAAGAGGCAGAGTGGTATAAAGGGAGACTGTTTGGGAACTCGAGCATAGAAGCTTTTAGAATGGGGTTACTTGATGGGAACACAATATGTTAGCCTCACATTAACAAACAGGAGTTTTACAAAGACACAGGTTGAGGAACACAGGCTGGGAAGTTGCCTTTTCAGCATGGGAAACCACGTGACAGGGAAGGAATACTATAACTCTGAATACTAACTGAACTCAGCAGGTCAGTCTCCATGGCAGTTCTTCCCACATAGTGCTGAAAGCAAAGGTAACTGCATGGGGGTCTGGGGCAGCCAAGTCAGAACTGGTTGGGGTTCACAGAAAGGAGTGGCAGGCCTTAGGTTGCTTAACCTGCGTGGAAATCAGTGAACATAGTTGTGAGAAGTAGAACTTTGAAAAGGCTTGCAGCTCAGGCCCAGCTTGAGATGGAATCTTTTTTCCCTCTGAATACTTACAGCATGACTGACTTGCTCTATAGCTATTTTGGTACATGTCTTACCACCACCAACTCTCTACGAGCTCATATTCCTAAAGTAGAGAGCATTTCTTACAAATCTTTGATACCTCCTATGACTGACAATAAAAATTGAGTGAAGCAATAAAATTAATGTTAGTAGGCTTTCCTAAAGCTCATTATCCTTGTTTCTCAGCTGACATCATTATCTACTTTAAAGATTCTGCTACAAACAGACCAGCCACCTTCTTCACCAAAGTGATAAGTGAACATCAGAATCCCAGAATTGAATCACAAGAACCTCTTAACCCATGATAAATCTCAGGCTTACTTTATTAAAAGTTGCAGAGGCCAGTGTGACAGGAATTCAGTGTGAACTGAATTTGAACTCAGTTCCCCAATTCAGAGTGCTCCTTGCTTGTTTGCTGTGCGACTGTACTTGACTGAGTTTCTGAGAAGTCTATCTAAGCTGGAGACAAATCCAATGGCAAATCTGCCTGGAGATGTATAACATAATATTTATTTTTCATTGCCTACTTTCCTCATTTTATCAGTAGAAGACTAATTTGAAGAGAGGATGTCTCAATACCAGGCACTGGACATTTTGTGAAGTTAAGCTGCTAAGGCTCACAGGCTTCAGGTACACACATACTCGTGGTACATACTGCCTTCAGGTTCGCTGTGTTGAGCACAGCAGTAAGAAAGCATCAATCTACACTACTAATAAGTTGCCAAAATAAGGTCTAGAGCTTCTATTGTCTCTATAAAATATACAGGGGGAAGGGGCACAGTCTCTCTATTTTGATAATTCTAATTCAGCATAGCTGGCATGATACAAGAAAGAGTACAGATCTTTGCAGTTTTCTTCAGAGCTTTTCCATGTATTTCAATCTGACAGATATTATTAGAATCTAATAAGTTCTGAAAACCATTGTGGTGCTGCGGATTCAGCAGTAATGATCTAGTTTCCATTCCAGGAAATCAGGTGCTTCCCAGAGGGGCTAATCTGAAAGCCTAACCAGGTGAGATGGTTGATGGAGCATGCCCTTGCGGGTGGTAGGAGTATGTGAAACCAAGATTCACAAGAAACATGCAGAGATGAAATGAACACTAAACCTGGCAGGCAGTAGTGCCAGGTCATCTGTCCGAAAAGGCTAGGAACAGGGAGAGAAGCCAGTTACAATAACCTAGGAATCCCCATTTTGGGTATCTGCCCCCCAAATTTGAAAACATTTATCCATAAAGCTATATGCACCACAATTTTCATAGCAGCATTATTCATGGTGGCTGAGACATGGAAGCAACTGAAGTGCCCTTCAATAGATGATTGGATAAAGACGTGGTACATATATACAAATTATATATATACATATATAATAGTCCATACATACAATGGAATATTACTCAGCTGTGAGAAAAAATGAAATACTGCCATTTGCAACAACATGGATGGATCTTGAGATAATCTAAGTGAAATAAGTCAGACAGAAAACATTGAAAACCATATGATTTCACTCATATGTGGGATATAAAACTGAAAGCAACAAACAAACGTGACAAATAAAGACTAATGGACATGGACAGTGAATTAGTGATCACCAGAGGAAAGAGGGGGAGGAAGGAGGTAAATAAGGTAAAGGGGGTCAAATATTTGGTAGCAGAAGGAAATTTAACTTTGTGTGGTGAACATACAATGCAATATATATATGATGTATTGTTGAATTGCACAGTTAAAATTTAATTGACTTTCTTAATCAATGTCACCCCAATCTATTTAATAAAAAAAAAATAAGACTGAGGAAGAGAAATCAAAGGAAGAGAACCAAAAAAGAACACCCAAAGCAGTAAGGGAAAGAAAGAATTAAAAAAAAATAGAATTGTCACAGTGTCAAATTGGTTAAATCAAGTAAAAATGGAAGAAAGGCTGCTGGATATAACAATTCATGTGGGAGCAAGAGTGATACAAATTGAAATAAGTTGAAAAATGAATGAAGGTCAATAAAATACAACGTAGAGATTTCATTTCAAAAAGTTTAACCATGAAGGAAAGGAGAGGGATATGTCAGTACTTTAAAAGGAATGGAAAAGCAAAGATTGAAGGAATATTTTAAGGTAATAAAACTTGAGTATATTTGTAAGCTAAGAAATAGAACCAGTAACAAAGGAAAGATGAATGATACAAAATGGTGAAAAGATAGCTGAATTTTAACTTCATTTCGCTAGTTCTGGGTACGTGAAAAACAGTTCATGAAGAAATTATTTTATTCTTCTCCGATGTTCAAGATAGAACAATATAGAAGGTAAAAAAAAAAAATGAAGCATTAGAAAGAGAGGGAGGTTATAGGAGGATTTTTTTCTTCTGCCTCTGTCCCCAGCAAAATCCTGGGTTCTGAATCTAAAGCAGAGAACACTGCTTTACAGGTGTTTACATTTACAAATAAATGTAATGCACTTATTCCAGAAATGATGAATTCAATTATATTTTTTTGGGAAAGTGTGGCCCTACTTAACCAAAGAGTGAGTCTAATTAATTAGGTCATATATACCATTCAAGGACATGTTTCCAAATAATTACAAGATAAGAAATGCCATTAGCTATTAAAATGATGCCAAACATAACTCAATCTTTCTTTGCTGGCTTAGAAGGAATTTACAGTGCCCCAATGCCATCATTATAAATATCAATTCAAGAATAAATAAATTGATACTTTCTCATAGAAATGGCTTTTTCTATTTATAGACTTGCTAAATATATTGACAGATTGGAAGAAATAAAAAGTTGGTGTAGCAGATATCACAAAATGTAGAGAACTACCAGGTTGCTTTTGGCCCCTAAAATGTTATGATTATTTCCTGTCAAAAACGTCCCACCATGGTTACCAATTATCTTATTTTAATATATGTACTACAGGTCAAGAATATAGCATACATTGATTATATCCCTAGGATAACTATTTTGAGAAAAATACATAAATGAGATGATAACATTTTTAAGGTTTAATGAACTACTCAGTAACAGCAAATTATGAAATAGTTCCTTTTCATGTACATTCAGCTGTATCATTTCAGTAATGAAAAGATATGATAGTTGACGACCTAATTCAAACTAAAAAATTGTCCCTAGAGTTGTCAGTGTGTTCAAGTCAGAAAGTGAATGCTATTAATACAACTGAGTGAGGTATCCCTGCAGGAAAAAAGTTAAAAAGCAAAATGTAAGGGGGAAGCAAAACATGCTATATTCAGGAAATTCTTTATTGAGGAAAAAGGCAGAGCAGGAATATTAAATATGGCTTATAATTATAATATCAAAGAAAAAGCTAAATGATATAAATACTTTAACAGTCTTTAAGACAGAGCTCCAAGTATTTATATAGTGTCTCAAGGAAGTGCAGCATTTTATTATGAAATAATGTCTGTAAAAGCACATTGTTGGGTTGGGTATCTAAAGCATGCCAGGCTCTGGGGAAGGCCCCAAAGGCATAAAGACACAGCCCGTGGCCTATCAGGCTCACAGTCTAATACACACACACACACACACACACACACACACACACACACACACACACACACTAATTATATGAAACACAAAAATATATATGCATGTATTTTATATATATGTTTATATTATATATAAAAATTATATACAAATATTATATATATATATATATACAGTCGTGTGCTGCTTAATAATGAGATGTGTTTTGAGAAATGCATCATTATGTAATTTTTGTTACTGTATGAACATCATTATAACAAACCTAGGTGATACAGCCTACTACACACCTAGGCTATATAGGTATAGCCTATGGCTCACTCCTAGGCTACAAGCCTGTACAGCATGATACTGTATTGAATACTTTGGGCCACTGGAACACACTATAAGTATGAATGTATCTGAACATATCTAAACATAGAAAAGGTACAGTAAAATATGTATAAAAGATAAAAATGGCACACCTGTATAGGGTGCTTACCATGAAGAGAGCTTGCAGGACTGGAAGTTGCTCTGAGAGAGTCAGTGAGTGAGAGGTGAGTACATGTGAGGGCCTGGGACATCACTGTACACTGAGGTAGACTTTATAAACACTGTGCACTTAGGCTACACTAAATGTATAAAACAGCATGAGTTTAAATGAAGCCCAAGAGAAAATGATACAGTTAAGAGACGAGGTAAGCATGAGATGTCTGAGATTGCTGCCAGTTTAACATGGCACAGTGTTTTACAGCAAATTTTTTTTCTATTAGTAGAAAGCTAAAACAACAATTAAAAGCATACATAAACCAGTCACACAGTCACTTACGTACTGTACACAAGTGTATGTACTTTTACATGACTGGCAGAACAATGGGTTTGTTTTCACCAGCATCACCGTAACCGCACAATTAACATGTTGTGCTATGTTAGAATGGCTACGGCATCACTAGGCGATAGAAAATTTTCAGCTCCATTATAATCTTATGGAACCACTGTTGTATATTCAGTACGTTGGCTGACCAAAACATCATTATACAGCACATGACTGTGTGTGTATATATGAAATTATCTGTGAGGCTTGCCAGAAGAAAACACAGTTGCAAATATTACATTTAAGCTTCATTATTTTGTTTTCCCCCCAAACCACAAGGAGATATGTTTTCAGAGTACGCTCTTGCTTTTTCTTTCGTCATATGCTAATCAAAGACAGTCTGCAAATACTACTCCTGTGCATTGGCCATGGAACGAGGGCATTATGGGTATTACCCCTTATAGCAATCCAGACCCATTCTGAAGTTCCATATGAGTGCCAAATTCTAAAAACAGTTTTGCATCCCTTAAAGCAGTGGTTCTCAAAGTGCAGACCACTTGAATCCGAATGCTCTGAGGATTCCTGATAAAAATATAGATTTCTGATCTCTGCCTTAGGTCTGTATCATCAGAATCCCAGGAAGTAGAGTTTGATCATCTACACTTTTCAAGTAGTCCCCAGCTGATCTGTGAATGCCTTAAAGTTAAAAAGCCATACTGCCCAAGGAACCAGAAATGTTCTTCCCTCCAGCATTTAGATCTGTGAAATGTACTCTCTCTTCCTCTTTGTTTTAGCCTTCAAGAAATTTGGTATTAAAATTGATGTTGAATTCTAACAACTACCGTATTTTATCAAATCCAGCTAATTTATTAATTTTAAGTTGCACATTATTATTTTATGAATCATCAAGAAAATTGCTGCCAATTAAACAAGATATACCATCAACTGTATGATGTACACTAATTTTGGAAATGTCAACATGTAAAATATGTGCATCTTAGGACTGATGAAAGAATGTTCTTTCTAAAATTTAACTCGTGTGAGAAGTTTGTCAAAATTTAAAGTTTGGAGAGATGAACAGAAGTTTGCTAGGAAACTCTCTGTCAAGGAATAGTACTTTTAGACAAAGGGAAGGGCAAAGACACAAGGACATGAAACTCACAAGCCTGATCTAGAGAGGTTTCTGAAATCAGATGGCTTGAGTTCCAATATCTGCTTTGATACTTACCAACTGAATGACATTGGTCAAACTCATTTTAAACTTTCTGGACTTCTAACTTCTTATTTGTAAAATAGAATATTGCATCTGCTTCCTTGTGAAATAGAATATTGTATCTGCTTCTTAGGCTTAAAAACAGAACACTAGAGCATGCACATCCAATACACAGAATATATTCTGAATTACAACTTTTGTTACAATTATTAATTATTATTATATTTATTATTATTATTATTATTGCTAGACAGAACAGTCTGGAGGGAATGGAATGGAAAGTGAGAGAACGTGAAGCTGGAGTGGTAGGCAGGAATAAGATTTTGATTCCATATTCCTAGAAATTTAGAATCTATCTCCTAGGTGATAGGGAATTACAGGAAGCAGTATGGTGACAGTCCAATTTGCATTTTAGAGCAATTACTCTGTTGTTCATTCTGGAGAATGGATTCAAAAGGCGGGGCCACAGAGGCATGGAGAGCACTTAGGAGGCTCTGGCCACAGTTCAGGTGAAAGATGATAACAGCAATTTAACTTGCAAAGTTACATGACTTTGTGACTAATTTGATGTGCGCGAGTAATCAGTAGAAGTCAAGGATATTTCCCAGATTTTTTAGTGTACAGAATTATATTTAGACAATAGATAAATATTCTAGAATTTATAACAGCTACTGACCCTAAGAAAATTAAAAATTAAAATGGAAAACTTAGAAGTCAACATGTAATTAGCATTCACAGATATCAGTAAATAAAGATAATGTAAGGGAGAAGAAATGACATGGATGGCAGGTTAATACTATTGAGAATGGATAAAATTAATTAGCAAAAGAAAATAAGTTATTAATCACAGAGTTCATATGTTCTTTTTGGCATCTATCCTAGTAGAGATTTTTCACACACAAAAAGAGTTTTATGAATAATAATAGGAACTATAACAATAGAATATATATCTACAGCTAGGGAGATTGTCCTGTAATTAGCTGGAATTAGAAATCTGAATTTTAATCTTGGTGTTGACCAATTAATATCTTATCATTTAAAGCAAATTAGCTAACTTAGCTGATCAAGTTTTATCATCTGTAAAAACAGGGATGATCATACCCATTTTATAGAATTTTTAAACAGTTTTAAAAATTGTTAGGTGCTATATTTTCCTATACTGCATACATAACTGAGACATGAAAATGCCACACATTTTCATGAGTCATGATAAAAAGTATTTAATTTATTTAATATAAAAGTGCTTAAATTTTTATTTTAAAAAAACCCTCACTTATTAATGCTATTTCCTTTTCTTTTTTGAATTTTAATATCATTCCACTTGGTTTTTTAGATATATCAGCCAATAAAATGTAATGCTAATGAAATTTCCTGTGAAAAAAATATGAGCAAATAAATAGAAAGGAGATGCAAATATTTAACCTATTTTAGAACTAGATTCTGATTTTCACACTATGGGAGGATATTCTGCTTCCTGTTGCTACCCACACTGAGGAGGAGCTGGTCTACCTAATGGTACAGAGGCTCCACAATTGTGTAAACACAAAGAATACACATAAATAAATCTGTAAAATCACACTAATCAAAAATAACTAATTTAAGATTGGAATACTAAATAATTACTGAAGAAAAATGGATAAATATATGTCTATGGTTGGCCTGAATGGCAAGACTGAAGTCATTAAAAGCTTTATGGATGAAAAGAAGGTTGAAAAGGAAAGAAATTTGATCTGATATATGACTGTAAAAGGAATGGTTTGGTGGCAGGAAACGTAGCTTGGTATGTGTAAAGGATGAACCTATGCTTGAAAAAAGTGAAAAGATCAAACCTAGCTCATTATTACAATTCAAAGAGAGTACAGAATCACATAATGGGAAACCCAACTTAAATAATTTTTTATAAATTATGACTAATACTATCACAAAAACTATGTATTATTGTTTTATGTGATTATGTTATTATATTTTCAATGGTTTAGTTCTATTGAGACTAAATTTTTATTTGAGACTTAGATCATAGAAATGAAACACAACAGTGAGAGCATGGAAGCATAAAAGCCTCTGGATTTGACTCATCTAGAATAAGGCATTATATCCCATACTTTTACAGTTTATCATATCCTTACTATAGTATTTAAAAGAAAATCACCTACAAAGCACAGTAATATGAACTAATTTAAAGTCTACAATTTGAGGATGAAATGGTTTCTGACATATGAATCCTGATAGAATTTACTAGTGCAGTGTTAGACTACCTACCACATGCTCTTTTGAGATTCTATATATGTATGTGTCTACATAAAGCACACAGCAATACAGATAGCAGTTAGAAAGCAATATCTGCAACATGCTTTACCATGACAAACTACTTTCTTTAGCTGAACTAATCACTATCACATACAATTAAAATAATCTTGTTTAAAGGCATTACATCATGCTTATTTCATTTTAGTTAAGATAAAAAACAAAATATTAAAATTACTTATATTTAAGTTATAAAATTTCTATTACAAAATAGTAATAAAATTACTTAATAGGTGGCATACATCAGAAAATAATCTTAATTTGAATTTATAAATGGCTTTGTTTTAGACCTCTCTAAAAATTTTTAGTTATGTTTCTATTTCAGTTTTATAAAGTATGAACACTGTGTCCAAAGGTTTTTATGCCTTGGGACCCAGAAATAATATAAAGCGACTGAAATACTTATTAAGCTAGTAAAAGCATTCTGAATACTAATTAAATTTTAATTTACACAAATGTTTTGAGAAGTTATCCAATCTATTCAGAGACAACTTTTATTATCACTCTATTAGGTGATACTATCTACCTAAATAACATTTTCCTCTTTAAAAAGAACAAGAACTAAGAAATTAGTTACAATTTCCCGCCAAAGATATAAAGACTGTTTTTAAGCTACTTTAACAGGTTGAGTTAACATAGCAGATAAGTTCTTCTCTATAAATTTCCTATTGACATGTTTTATGATAGAACAAGCCTCATCCGAAAAGCAGGTAACATTTTTTTTTATCTGAGCAAAGCATGATTGTATTTTTTAAAAGTACCCTGTCTATGGAAGACCAATTTAGTTCCATTAATGAAAAGGAAGCACAATGTGATTGAGAATGTAACACAAAATTATAGTTCATTAATTCTTCAAGTATGTAATTTTCCAGACTCCTGATCCCCCATTGATTTCTGCACACCCCCATAGGTCCTACAAAATGTGAGCAAAAGGAAATTTAATCATGTTACTATACCATGTGTGGAGATAGTGATACTCCACAATTAGGTAGAAACATCGTGAAAGGGATTTTTTTTTTCCAGTGACTGCTTCATCATTTAGCCTTGTTAACATTTCTTTGTTGTCAAAAATTGATCAATCACAGACCTACAGACAACTGGGATGCTGACAGTATTCTATTATACAGCCAATATCGTCAAAGGAGATGATACTTGTTACAATCGAAGCTGATAATTCAGAACACTTAATTAGGCATGATGAATTGGATGTACACTTCAATCTTTTTTTTTTTCTTAACTTGTATGCAATGTATTGTCCTGTTGGTATCATTGCCAGAGAATATGCCAATGCCCATTAAAATTTAAACTAAAAAAATTACATATTAAATGATAGAACACAATTGTAATTTTGAGTGCTGGGTCAAAGATTCACATCCTGATTTTCTATCTTTTATAAGGATTATGTCTTTAAAATTATAATGCTCCACTCATCTGCTTGCCAACTGGTCCTTGGAACTTAAATTGCTTCAATTTCCCACATCTCATACTTGGGGCAAAAGTGTTATTTGTAGCCCACGAATATGGTATAAATTAGTGAATGCCAGTACATACGGTCTGAAGACTTGGACCGAAATGCACTTTGTCCAAAGCAAATTAGGCAAAATGTGTGGTGCTGCTTTCTTGCCTTGTATATACAGCTAATATTTCAAGCTACCATGGAAGCTGCACTGACTACACCTATTGGGGTTCTTTCATAAGGAATCAAGGTCAAAACAACCTTTTGTGCTTTATTAATAGGCTCAAAGCACAGCACATATTTTATATATTAAGGGAAAAAATCCAGGTGGAATCTCATAAAGAAGTGTTCTGAAAACAGCTATGTGAACAAAAGCCATTTTAGCAGCATGAGGAAAATCTACCAAGGAGGTCAGCCTTTAAATAGTCCTTTCAACCATTTCCTCTATTTAGATGGTGAAATAGTAAATGGGGCAATCTTTAAGGAGCTTTCAGCCATTCATTTCTCTCTCTTTATATATTTTAATGCATAATGGTGCCTCCTTCACTTAGCCTGGTATAAATGAGTCTGTCACCCAGAACACACAATTCAGGCACAAGCCTGCTATAGCCTGCACTGATATACTGATATACAGTCTCAGATCTCAGATCAGCAATGACTGAGTTTAAACTGTAAATGGTTAGAGGTGAGAATATTTACTAAAGCTCAATTAAGTAATTACTTTTTTTTCCCACAGGTTGATTGTCCATTTCTTTCATTATAAAGTAAGGAGAGAACTTTATCTTGTTTATCAGAACATCTCTATTCTTTAAAAGAATTCCTGTTACATGGAGACATTCAATAAATATTTATCAGATGAATGAATGAATGAATTTTATGCACAATGTCGATATTTCCATATTTGGTAAATATCTTTATTGAAATACCAAAATGAGTTTTGAAGTATTTCAGCATAATACATGCAATATGAAAAGTTCTTTCCCTCAGTCTTACACCGATCTCTTGGGCTCCACGACCATACAGTAAATATATTGCACAAAAAGTTTATTATCGAATGTCATATCTCCTGACTCAGGTATAAAATGGTTTCTAAGTTTTCAACTTTATTTTAGTGGAAACTTATGACTCATTATTAACCACAAGAATTTCATAGTCAGGGTATATAGATTATAGCCACATATATGTACAATAAATAAAAATAAATGAGGAAGACAGAGACCATAACAAAAATGATATGGACTTCTTATATTACTGGTAAAAGTGCCCAATAGCTCAAAAAAGAAATAACTCTTACTGGATCATGAAAGTCATTTTGTATTTTCCTCCTCTCTTCAAAAAATTTCTATTATTCTGAGCCCACCATTACATGTTTAATTTATACCTAATACTTCTAATGTCGAATAATTCAATTGTTTGTTATTTTTATAATAATTTTGATTTCTTTAAAAATATGATAGTAAACATACTAGGAATTTATTTTAGCAAATATAAAAGGTTTTAATATTTATTTATTTTAAGATATTTTTTGGACAATTGTGTTTCAGTATTGTTTGGTTTTATATCTGTTTATATACATGTAAATAAAAGAGCTAAATTAATATTATGGGTGACTGGAGATTCACAGTTTAGGTGGAAGAGTGAACAAGACATAGATTCTACCAAAAACCACAACAAAAATCACTACCGACAACTAAATGAGCAAAGGGGCATGATGGAATGGCTTATGTACATAAAGAAACCTAAGTTCCCGTGGCCAACTGCAGCTACTTGACATGGCCAAATTCCTTATCCCAGCCCATTCCCAAGAAGCTGTGCAAGAGAATACACCAGATTCTGAGATTCTCAATAACACTCACAGATCCTACAAAAAGAAAACTAAGTGGGTACTCTCTTCTGATTAGGGAGCTGTTGAAACAGTAACAGAGGAAAAACAGGTGATATAAGAGATGAGCATGAAAGGGCTGATTCTTGAAAACTGACACTGAGGAAGCAGAGGCCGACCCAAAGCCTGGGAGTGAATCTCTGCAGGAATGGGGCTGTTTTCTGAATCTGGGAATGGAACTATTGCATCAAACATTTGAAGAAATTCTAGAAGTAAGGACAAAGCTCAGATATTACAAGATACTTCCTCAGCTGAGCTCTTTCCTGAGCCCATCAGGCCCCTCAAACCAGAGAACATTTTGGATAGAACACAAAATACCTAGTCCTCAAAACACATTCGGGAAGCCATTAAGGTTCTCAGATGGGGCAGAAAGAAGTCAAATAGAAAACCTGGACCAAACTGCCCAAATGTGAGTAAAATATAAGCAAAGGGAATGAAGTCTATATGCAAAAACTACAAAAAACAACAACAACAACAAAAAAAATAACAGAAAATATTCATCCAAAAAAAAATGTAACCCCTAAACAGAAGGAAATTTCTAACAAGTACGTAATAGTAATTTATTAATTAAATAATAGAATATTTAAAAATGAGATAGTAGAAAAACAAAATAAATAGAAAACAAAAATTGCAGGCCTAAAGGAAATGAAAATGAAGACCACAAACATCTCTACCAAAACTAAGAATGAAAAATACATGGCTTAAAGTTTCCAATTTATAAGAAAGGCTTGTCATAGTCACAGAATATATAGTTGGAAGAAAAAAGATTTAAGTAATTAGATGAAGCTAACAGGTATGGAGAACTGGCAAACGTAATTCAACTAAGAGTAATTAGGGTCTCTGAAACAGAGACCTTAATAAATGCAAGAGGAGATAGTTTAAAACTATTTAATATAATTCCCCATAATGAAGGAAGATTGTAATTGTACACAGGAAGACCACACCAAATTTTCTAGGAAATTTGATACAGAATGCTCAACAGGGAGATACTCTGCACTCAGATCTTTGCATGGCTGGCATCTTAGGAGCTTTTCTGTCTTGGTTCAATTACTACCCACTAAGAGAGTCTTCCCTGGAAAATGTAATCCAAGAGACTCCCCAATTTTTTTTTTTGCATAACCAAAGTTTTGTTCATTTTTCATATTTACACCATCTGAAAAATTCATGCAAATTATAGCTACAAAAAGATTTTAAATTTAATATATTTTAAAATTGTTTAAAATCAAAATGAACAAAAATATGGAGGTAGGAGTAATATGTTCATCTTTGACATCAAGGAGTTTATCAATTTGGCCTTAAATTGGAAAAACATAGTTTAATATCTACAACAACCACTTAACAGTTTTATAATCTTTTCTTTTGTTAACCTTAAAAAAAAACTCTTAAAAGATCATATATCAAATCATACATATTGTGATAAATACTATTAAACACCTTATATGACACATTAAATAGAATTTGAAGAGATAAAGCAATAAAAGTCACTTAATCTTATTCTATGACAACATAACTTTTTATTAAATATTGTTATAAATTTGATTGCATTTATAATGGGCATAAAGAAAAACTACTATTTGAATCAAATGACGCTAGTGCTTCAGAGATTTTGCACTTATGTTTCTTCTGCTAAGAATATTCTTGCTCCAAATATGTGCATGCTGGCTGGCTCCTTTATTTCCTTTAGGTATTTATGATAATGTTGCTAACTCGGTAAAGCCTTTCTTAGAAATCTAAAATCATAACCTCCAAATGCACCTACATTTGACATTCTTCCTTCTCTGCTTACCTTTCTCATTAAGACAAATATTTCATATTATAGGATCCAGACTATATTATAGTATAAACATAGTATAAATTATAAAACACATTCTTTTTGCTATGTTTGTCTCATCTAACATACTATATATTTTACTTATGTATTTTGTTCATGACCTGTCTCTCCTCACTATAACATAAGCTCCACGTGAGCAGAAATTTTCATGTTTCCTTCACTATTATGTCTTCAGTGTTGAGTATAGTGCCTGCACGTAGTAGTCACTAAAACAAATATTTTGTCAATAAACAAATGACTCAATAAAATAAATTAAAAGTAGTTATGACAATTGAATATCATCGTATGAGCAATTATTCTTAATCCCCTTTAATTTACATAAAACTTAGGAAGTTTAAATAAATAATAATTAAAGTTTGAGGATTCACTTTCAGTTAGGTATTTGCAGGCAGATAATTCTACAAATTCCTAACATCTTAGGTTCTTGAGACTTGGAAGCATCTAGACTTCTTCATCTGCACTGACATCTGCTTATATCCAGCATCAGAGAGCTAAGAAGTACAAGAGTAATTTATAAGGAAATGTCATAGGATCAAGTCTCAGTCTACAATTTTGCCTTTTTGGTGTCTAGTTGGCTCTAATATCTTGGTTGGCACCTTAGAACTTCATTGTGCTTGCTTAATGCAGTGGGACTGGAGGGGAAGTGAAAATGTGAACTTACTTTGACAGAGCACCACAATTTCCCAGGCAAGTTCTCTATAATGCATATTAAGCACTCACCATAATGTGTGCTACAGAGAGCTCAATACATTTTAGTTTTCTCCATTATCATCACTGTTCCCATTATTTCTTTTCTTGAGTAGCCACCTAACTCTTCTTCCTGCTTCCATTTTTATTCCCTTCTTTTCTCTGCCAACGTGATCTCTGATAACTCAAAATCTGACCATATTTAAAATATCAAATAATTTCTCTTTGATTTCAGGATAAAGTCCAAAATATTAATGACCCATAAGCCCTCACAGTTTGGCCACCACCCACCTCTAAAGCCTCATCTCACACCGGGTTCTCCCTGGCCTCTGTGCTCCAGCACATTGACCTCTTTTCCATCCATCAAATGTGTCTTATTGCTCCCATCACAGGCACTTTACACCTGCTGTTTCCTCTGCCCAGAATTCTCCCTCCCACCCCTCACTTTGCTTACTGACCTCTCAGCCTTCCTTTAGACCTCAGTTCAACCAATAGCCTCAGTGAAGCATTTCTGACATCCTTGAGAAGGTCAAGTCCTTCCCCCTGACCCCCAGACACAGTGTGGATGGAGGTTTTGTAGTTGTGCAGTGTGGCAGCCCTGTTCCCTCCATAGGACTGAGCAGGGTCACACCTCTGAATTATCAGAGGGATTGTTTAGATTTATGTCAATGAGCTCCTGGGGGACAGGTGGTGAGCCTTTTTGACCATTAATTCATGGTGCTTATCCTAATAGCAAGCATATGTTGGGTGACTGGATACATCATCGTTACTATCCCCATCACTGCCACCACCATTACCGTCTCATTCCCAGGGAAACATCTTTCTTATGGTTTACTTCTGGAGCCTGCCTTCTCCTATAACTAGCTCCCACTGAACTAGTTCACCTTTGATCGTGGCATTTATATATAACAGCACTTCCACTTTCCCTGACCCTTAACATGTAACCTGATGTTGTAACATTCATGTAAGAAATCTCACATAAATTTTTAAATTCTGCATAGATCTCACCAGTTGGAGGTAATTTTCACTCTTTGACTCTTTTGAATTCCCCATGTGTTATAGTAATTTGTATGTTTCCAATTCCTTCTACCAGATTCTAAATTCCTTATAAATAATAGCTGAGCTGCACTTATTTTGAATACCCTGTACTACTAACACTTCTCTTAAATATAGATGTATGAAATATTGTTTTAAGCCATAATTTCTTTCTGATTCTACTACTTTATACTGTTCTTAGTCCTTCTCTTCTAAACCACTACCTCACCTGTATTTTTTTCTTTACTAACTGCCTTCAAGGAGCCACATCTTTCTTTTTGTTAAGACTATAAACACAAGATCTTTAAAATATAGCATATCTAATTTAAATATTCCCCAAACAATATATATTTAAATATATAAAACAAAACCCTCATCTTATCTCAGAGTATTTCAGGTATAGGTAAAAGAAACAATAGAAAATTTCAATTTTGAGAATAAATTTAAAGTAGAGAAACTGATTAAGATAGAAAAAGACAGCCAAAAGAAGTAATAAAATGCCTTTAAAGCAATGAGAGTACCACAGTGGAGTCATAAAATTATTATTCCACTTTCTATTAGACATTGATGTGATTTTATTCAAAATTTAGAGATGTGTCTCTATTTGAATTAAGGTCTATACCTTGCATACTTCTGAAAGGAATTATAACTAATTTAAAGTGAAGACAGCAAAAAATCTTTCTGGAGAGAGTCAAGAGTACCAGGCTAGGCAAGAGAGCCTCCTGGCAGCAAAGTTGCAAAGAGAAACATGGAGAATTTTAAACAAACATCAAAATGGTGCATACAAGTTTTCCTAAAGAAACAGACTTTCCCTTGGTTTGAATTCTAAGAGCAATATATAAGAGAATTGTATTAAGGCAATGGTCAAAGTTTGATTATTGATTTGCAAAGAAACAGAAAAAGTCTAATTGCCTTCTTAGTCTCCCCTAAATTCATTCATAACTTAGTAAAGGTCTTTTTTCAGAGGCATTATTTTGACTGATTGTTTTATTACCTTACCTGTTAAAAGGATAAAGCTCAGATAATCTAGAGAAATGGATTTTGGTATTTCATTTTGATTATCACTCTAAAAATTTCAAAGGTTTTAAGCCAGCTTTTGGCAAGTGCTAGATCAATATCATTTCGAATTTTAATTTTACGTTAGTCTTTAAAATGCTATTATTTTGTTTTGTGATTAAGAAAAGAACATATTGCTTTAGATTCTAGGACTTGAGTTGACAGGTTTTAGTAAAAAGCTAAGTTGACAGGTTTTAGTAAAAAGTCAGAAATTCAACTTAGCTTACAGAGTTCACTTATTCTTGCGAGTGTATCATGGGTCTAGTTACAGGTAAGATGAGATATTTTTTCAAAAAGTAATTTTGAATCTTCTCAAGATTCAAATATGGACAAATATTTACCAGAGACTCCAGCTTGCTGTACCAAAAGGCATAAATGTTATTACTGTATATTGAAACAAATGTAACACTTAATAATCTGGCTTCATACCTGTTCATCAAGACTCTTTAAACAGCTGTAGTAAACTGATTTTGAGCAGAAACATATTCTAATAGCTCCTATAGATGTTGACCCCAAAATTTATAACCCCAGCTATTTAGACACCCTACCACATAATACGTAATACATAATGCTCCTTAAAGTATGGGTTTAGTTTCAAAACTGTTTAGTTTAAATTATTCTTTCTTACAGTATTAGATCAGCAGCGTTAGTTGTTTTTTAAAGGTGCATTTAGAATGTGCTTTTAAGAGACACAATACATTTAATTCCTGGTTCTGTCACTTTTTGGTTGTGTGAGAGCAGAAAAGAAATCTGTTAACATCTTTTAAGCCTAAAGTACCTTACCTCTAAAATGGGGAACATTTGTCATAAGATAAGGCCTTCTTAGAGGGTCAAATGATGTAATGTATTCCATAGCACTATGAACCTGTTAAGCCATATATAAATATTCATAACAACATCATTGTATGGGGTTATTTTTATGGGATTATTTAAACTATCCAGAGTTTTCTTTTTTTGTTTTTTTTGAAACTAAGAAACAAGTGTTTTGATGTTTTGGGGATGGTAAAGATTGTTTTTTAAAATGTGCTATGGTCGTATGTGAGGAAATTTCTCCAGAAGTCAGTTTGAGTGAACTTTGTACCCACTTCAAATTAAGGTTAAATTTTCACTAGAGACTCCTAGTTTGGCATAACCTTCTTAAACTGAATAATGTCATTCTTCTATTATGGGTTCATCAGAATGGAGAACAGTAATGTGGAAGATTAACAAGATTGAAGGAAAAAAGAGGTGTGTGTTGAGATTGAGTTGGGAGTAGACAGGCAGCTAACCCCCTTCACAATCTTACTTCACAGATCTGTAGGCTCTGACAGAAAATCACCACAGAGAAATGGCACAAAGTCCCATAAGGGGACAGAGGTAAGGCAGATGTCATTATATGAACTTCAGATACTTTCTTTCCCATCACCTTCTCCTCACATAACATGAACCTGCCCCTCAGAATAAAGTGGCCTCTAGTATAACTTCTGAAGTTCCACAGAAACTGGTTCATTTCAAGAATTCAAAGTGTTGATGGGCACTTAGGTTGTTCCAAATCTTGGCTATGGTAAATTGTACTGCCATGAACACAGGGGTGCCTAGATCTTTACTGATTATTGTTTTGATTTTATTTGGATAAACATCCAGAAGAGCAATTGCTGGGTCAAAAGGCATATCCATTTTTAACTTTTTGAGAAACCTCCAAACTGTTTTCCATAGTGGCTATACCAATTTGCAATCCCACCAACAATGTATGAGGGTTCCCTTTTCTCTACATCCTCACCAACACTTGTTCTTTGATTTACTGATGATGGCCATTCTGACAGGTATAAGGTGATATCTCATTGTGGTTTTAATTTGCATTTCTCTGATGATTAGTGACCTTGATCATCTTTTCACAAATATAGAGGACAATCTGGTGATGGCCAGAGGGGAAGGTGGTTGGGGAGCTAGGAGAATAGGGTGAAGGATTAAAGAAGTACAAATTAGTGATAGATGGTCAAGGGGATAGAGAGCACTGCATAGGGAATGCAGTTAGCATTAATGTAATGGCTAGATGGAGAGCCAGAGGAGAGAAAGAGAAATTAGGGGGATCATTTTGTAAACTATATAAATGTCTAACCAGTGTACTGTACATTTGAAACTAATAAAAATAAAAAAATAAAATAAAAGAATGTAAAGTGGTGTAGATCTCATAGAGTGTCTGACAATACTCACAAACACTTCCATGCTCAAGTTTTAATATCTATGGTAATAAGGTACGAATGCTATACATAATTAAATCTCTAAATGATTTTTAAAAACCCTGACATCATAGTGATCATAATGTATTAATTTATTCCTCTAATGTATACTATTTCCCAGAAATCACATGAAAAACAAATTTACTTTTAAGCCAAAAGCAATTTACTTCTTCAGGTAAATTATATTGTTCAAAATCTCTTCCCATTTTTGAAATATATATTTTTAACCATCATATTTATACATCAATATAGGAAAAAAACAGAAAGGCTTGGGTATGTTAAATTTCTAGAAATTGACTTTAAATTCCAAAAATCACTATAAGGAAGCCTCAGGGTGTTTTAGTGTTTGTGATCTATATATTTCATCTCATCTCATATAATAAATGTCTATTTCTGTGCCCTTAGTAGAAAAAGTTTGCATTTGATTTTTAATTATTGCAATGTTTTTTAAGCCAGTATAGAAAAAAAAATTATAACTCAATCTTTCAGTTACTCAAACACACACACACATACAAAAATTACTGAAAAAATTGTCTGAAGTAAAAAATTACTGTAGTAGACATTTTACATGTTTTGAGACAAGTTTTCAAGACAAATTTCTGTAATGATTTTGAGACAAATTTTGAGATAAATTTCTATAACGATTTAAATATTTGCATAAGACATTTTACATTTAAACTTCCAGAAGCTTTAACAATTATATAAGTGATTCTATTTCTGTTTTAGGTAATTTCCATATGCGAATAATTTTAGGTCTCAATGAATAAATAAAACTTGCTAGTAGGTCTAGACTAAAGCCTATAGTTAAAGCCATCAGTTTTTACTTATCAATGTACTACTAATGGACGTAGGTTTTAATTACAGGAAAAGTAGTTAGAACTATTGATTTTAATAGAAATTAAATTTAAAAGCGAAAAAGCAATTTACATTGCCCACTTGATAAATTGAAGGCAGGATAAACTAATAAAGGGTTATAACTAGAGTCATAACTGAGAAGTTATCTGTTCATTAAAGATCTTATTGTAAAACACTTTTCTAAGTATCTGGAACAATTTCTTTATAGTTGCTTAAACACTGACAATCAAATTACAGATCAAAAGGTATATTTCAGTATAATTAGTCTTAGCTATAAAGAAACTTTTAATACTCAAAAAAAGTGTAAAATCATTAAATGGCTCATTTTAACTACTTGTCTATTTCTAGACTGGTTGAAAGAACAAATTATACATTTTTTTTAAAGAGTTTTTTTTTGCAGTGAAAATTAGGTTCCTCCCAGTTTTGGAGCTACTTTCACCTGAGAGCTTATAAAAAGATAATGTAATAGGGTAAATCTTAGTGAACTTCTTTATAATGACTTTGTTTTCTTCTCTTTTTCTTTGATTCAAATTGGCCTTGGGCTCACTTGCTTCTTTTTTTTCCCTTATCTTTCTATATATTGCATACCCACACCCTTAATCATTAAGCCCTTAGGTCAGCATCAAACAGTTTTAGGAACAAAGTCTCAGGTGTGTAGACTACAGAAACAGAGTTTCAGCAGAGTTATAGAAAACATCTTGCAGCTCCAGACCCATGAAGGCAAAATGACCCTACCAGCATCCTCTAGAAACCAGAGAGAACAAGGGCATGGCTGATATCAGGTTCCTGATAACATAATCAACTGCCTCCTACCGTAGTCCAGAGCACTCAGCAGAGCCCAGGACCCCAAATCCCTTAGCAGTTAATAAATTTTCCCCTATATAACCTAATCCCTAGAGGCTATCAGGGAGTCAGGTCTTTGTGAGTTAGCTCACCTGTGTCTCTGAGCTCGGCACCATTTCCTTACCTTCTTTGCTGCAAAATTCCGCCTGCAGCTCTTTTGGTTTTAATTTGTGCAGGCAATATGAACCCCTTGAGTTCAGTAAAAGTAAAAAAGGTTAGTTGAAGAATATGATTGAAAGCATAATTTACCTTGAACATAGAGATCTTAAAAATATACTAGAAGTTTTGAATTTGGGCAAAGAAAGATGCAACATCAAATTAGGGCCTAAACATGTAAATATTTTTTAAAAAGCATTAAATTATGGCTGAAATTCTTGAAATTCAATTCAACAAAAAATGTTGAGCACATGCTAAAGAAACACAATGTTATAGCAGCCATTTTTGAGAAAGGGTGTGGAGAATTACAAATCAATTGTATGCTTCCACTTTTCCCAAATCTTTTCAAGGGAAATTCTTCTTTTTCATTTAAGTATCAAAGAAGTTAAAAGATAAGGTTATCAAAGTAGAGGGTGGGTAAAGGTTGTGAGAGGGTAGTTTGACAGGCTGTTGAAAGCTTGATAAGACAAAAGTGGACATGAAGTAGTTATTCTGAAGAGGTAAAAAATTCTAAGGAATAGTAGCTCTGAATTCCTTCTTGAAATTTGTGTTCATAAATTTAAAAGAATGGCCAGTCAGTGCAGCTGTGTTTTTCTTCAGCCATAGTCAGCTGCTTACAAGCAGAGTGGAGGAAGCCAAAAAATGTATTTGACAAGAACTGGAATTTGCTGGGTAATATGATATAAGGAGAAAGGCTAAGAGAGTTAATGAGTATTCATAAATGAGTGTTTAGATTGATAAACCATGGAATCAAGTTGAGTATTAGAAAAGCGTTTCAGTAAAAGAATCAAACAGTTAATAGAGTACAAGTAGTAAGTAGAGTATATGAAATAGAAAGATAGGAGGTAGTGGTGTAGAAGTAAAACTTTCCAGTAAATCAGTCACAGAGAAGAGATATCTCCAGGCACAGGCCCCCAGGAGGGTGCTGACCACTACTGGGATGCAGATGGGGAAACTGCCTGCTATACCCTATTTGATCTAGGAGTTCCCTGAGGACATTTGCCTTTGTGTGGGATGTTTGAAGCCAACAACTGCTTTCTATAATCTGCTGCGTCCTGTAATCTGCTTGCTTGCTTGAAAGACCACCAGGATATGGTCTTAAGCTTTATAAACTGCCTCCTCTGGAAGCTTGGGGATGATCTCCTCTAACCCTGTGTGGTAGAGAGTCAGTCGCCAACTGGCTAATAAAGGCTCATAACTCTCTTTGATTCACCTCTGTGGGTCCCTATTCTCACCTGCTCCATAACAGTGGCCTAGGAGTAAGATGCTTGAAAGTGAGATTGGCGGGGGGGAGGGTGATGTAGTTATAGGTAAAAATAAGGTCAAGATAATGACTATAGGAGTGGGTGGCTGAGAAGGTAAAAAGATCAAAGAACTGAAAAGCCAGAGTATTTGTTGGGTCATACACTTGCTGCAGGAGTCAAAGGAGTCATGTTGAAAGAACTGTCTGCCAGACTTAGAACTCTTCAATGGATGAAATAAAGTGGACTACAAGGAAGGCTGGGAGGTTGTAAAATCTGATGGTATAAAATTCAAAGCTTAAATCCCATTTCTTAAAAAAAATAAGACGTCTTAACCATTGATACTCACACTCTACCACATTAGTCTATTTATTTTTATAGTATTTGAAACTATGTATTATTTATTTATATCTATGTTGTTTGGATCCCCACCACGCCCCCCCGCCCCCGCACCCCACACACACACCAAAATGGAAACCTCATGAGAACAGGTCCTTATCATTTGGGTCACAACTATCTCCGGGGGCTCATAATAGTAATAGGCACATGTCAGGCATTGCTGAATGAGTAAACAAATGAATAAATAAATGAAACAATTTATTAGGCCTTTTCTATATTTCACAAACTATGTTCATTTTAAACAAAAAAATGAAGATTATAATATTATTAACTTTATGAAGTTTTCACTCTATATAGGGGTTTAATTCTTGAAAAAAAACAAAACAAAACAAAACTACAAACACTAGGAAATGTTTGCAATGTGCCCTAAGTGTGATAGAAAGTGTTCTAAGTGTTCAAAGGTACAAGTGAGGTGGATAGGTCTCCTATCTTGGCTCAAAGGTCACTTCTTCCAGGAAGTCTTTCCCACTCACCACCTAGACTAGGTCAGGTGCCCTGTTATATATTTTCATAACACCTTCAACTCTTATCACAAAGATAGTAAATAATTACATAATTGACTTTTAAGTGTATGTTTCTCCTCCCAAAATGTAAACTCCACAAAGAGAGGAAGTCTCTACCTTTTCTAACACTATAATTCCAGTGCCTATTCAGAGTAACTATTCTATAGGACAAACAGCTTCATGGCAGAGCAATGTGTGAGAAATGTCATATAAATGTTAGAGTGACAGAGATTTGCTTAAGGTTTGTTGACAAACAGGCATGCCATCTGAGTTCTCCTGTTACACAACATTCTTTCAGCCAATAAATCTCTCTTGCTTCGTAACTGGCTTTTTCAGTTTCATATGAAAAGTGATGGTTTAACTAACAATCCTATATTATATACTTGGGCTTTACTTATATAGTTGTTTGTTTGAGAAAGGTTAGGGGAAGAGATTAATTTATCTTTTACTGATTTCATTTCTGGCCAAAAATATCTCATTCTTAGAGTTCATTTATTCATGGTTCTTTTTCTGATAATCTCAGTGGGTGACTTGTTTTCTGGTTTATTTTCTTCTACCTTACTGAAAAGCCAAGTACTATAAATCCTGTGGACAACTGCTGCTACTTCAGCTACCAGGCAGTGAAGTGAAGGCAGATGACACAGTGGATCATATTAATAAGGCAGCCAGAATCCATTAACTCTCTGGTAAATTTTCCAGCACAATGTAGACAGAAGATATACCTGCTGTGGGGTTAGTCCTCAACTGTTATTGTTTTTATAACAAAATAATTTCTGTGATCATCACCTTCTGCTTTCTAATGACCATTATTATGTTCTTTGATACAGGTTGATGGGCTTTTGTGGCTTTGCCTGTCCAAATATCTTTGAAATCAAGCACAATTTTGTTTGCTTATGTTATAGTCTTCTGTAGCAAAACACACTTGCAAGGTCGAAAATATTCCTGTCATTCCCATAGGCAGTTTGTGGAACTATAACTTCGGAACATCCTTTTGGAGAGCTTAGCTGTACTGTGAATTTTAAAATGATCATATAATTTGATTTTGCAATTTCACTTGTCCTACAGAAATTCTTTCACATTTTTAAAAACAAAACAAAACAAAACAAAAAAAGTACATATGAAGATTTCACTGTAACCATTTAAAATAGCAAGAAACTGAAAATAACCTAAATGATCGTCAATATGAGTAGAGTTAAATAAATTATTTACATACACATAGAAAATGCTAAGCAGTTCTCCAGAATGAAACAGAAATAAACATATTGACTGAAAGACCTCCAACCTGTAGTAGTAGAAATATCAAGTCACAGGATAACATGTACAATATTATCCCATTTGTACAACATATCAGTAAGTGTTGGGAGCCATTCTTGGTGAATGCCCTACAGACAGGGTTAAAGTTGCCTGCAAGCTAGAAGTTTGCAGGGCAGGTGGGTTCATTACTGAAGGAGAAAGTTTGGCTTAATGGATAAGCTCGTTACTGAAGGAGGAAGATTCACTTACTGGATAAGCTCCTCATGCACATCCTAGGGTATAAATATGCTGTACTTAATAAACTCGGGGTGCAGTATTCACTGTTAGCCCTCCCGACTCTATCTTTTGTCTTTCTCTCTCTTTTCTTAATCTTCACTCCCCCTTTTGGAAACTGTTCAATCTTAGCCAGCTGGCTCTGGCAAGTAAGTATGTTCATGTGTGTATAAATACACTGAAAAAGACTATAGGTTTACACACCAACAGTTAACAGTGGTTACCTCTAATGTAGGGTTTTTTAACCTTGAGTCCAACAATCCTTTGTTATGGGGCTCTGTCTTGTACATTGTAGCATGACCAGTAGATCCTCAGCCTTTACCCACTAGACACTCCCCAATTATAATTACCAAAATGTCTCCAGACACTGCCCTAGGTTCTGTATGGGCAAAATCACCTCTGATTGAAAACACTGCTCTAGCGAGTGGGGTTGAAGCAACAGACTCAAAAGAGAGAGGCAATAGACAGACAGACAGATAGACAAAGTTATCATATATATAATATTTCTTTAAATAAGTATTTTTGTTGCTGTTATCATTCTCATAGGCTCTACTCAGAGTAGTATCATTTAAGTAGCCATCTGATTCTCAAATTTCTCTCACATTTTGCAAAGATATTTAAAATATTATATAGAATTTACCAAACAGCTACTATGGCAAGGAATTCTATACTTTAACTTGTATTATAAATATTTCAAAGTAATTTCCTTTCATAAAATAGGAATAATCAAAATTATTTCACCAGGTTTCTATGTCAAGGACAATAATAGGTGCATTGAAGTAGCTAATTTGTCCAATTTTGCTCTATAGCATATTAGCATCTTAAATTATTTATTTAATCATTTAGTTATATGTTAAGTTGTTAAGATATAGGGGGCTGGGACAGGTTTCATGAGAGCAAGGATGTTGCTCAATTTCTTCCCCCACCATCTTTCCCAGTACATAAAACAGTGCCCTGCAGTAAGTACGTATTCAGTACATATACGTGAAATGACTAAAAGTATAACCACTTCATATGTAATACAAGTTAACCACTACTTCTAAGCTCAAACATTAGCTGTTGAATGACCTATTGACTTAAATATAAATATAAAGTTATCCCCAATCAGAAATAAAGCTACAATAGTGCATATGATTATTACTGATGAACTATAACAGCTTAAAACAAGTTTAATAATCATTTGAATCTATTAAATGCATATTATAAAATTATCACATGTAATATTACACATATTTTCATAACTTAGTAAAGAGAATTACTTAAAATGACATTGCTCCTTTTTTTCCTTTCCATGGCTAGTGATGCTGGGTGGATACAATTCATAGAATCAGAGTAAAAAAAAAACTTCTGAGATCATGGAATCTGACCTTATGTTTCAAGTAGAAATCAGTTTTTATTTTAAAATAATTCTGAGATAGCAGAGAATATGTTTATTTAATAACTCTAGATTTTTAAAAATCCATCAGGGAGCTGGGTCTAGCTTTCTCTGGCTTTATGTACCACATAATAAGCCCCCTCAATGGTCACCATCCACTGCTAAACAATTTTTATGATGTTGTAAGAGTTGGTTTAAACTTTGAATCCATGTGTTTGACTGCTTGACCTAGGTGGAGTAGAGAATAAAATAGCTAGGCACATCTGGTGGTGACCGGTAAGTAACATGGCTGCTGATATAGTCTCATAAAGACTTGACCCTCCTCTCTGGGACATCATGAGGCCTCGGGTAAAAGCTCTTAAGCCATGCTCCACTGCAGAGGTTGTGGGGATCTGGTGATGCAAGTCCTCTCCTGACCCTGCACTCTAGAGGCCTCATAGCCTGTCAAGATGAGCACCTAGCCCCCTTCACAGACATCTTGGAGAGTACCTTGCCTCAGGTACCTTTTTGGACCATAGGAAACCAAAGGTGACCATGAAAGTAGTTAGTGTGTTAGATCTATAATTATGTATATGTGTGTTTCCTGGCATTAGGCAAAACCAAAAGAAAAAGGATCTGAGCCTAAGTGACAGTCATTTATAGGCTTTCCTTCTTTTGTTTTAGTGTGCGTGCGTGTGTGTGTGTGTGTGTGTGTGTGTGTGTGTGTGTGTGTGTGTAGTGGATATATAAATGACATAAAATTTTCTATTTTAACCATTTTTAAGTACACAATTCAGTAGCATTAATTACATCCACAGTGTTGTTCAACCGTCACCACTGTTTCCAGTTTTCATCATTCCAAACAGAAACTCTGTACCCATAATAACTTCCCAATTCCTTTCCCCCTCCCTTCATGGTAGCATCTAAGCAACTTTCTGTTTCTATGTTCTTGTTTGGTTCATTTTAATAGTACTATCTGACATTTAGTTTGTGTCAGGCATTATGCTAAGTGGTTTACATGAATTAGTTCAAGTAATACTCATAACCATTGTAAGGGGTATCATTATTAACCCCTTCTCACAGAGGAGGAAATAGAGATTAAGAAAGATAATTCACTCATTCCATACATATTACATAGCCTGTGAGTGATGGGGCTAGGAGAGTGAATGCCAGAAGCCTGACTCCAAAGCTCACACTTTTGATCATGATAGTGGTCTGCCTACATTTTATAAACTCTGAGGTCCAACCTTATATTGCAGCTCATGTTCAATTCTCTGAGTCAGTGCAGTGAAAAAAAGAAAAAGAAAAAGAAAAAAAGAACTGCTAGACACCAAAATACTCTTTTATGGCATTTAATTCAAAGAAAAGAATGAAAAAGTTTGCTCCATGGCAATCTTTTTAAGCCTAAAGAAGCCCTATTTTTAAGCAATGCTTGCTAAAAAGTATATCCTTTAAGGTTTTTCCTAAATATCATTCTTGATTTTGTTTGTAACAATAAAAGCGAAACAAAATTTCTTCACTAGACTGCCTAATTTCTCCTCACAGAAAATTTGTACATTCCAATTTTTATGCTGGAAATTGCCAACTTACTCCTACATGTTACATAGCATACATTTTCCTGTAGAATGGTTATCTCTGTTACTCAAATGATTGGTGTTCATTTTCGGTCTCACTTTATTCATATGACCACTCCATTTGAGAAAATATCCCTGCCTCTCTTCACACTCCCTTTAATGAAATACATTAATGCTCAGCCAACTCATAACGCAGTTTAAAATATACTCACCCCAATCCAAACTATAGGTAAGTACTGTTTATTCTTTTTTTTTCTTATATGTCAGTAGCCAAATCTTTCAGAATCAGTGAGAGCTATTATTAGTAAGTCATTAATTAGGCTTATAGGTGCTTCCTCTATCAACTAAGAACACCTGCTCTCTTCCAACACATGCCTCCTTGTTACAGCCAACATCGCTCATTAGAAAAAATGACACATGGCATTTTTAAGTCCCTGTGAATTGCACAAATATACATTTTCCATAATGCAGCTCAGGTTCCTCACTTAAGAGATATAAGCCAATATCCTATTTACAGTATTAAATGATTTTCCTTTTTAGCAGAATTTTTTAAGCAGCCTATTGACAAATGTCATAATAGTTATATCTCCTTTGTCTAGATTTAACCTAAATGGTTGTTAGTCATAAAAGCCATTCTGTAAATTATTGGATTGATAATATTTAATATTAATATTAATATTAAAGCAGAACATTATCTTAAACTCTGAAGGCACAAGCATGGTTATTGAGAGGAAGGTGAGAATACTTCTGGTTGGACAAGTCAAGGAAAGTTTCACAGAAAAGTGATATTTGGATGGTAAAGTATTTGTGAGGGTTATGAGTGCACATGTGTTTTCAGGAATAACTAAATTGAAAACCTACCATATGCCTGCTATGTGACCTTGGACACATTATATAACCTCACTAAACAATGGTTTTTAAAAATGATCATGAAAATAATTATATCCACTGTAGTGTTGTTTTAAGATTAAAATAAGTTAATCAATATGAAGCAATTAGTATAATGACTGGCATATGGTAAGTTTCCAATAATGACCAGCTGATGTGTCAGAATATTTTAAAAAGCAATTCAGAATAATAATTGACAGTATTTTTACATCATAGAAGAGTAGCACATGTCACAATAGAGGGAAGAAGTCTTGGTTTAGAGAACATATTGATGACCTCTTGGGATGAAAGCAGATGCTTTTTTTCTTTCCCTCCTCCCAGAGCTCAGAAGAGAGGAGTTGGGATGGAGGGAAGGAGCGGGGAGAGAAAGAAAGAGGGAGAGAGAGAAATTTAAAGGTTTAAAATTGAGAGCTACAAAGGTTTCAGCAAAAAGAATAGTCTGGAGAGAATGCAAGTATGCCAGGGATTTAAGAAGCCTATATAATTTTGAGGGCCCCTGCAGGAAAAGAGATTATCAAAATATGTAACTATTACAAATCTTACAAAAATATATGACCAGGTGAGCACACTTGTTGTTTCTTTTTAGTCCTCCTCCATTATCCTCAAAATTTTGGTTAAAATTCTGTGCACCATTTATGTTATTGGTATTGCTTTGAGGACATTGAAGGAAATGAAATGAGATGGGTGGTTTGTCAGGCCTAGATGATTTCAATCTGGAGAAAAGAAAACATAGAGGAAGCAGGCTACAGTGTAGTGCCAAATGTTTACATGGAAATAGATGGTAGCCCCTTGGAATGTTGGAATTGAGCTGTGGAGAGGTCTGGGCTCCTTTGAAGACTTAAGGATGGTTGAGCATTACATAGAAGATAGTGTTATGAAAAAGAAGAGGTGATCAAGTATGTAATTTAATCTTCACATTCAGGAGATGAGAAGCAGTAGCAAAAAATGCAAGTGAAGGCAGTCAGATAGGCAAGAAAGTAACAGCAGTAAGAGCTCATACATGCAGTAGCCACCATATTGAGGATACAGTGCAATGGACTTTAGATTTATGTTGTCCTATGTTTAACTCCAAGCTCTTCAATTTGATTCTTATGTCATTTTGGGCTATTCACTTACTTCTCTATCTTTTCCTCCAAAAACATGAGTCCAATACCTACTACATAAGGTTGTTGCAATACAGTATAGTCTGGAGAAAATGTCATGCCAAGAAAACCAAAGAAGAAGGGGTTTGATGGAATGAATTTGATTAGTAACATCAAATGCTTCAGAAAGATAAACAAATTGGAATACTTTGGAAATAGTAATTAAGAAGTTATATTTGATTTCCAAGAAAGCTATTCCAGTAGAGGAATAAAATCTAAAGTAAATGAGTACAATGCGTGTAATATGAGTATAACACAAATGTCTCCCTTCTATTTGCCTTTCAAGAATGTAAATCTGAAAATCTGATCTCAGATAATATATTATGAATATTTATTAATAATTCTAATAAAATTGACAATTATCTCCATTCTGTTCCTATATAAGCTAATATTAGTTGATTGAATCTAATCTGATTTTAGACACTCAACTAAATCTTGCCTCTCTCTCAGTTTACAGTACAAAAGCATCTGTGTAACATGGTCAGTATCTTTTGTTTGTAATTAGCTTTTATAATTTATGGAAAGAGTCCCCTCTCCATCTTTCTTTAAGTAAAGACATCCTATAATATGCAACTCACTCTTGCCTATTCAGGACTGTTTATAGGTCTCTGTGTTTTAATTAATTTCTTTTTGTTATAAATGGTCAGAACCAGGAAGATCATAATGAATAATAAATAATCATGTTTAGAGAGTTTATTAGATTAATTTTCAAACAAAATGAAATACAAAAGGTTACAGTCAACTGATTTTATTTTCCTTGAATTAAAAAATTTTTAAAAGAGAATGATAGGAAGGAGTAAAAATATATTTGAATTTATATAAAAAGGACAAAGGCAAAATTGATTTTAAGAATAAAATTGAGCCTTTTAAAATCTGAAAAAAAATAAAACCTGCTTGAAGGAGTGATTTATATTTTAAAGGCTGCTCAAGGAAAATGAAAACGCACTTCAGCTACGGACAACAGAGTCCCACATCTTAAAAGACTAAGAATGTCAGAGATTTTCTTTAATTTGTTTTGTTATGGCTTTTGATTAAACAAGAAGTCCAAGTTCACTCTTATTCAACCTTATAATTATCTTCAGACATGAATATTGAGAAAATCGGCAATGAAAACCCTGTCTAACACTTGAGTATATACTTTTCACACATTTAATCAGTGGTTTCCTTGCCTCCTAGGTCCCACCAGTAGGAGTTTATCATGAAACTTTCCCCTGAAAATTGTAACCGCTGGGATTCCAGCTCCAAAATTTATTCTTCCTAAGGGCAATTTTTTTCTGGGGTTACCACATCAGACAAGATTAGTAGTTAACAATCACTTAAAAGGCATTGCTATTATTTTGTACCCACTTGTTCTTTCCCTGTCATGGAGATAAAGTGCTCTCCTATGCATTAGACAGAGATATAAACTCCCAAGAAAAAAAAAAAACTGCATTTTACTTCTCGCATCTTCACACACATGTCATACTGTGCTGTGCATGCGCAAAAGTTTAATAAATGTTTACTTCAGATAATTTGGCATCTA
Source organism: Macroglossus sobrinus (assembly GCA_004027375.1). Taxonomy (NCBI): domain Eukaryota; kingdom Metazoa; phylum Chordata; class Mammalia; order Chiroptera; family Pteropodidae; genus Macroglossus; species Macroglossus sobrinus. The sequence goes on from PVKZ01000063.1 coordinate 1,836,855, forward strand.
TGTTCACAAAGTTTGCTGCCATTTTAAAGGCATTTAGTCACCTTTATGGTGGCAGTGGAGGTCAAATAGCAGGGCAGAAAGAGCATGGGTTGTTTTAATGCATCCTTTTTTCCCCACTTTACTGGTTGTATAGTCCAGAGCAAATTACTTAATCTTTTTGAACCTAAGTTTCCTCATCCAGTAATAATAACTTTTAGAGGGCTATTGCAGGGTCATAATAACAGCTAGCATTTACTGAGCCACTGCTGTAACTATCTTATGTATTCACTAATGCAGTCTTCTCAACAATACACTAAAATAAGTATTATTATCATTCCATTTTAAAGCAAGGAAACCAAGACAGATATAAAAATTAAGTAACTTGCCCCAGACCACATAGGTAGTCAGTGGCAGAACCTGGATCTGTACCCAGAGAGCCACCTTCAAATCCACTCTTAACTCTTACCTATCATGCTATATTGCCTCTTTATTATTACAGGAAGTGTCCTCAGACATGCAGTTGGAAGTAGTTACTGTTATGAAGAATGGCAACAAGATGAGTCCTAGATTATCTCAATAAACCAAGGCAATCGACCCAGTGCAGAAATCCTAAGGGCCCTACATGCTTCCAACATATGGTCATCTAGATTCTGCTTGAGCACACAGGCTGGTCCATCCCATTTTCATATGATTCTAGTGACCAATATATTTCTTATTTAGAGTTCAAACTTGCCTCCTGGTACATTTACTAGTTTTGCACAGTAGAGCTACACTTAATAATCTAATTCGAACTCCAAATACTAATTTAGCTCTTTATGTATTTTTTTCTTCCTGTATTTAAGGATAGTTTTCATACCTTTCAATTATAATTTTTTCTTCATTTCTTGGTTAAACACATAGGGTTTATTCAATTATCCTCTTATATCCAACGGGGCTTTCATTTCCCAGATAACTTTTCCCAATCACAACCTAATTTGCATATAACCTCTTAAAATCCATTAGCCAAAGTGAATATAATATTCTAGTATGGGACATGTAATATAGAATTCAGGGAGACTATTACTAATATTGTTTTCCGTATTCTGTTTCTATAAACACTTTAGCTAAGTTTGCATTTTCTTTTTGAGCTAACCTATTATATTTTTGGCTAATAGTGAACTTGAAATCAACAGCCAAGTAAAGGACACAACTGTTGAAGTTGGTTTCTTGTACCTTGTGCAATTGTTTTTTCTAACCCAAATGCAAGAGTGTATTTATATTTTATTAATATTCATGAACTGCCTACTATATGCAAAGCATGATGTTACAAGCCTTATGAGAAACACAAAATTGTGGGCTTCATCTCTACTCTAAGGAACCCATACTCCAGTAGAAGGGAATGAGAAAAAAGCTGAGGAGGAACAGAACAACTGAAGAAAAGAAGAAAATCAAAGGGTAAGGCATAGGACACAATAAATGTGGGCCTCAGAATTAAGAGTCTAAAAATAAAACACTGGTAGAAGCGGTGTGGCCTTATTTGGAAGCTGAAAGTAGGACAACTACAGAAGGCACTTCTAAATGTCTGTTAAATGTCATAGTGTTATTTTGATCCCATTGTTCCTGCAGTCTGAATAACTTTGAATCTTGGTTCTGCCTTTTGTCATATTAATTCCCCTCCCCAATTTATGTCACTTGCAAATTTGATTCATCTTCTTTGATTTGACTCTCTACCCATATTTGATATTTAACTTGTATACATTTTAGTTTAAATCTAAAAAAAATTACCCAGAATATATTTTATTCTCTCAAAAACAGTAAACTCTTCAGGAAGAGTTTACTATCAGCTGAAAAATGCTAACTGCTATGGATTTGTTGCTCCTAAATCCCAGTGGCTTCTTCCAGAAAGCTTACACAAAGAAAGAAATGGAAATTAGACATAGAGGAAACCCCTCTAGGAAGAAATGCTGTCTTTTCAAGAGCATAAGAAATTCAGTGAAGAGAAAGAAGCAGCCACAGCCCCACCTCCATTCCTAGTAAATTCCATGAAGTTGTTCATATTACCTTATTTCTTCCTATGTTCCACCCCATTTTCATTCTTTCACCATGAGTTTCACCTCACAGATGAAAGATTTATGAGCAACCAAAGCCCTTGCAGTCACTTGCAGGAGTCACTGAGCAGCAACAAAATCATACTTATGTCTAAAATGAGTGACTTTCTTTCAATTCCAGCAATGCTGAGAACTGTATACTCTGAAAATATTCTTTCTACAAACACAGGGCTTAAAAATATTTAATATAAAATTTATAACTGAACCAATTTAAAGCAAAAATAAAAAAAAATTTTATACAGTGAAGAAGCACTTGAACATCTGGTTTGGATTTTATGATCCACGTGGTGACAGCAGAGAGGACTTGGTCCTATATAAGGTCCAAGACTCCAGCACAAAGTAGGATCCTTGAAGGGATGTCTTTAAGTTTAAGTGTAGGATAGGAACACATATAAATAAAACATCCACTAGCACAGGGGATTAAGAGAAGACGCATTATTTTTGCCTGAACTTAAGTTTGGAGAAAAAAATGTTTTCTGTTACAGATTTTTGAGGTTCAAATTTACACCACCTTTGTGGTATACCACTTAGCAAAGAAATTAACACAACTATTGATTGTAATACTCCTGGTATATCTAAGGAAATAAATGTAAAATTTCTGAAAGAAAAAGACTTCAGGTTTCACAAGTCAATGAATATATGGTAAGAATAAAAAATATAAAATGCATGAGGAAAACACTGCATCATGAGAAAGAGTCAGCAAATTCAATATAAACAGATAATATAACAACATGATAAAGATTAAAAGTTTGTTTAAATTTGTTAAAGACATAAAAGAAATTAAAATCACAAGAAATAAATAAGAATCAAAAGATTTTAAAAATAGAACTCAAGAAATGAAAGAGATCATTACCGAACTAAAAAAAATTTAATGAATGAGTTAAACAAAGAATTAGACAAAGCAGAGGAGTTGCCTAACAGACTGGAAGATAAATATGAATAAATCACAAAGGGCACAAGACAGAGCGATGAAGAGATGGAAAATGTTAAAGAAAATCAAAGAAACACAAGGGCCAACATATATCCAATAGGAAATCCAGAAGGAAAGAATAAAAAGAATGAGAGAGAAGCAATATCAATAAGATCAAGATTGAGTGTTTTCCAAAATCAATAAGAGATGACTCCTCAGATTCGATAATATACCAGAGTTCCAAACACGACAAAACAAATTCATGCCTAGACATAAAACATCAAAACCAGAAACCCCAAGGAAAGGGAGACTTTAAAAGTAATTAGAGCAAAAAAGTATTTTTTAAATGAATTACCAGTGAATTGACAGCAGACATCTAAACAGAAACCTCACAGGCCCCAAAGCAATAGAATACTTCCTTTTCAGTGCTTAGAGAAAACTACATAGAAGCCCACATATAACTAACCTAGAGTGAAAATGGCATAAAGCCCATTTCAGACCAAGGCTGAGAGTTTGCCACTAATAGAGTCACTCTCAGAGTATACTAAAGTAGGTCTTTCAGGAAGGAAGAAACAAGAAATAGAAAAAAGAACTATGATGCAATAAGTGAAAATAATTTTAGCATAAATAAAAAGTTGTATCTTGGATATATTTTGAATTAGAAAAGACCGAGTCCTAGACAGTTGTTCATATCTTTATTACTTTCTAATGTGCCTCCAGAATCTTAAGTTTGTACCCCTCCATCATACTGCTAATAAATAGAAGTTCATCGGCTTATCTATATACAAAAATATTTAGAATTTATGAATGAGAACACTGCAGAACATTCCCAACCAAAGTATGGGGGTACCCAAAGGGAGAGAAAAATCTTATCAAGACGTGCATTCTTATCGGCAACCACAGTTTCAAATTAAAACTCTAGTATTTGAGTGGCAGCTCCTCTAAGAGTGGCTTTCCTATTTGAATCATTCTGTTCAATGATGACATATTGATAGTATGATTTCCAAGATATATTAAGAGAAAAAAAGCAATGATTGGGTAAGAGGTACACAGAAAATTTACTTTTCATTATATACTTTCTGTCTTTTTAAATTTTATATCCTGCGCATATATTGCTTATTTAAAATATTAATGCAGTATTCAGTTAATTAATTTTAGAATATTTAAAAAATCTAATAAGTGACTTTATTTGGTTTGCTTTGAACAAAATAAGAGGGAACACATATTCTAAGAATTTAAGGGCATAATCAAGTTATATTCAAAGGTAATCCATTGAAAAAAAATTATCAATATTTTAAAAACAAAACTGAAGATATTTTCCAAATTCTAAATAATTCCATTGGGCTTTTTTCTTGGAGACCTGCCCTCTAACAGCTCAAAAGCAATTTTTTTCCCTCTTATATTAATTCCATGATGTAGCCTCATTTCCAATGTTAATTAGGTAGGCAGTACAATAAAAGAGTCTGAAAAATTTCCCCATCAGAGTTGTTATCTATTATACATGACTGATCCATGGAAAGTGTAAGATTTTTTTCCAACTAACCTGAAGGACTTGAAAGAATGACTTTGAGATTTAATAATGAGAACTTTAACTACTTTTTGAATAGTACAAAGATGGATTTCTATAAAACATTCATTTTGTAAGATTTGCATTAGAACTAAAATAAAGCAATCTTAAGTAAAGGAAAAGAATGCATATTGCTAAATTAACCACTTTAACCATTAAAGTATAGTAAAATTATACTTAAAGTTGGTTTATAAATGAATCAAGAAAACTAGAATCATTTCTTGTTCTTAACTCTAATTTCAGAACATCTCAGGTTACATCCAATTACCTCATCGATGTCTAAAAACTTCAAATAGCTCTGTATGCAAAATTTTACTTAAAATGTATAATATGATCACATCAGGTATTATGGTACTGTGTGTCTTCCTTACATTACTTCATTTAGAACTAATCCATGAAGTAGATATTATCATCTTCATTGTATACATTGGAAAATAAGGGCATAGAAAAATGAAATAACATCAAAAAGGCAACATAACTGGTCAACAGTAGACCTAGAACTCATGCAAATGTGCCTCTGATGTTAATTTTTGTGTTTTGACCACTATGTTAAATGCTTCAAAGAGTATCAGGGTTTGGCATAATATTAAGCAATTAAAGGGTTATTTAAAAGAGGTTAAGTATTACCAACTTGAAGAGAAGACATGTATGAAGTACCCAAGTTAACTCACATGTGAGTATGATTAGAAAGCTTTCAGTAAGTGGTTTTGTTTGTTTATTTGTTTGTTTATACTTTTTAGAAATTTTTTATAAAGGGAAAAGTAATGTTGAGATCTAAACCCCTTAGGCAGACCAACAGAATTCTCTGTGGGCACATTTCCAGATTACAGAAGCCACCAAATGATCTGTTCTGTGTCTTGTTTCTTTCCTCAAAAAATCTGTATCTAGAAAAGTGACTTTAATAGAATCTATGAAGGATCAGAAGTTGAACTTCCTTTTTCCCCCAATTTTTTTTATTACGCTAAAGTTTATTTAATGATTTTTGATATGAAGTATGGCCAAAGCAAAATAAACTTAAAATAATACTAAAAAAAGATCACTTTTATTGGTATAGCAAAGGCATCCAAAGTTTTTCTTTTTTAACTATATTAAGTTGTCTCAAATTTTTTACTCAGTCTCCTTTTTCTCCCACAGAAATATACACATTTTGCTAACAGAATTTATTATGAACTTTTTGGTTAAAAAAAAAAAGGTATGCTATGCCAAAAATATTTTGAGAATTTTCTCTTGCTTCTGATTTTTTCATTCTTCCCATATAAAACAATATAAAATAATGTAAGGATCTGAAAAATATGTCTTTTTAAAAAAGCTATGCAATCATGAAGTTGAATCAATATATTTGTCAATATATTAATGTTGAAAAATGTGCTAACTTAACTATGTCAGGAAATTTAATAGAATTTGACCTTAGTAATAAACAGTAACTATATATATAACTAGCAAAATAACTTTGTTTCTATAAATTAATTTAAAAAAATTTTAGCGCCTATAACAGTAATAATATAAACTTTTAAAAATCAATTAAACTCAATCAATTTAAAGTTACCTTTGAAGTAAAGCAGCATTCATATATGCCACATGTGTCGTTTTATTATTTTGAAACTACAGATAGATATTAAAAAGTTACAAAAAAACTTAAGAATGCACCTTAAATTTATATTTATTTAACTACTTACTAAAAATAATTAAAATGTCATCTCATGTTTTGATCTGCGGCTAAGAAACCCGTTTTTTTTTTTTTTTTTTAACACAGTGGGGGAAAAGAAAAAGCCATTTATCACCAAAATGTCTGATCTCCTTTTCTCTGATATTGCAGCAAATTTTTTTTAGCTTTGCCATTTGATACCAATTTTTTTCCAGTTATAAACATTTAATTTGAATTAAGTCAGCAGTTACTTTTAGGGAACTGTCAAATCTTTTGGAGTTATGCTTTAAACCATGACTGAAAGATTTACTTTTAGTATACAAAGACAGCTTTGCATATTAATTACATCATCAGACAAGTGTTTGCTGAGGTTTAGCACTTGTGCAATAAATACAGTATGGCAGTGATAGAGCCGTTAAAACTCAGCACATAGATTTCTAATACATTTTATTGAGTTATCCAAGATATAATCACCCTGTAAATCCAAGTTAAACACCTGATGGAATATTAGGATGTTTAATTAAATATGAAGTTATGCTGTACATGTGGGTGATATTACACAATGGCTAAAAAAGAAAGTAATAAAAAATTAATTTTAATCAGTAAAAAGCATACACATTATCCCTTTGTAAAGTTGGTAAATGTATTCAACCATTGCACTAATATACATATAATGCAGAAATAGACTAAAATTAAGGAGAGTGGGTTCAGGGGAAACTTTCTCAAGTAAAGTACCAAGGGTTGGTAAGTGTCATGCACATTAAGACTGTCTTTCAAAAATCAGTAAATCTTATTACTTCATCCTCAGCAATTCCATTGTGAAGGCCCAACAGATGGCCACTGGGGCCAGGAATTAATATCCTTTCTAAGCTATCAGGAAGCATCCAACTCCAGCAGGCCAAATTTAGGTCATTCTTTTACTTAGAAAATCCTGAAAATCCTGATGCCTTTCCTACCTTGGGAGAAAAAAACTGTCCCAGCCTTCACTGTTAGAGACAACAGGATTATCTGGCAGGTGAAGGGGTGGGCATAACAGAAAACACAGACCTCATGAGGGATGATAGTGAGATAAAGTCCTGAGCATATAGCATAATATAGAAAAAAAGGAAAGAAGGAAAAAAATAAAGAAAGGGAGGGAGGCAGGCAGGCAGGTTAAAAAGCAGTAAAGCAGGAAGGCAGGAAGGCAGAAAAAAAGGAAGGAAGGAAGGAAGGAAGGAAGGAAGGAAGGAAGGAAGGAAGGAAGGAAGGAAAGAAGGAAGAAGGAAGAAGAAAGGAAAGAAGAAAAGAAGAAAGGAAAAATGGAAGGAAGAAAGGAAGAAAGGAAGGAAGGAAGAAAGGAAGGGAGGAAGGAAGGAAGGAAGGAAGGAAGGAAGGAAGGAAGGAAGGAAGGAAGAAAGGAAAGGAAGGGAGAGAGGGAGGGAGGAAGGGAGGGAGGAAAGAAAGGTGAGTGAAAACAGCAGATTAGGAATCAGAAGACCTGAATTCTAAATTGCAGATCTTTATCTACAACGGAAACACCTTATATAAGTTACTTCACCTCTCTGTGCTTTAATTACCTTATCTGCTGTAAGAGTACAGACAGGACCAGATGATCCTGAGGGCCTCTTTAAACTAATATTCAAAAAGTCCAGCAAATATGGGTGCAACCACATCTTTTCCTTCCTCATTTAATTGATTACATCTTTGGTTATTTACCAAACAACTGTGGACTATCTAATAAGGTGCAGGCCTTGTACTATGTTTTGAAGATTCAAAAGTGAACAAGATATACCCTTTAACCCCATGAAACTCAATGCCTGGAAGGGTGGAAGTGAGTTGAGAAGACAGAAGATCAAAAGAATGAAAGCTAGGTAGATAAGCAAGGGCCAAATGTCATCTTAAGAGATGTGACCTTCATCCTCAGGGCAATGGGGGATGATAAAGTTGTTGTAAGTATGGATGACAGGATAAGATTTGTGCTCTGAAATTCTGTGGAGAGTAGACTAAAGAGAGATCTCGTGAGCCCTGAACTACTGCAGTACAAGCCAGAATGGAAAGAAATGGACCTTAGTAAAGAGAAGCAAAATACTTGCCTGGATGTAAAGAGTGGGATTATTCCTTGATTACTGGCAAAGAAAACTTGCTAGATAAGGCTGCCACTCACTGAAATAAACAACAGAAGTGAAGAACCAAATTTCAGTAATAAAAGAGGAAGAGGAGACGAGTCATAAGTCATGGAAGAGATGGTGAATTCAGTCTGGGGTCTTTGGATTCTAGGTTCCCAAAGAAACACACTGAATGACATTGGCTATTTGAGTTTGGATCGCCTTCCACATAATGAAACAGCAGTCAGTTCTCTTTATGGAAGATTCTCTCCTTAGTGGTTCTTAACTACTTGGAAATTATGAAACACATATGAAATCATTAAGTGCTGTTGGTTCTCTCTGCAGGAAACTGTGCACATGCACAGATATTCGGGGAATGTATGGGCCCCGAAGTCCATACATAAGACTGTAGGGGTCGTGGAATTCCAAGTTAAGTATTCCTACAGGAGGAAGAAAGAAGGCACTGATTGGAAAAGAAAGTAACTCAGAATTCCTTGCTCTGAGTAGATGACAGAAACATAGAAAATGGTTTGATTGCTTAGAGTTAATAGTACCAGCAATGTCAGACAGCAGATACGGCAGAAGACTGGCTTAATGCTCTCCAAACTGATTTCACCTTCCTGGAAACTCAGCTTAATATTTTCTAAATCCCTTGAGTCCATGTGATTAGTTCTCACAAGCAGTGTGAGAGAAGAAAGAGCACATCACTTCTGACCTGAGACAGTTAACGGTAGGTATGTATTCTCCATGCATTCTCTGTGGTCCTCTTCTCTGGTGGCTTTTGGAGGCCATGTGTTGGCATAGCTTCTTTATAAAATGGCAATAGCCAGGGTCCTTGGCTTGAACAATATCAATCCCAATCCCCCTCAACTCTCTCCATCTCCACATTTCACAAATCGAACTGAAATGTGAGTGAGCAATAGAGTTTTTTTTGTATTAACCACAGAAATTTTGGAAGTTGATAGTGAAGCTGATGTTAGTTACCTTTATAATAAATATCAATAATAATACCTATCATGTATAATAAGGTCCATAGATGAATAAAATAGTTTTACACTCTCTGCTTTAGTTTCCTTTATAACATCTATTGTTTTATTTATTTCTTTTCCTGTTTATAGTCCCTCTACATCATTAGACTGTAATTTCCACGTATACAGGGCCTACGTTATGTTCACTATTATATCCTATTTGAAGATCAGTGCTCAACATATAACAGATCCTAAATAAACATTTTTTGAATAAATGGGTGGATAAATCATTTCACATGTGTTTCTTTTCATCTAAAGTCATTTTTTAAAAGGGTACACCTTCTACTTATAATTGCATCAACAAGAGTGATGGTATTGGGAGGTGAAGGATTTGGATCTAACCTGGACAGATACTTTGAGGCAAGCACTAGTATTACTTTTTCCCAGATAGAATGCAAGAATGTTTGCTTTTCAAATAATAAAACATGGTCTTGGGCCAAGAGATCCGGGAAGACAGAGATAAACTATGACCCATTGCCTTAGAACACCAACTTTATGGAATGGTACATAAGTTAAATATTTTCATATAATATGAAATAGAAATAAATAAAATTTCAGGATGAAGCATAATGTTTTGAAGAAATTTTATTTACCCTTGTGGCAGGCTATTCTAGAACCACACTGGATGAAGGTATTCTCTCTTTTGTCATTGGAATGACTTCAGCAGAAATTTTAAAAATGAAAACTAATATAGATAAAAAAAAAAACTTGAGCTTAAGAGTAAAAAGACATTTGTATTCATCTGCTAAACTCTGTGACCATAGAAAAAATTTAATCACTCTGAACCTAATATTCTTATTTGTAAATAGAGATAAAACCTATTTTAGAGGACACTAAGTTAATGTAACTTGCCCAAAGCCAAATAACAAGTAAATGGTAGAACTAGATTTTGAACCCATACCTGTCTGTCTCAAAGCCCTTGGCTATTACAGATGGCTACTTAGGGATAATTTTTTTGTATACTGGAAGTTTAAGGATAATTAAATAGAAAAAGCCAAATAATCTGTTGTATTAAATTTTACATTGCTCAGATTAATTTTACATCATTCTAGATTTTCACAATCTCATCACACACACACACACACACACACACACACACACATATTTATACTTCCCTCCCCTCCCCCTGTGGAAGAATAATATGCAGGATTGGGCATGGCCACTATTCATCCTGATTTTCTGGGACAGCCTTTATTTCAAAATTCCACACAACTGAAATGCTCTGAAAAAGCCAGACTTTCAGTATAGACTCTGCATCACAGGCAGTACATAATATCATATTTGTGAAACATAGTTGCCAAAGGTGTTGACACACAGGACCACAGTGTACTGTGATGTGTGTAGGTATGCTGCTGGAGATCACAGGATAGAAACTGTAGAACCACTGCTCTGAAAGAACCTAATTTTGATCTAGTAAATCCTATGATAGTTTATTACCAGTAATCTGTATTTTTAACAAGTTAGATTCAATGGGTGATTCACACCTGCAATGAGCTTGGGGACTCCTGATTTAGGAAATGATCCCCTTAAGAAAGAACCCCACATATCAAAGATAGCCGATATGCGTTTTCTATTAGAGATCTTTGTAACCACATAGTCACTGAAGTTTGAAAACACCATTTAGAGGTATTTGTAAAAATAAATGATCTAGTGATGCAAACCCTTTTGTGACCATCCTTCTGTGAACAGCGGCAGTACCTCTTCAGTAAAATGTTCACTTTTCACTTCTCAAAAGGAGTAGACCTTTCTGTCTCACATTCTGATCAGTTGATGTTTTTATTAAAACAGATGACTTTGCAAGTGGGATCAGGTCAGGACATGCACTGCATATATTGCACTGAGATTTATGGAAAGCACTATGAGATGGCAACCACCAATCACTGGTGGCAGCAGCTTTCTCTTAGGAATTATAACCAGACTTTCAGAGGTCATCTGCTTTTAGAACCCACTTGACCCAAAGCAACCAAACTACTGACATGATTTTAATTAGGACCTAATATGCAAAACACTTTTTTTTTTTTATCCTCAAGGTCTATTTCAACTAAAGGAACATCTTATTTAGGTTTATAAGCTATACACAGATTCTATATTTTAATATTTTAAGAAGTTTTTAAGTATTTTTAAAAGTTTCTAGAACTAGTAGCCATTAGAAAGGGTGAGTTTAGAATAGGCTTAAATGAGGAATTATTAAAAATTCTCAAATGTACATGCAGGAGATAGTGAGTTGGCCATAAGCTTGAAGTTGATGTTTTAATATAGTCATATAGATTCCAGGAAAAATGGGCTCCAAGTGAGTAAAATAAATTATGAAGCACAAAATCCTCGGCAATCTCACACATCTTTCTGAAAACATTCACTAGGCTTCTAGTTGTAGTAGCTGCAAAACCTCCTTAGAGTGACTGGGAAAATACCCAGTGAATATGCATCACAGAAACCCGCCTACTCCTTCCTAGCACTTCCTTATTAACAGCCATATGATTAGAGAGCCCACTTGAAACTTGAAACATTATTTTCCTCACAGATTACTTTATGCATTGATATAAAATTTCATTTTTTAGAAGATGAAATGATATCCTTACCTGTTTCACAGCTGGGTCCAGTGAAGCCTTGTGGGCAGGCACACACGTTAGCGGCAATACAAGCTCCTCCATTCCTACAGCCATCTTTGCAAAATGCTAAAATAATTCAGATACACAATTTTAGCACCTTAGAAGTAAATGGTTCAATACTCTAAATGCAGCTTTATTCTCTTGGAGATGTGAACATCAAATCATAAAAGCCATTATAATTTCATATTCATACAATATTTTCCATATAGGTAAAAACTTATATACAATTTATGTTAAACAGTGCTCTTTCCAATGCTGAAAAAATATTTCAACAATAAAGTAAAATACTGAACTTTCTGTTAAAAAAATAGTAAACTTACAAAACAAGAAGGGCATTAGAATGAGGATTTTTACTATAACAATCTAGCTTGAAATTAAACATAAAAAATGGTTGGTATCCTAGATAGTTTTCTTAGGGAGAATAATATAAGAAAATGAGAAATGACTGAATCAATCCTATGAAGCTCTGATCAAAATATTAGAGAAATGCCCTATCTTTCAGAAAAAGGTTTTAAATCAGTTCTGGTGATGAAATAGCTAATAGTAAAATAATTTTATTAGAGATATTTAGAAAGCGTTTTATAGTCCCTTACTAAGAATACGTCAGGATCTAGGATCACAGGCAAAGAAACTGTATAGTCTGTCTTACAGTGGGTTTGCAAGTGAGTAGGAAAAGGAGTCAAGGTCTGAGCCACTGCAAGGGTGATTTTTTGAAATGTGCTGCCTTCGGAGTAGGTGAGAGTAACAAAATGCGTAAGACTGAGAACCCTTAGAAGCTTCTGTTTTCACTTTGGCTTGTTCTTTGGCTCTGTGAGGCTCAGCTGCTGTTCCCTCAGCCTGGCAAGGTCTGTCATGGATGAAATAGACCAGCTTGTTACAATCATTTGGGAAAAAGCTTTTTCTCTAGTTTTCTGGCATGTGCTTCTTTTACTTAGTTGGATGTAGGTTGTTTTTTTTGTTTGTTTGTTTGTTTTTTTTGTTTTTTAGAGTGGTAAAATGTGGAAATCTGAGATTCTGATGTTGAGTTAAAGGAATGAGCCCATTCAGCTTATTTGGTTCTAGGCACTAATATGTCTACATCCTAGGCAAAAAGAATATCTAATCTTCAAGGATTTACAAAGAGATTGAGTATGTAAACTTCCTAAATAATAAAAGACCACATGTATATCTTCCTTGGAGTAATTTACAAGGTTGCAGCCTGTTCTTGGAGCACAGGACTCAATTCAGATCCTACATTTAAACTACTTATTCTTCAGCTGTTGATACTCCTAACAGACATACACACAGGAAGTGAAGAGATTTTATGCAACCTGTAGTTCTAACTCCCAGAAAAAGTTTATAGATCCTTGAGCATACTTGTTCCTTCAAAGATAATAATTATCTATTTACATCCGTTCATGATTTTGATAGTTCTTTATGTTATAAACTTTATTCTTCACATTAATTAGGAGTCAGAGTCAAGTAGAAATAAGAGAGAGATGCTGTTGGGCTCCCAGATGAAATCTTAAACCCAAACAAACTCTCTGAAAATCCTTACGCTTTGGGGAAGTCCTAAGGGTCCAGTTATACTGTACTATGCTATGGACTTAAAAAAGTCTCTTTTCTTGGGATTTGTCTAATTTCTCTAAGAAAATTTTTGAGGGATTTAGACCCCAAAATGAATAGGTTTACTTCAGAATTCTCTAAATTAAAGATTTCCATAGACCTTTACAAAACAGAGCAATCCTCTAGGCGATTCGTACCTGCACGGAATGTGCCACTGCAGACTAGGTCTTAAGACCCATATTAAGACCCAGGTACTGCATCAACAATCATTCCTTGTTATTTCCTACCCTCTACACATACAATATTATGACAATTGATTTTAGTAAACTCCAGGATGATGGACACAGTATATTTGAGGAATTAGCAGTTTTGAAGCTTAAAAAAAAATCTAAATTAGACAAATCACAAATAAATTTATAAGATACAATAAGAAATATGAACTTTATCCCATGGGAGTTGGGGTAATATCACCTGATAAAAGAAAAGAGGACATTGGTGAAAAGTGAATTAACGGATGATGGTAAACTACAGATGAGACATTCAATGATGTAAATAAAACTCTGAGCTCAACAGGACTTTTAAAAGAATTGACAAATTAGCTAAAACAAGAAACTATAAAACATAGGGATTTAAGAGATTTATTCCCAATTAATTAGTACTCAATAGCTCAAGAGAGACAGCAGAGAAGAAAAACTGTCAGATTGACTCAAAATAGAGTTATGTCACTGTGGATTATGGTAGTAGAACAAATGGGCTGATGATGCTGCTATAAATTTAAAAAACTGTCATGTTTGGACTAAATATATATATATATCTAAACCTGGGAGGAGTCTGGTAAATTGAATGAAAAGGAAAGGTCAGAGAAACAGAAGCTTAAGAGTTATAGAAAGAACAGCATAAGGGGATCTGCAGTTAAATGATAAAATGTTCAAGGGAGTTCTGTACAAAAATGACAAGGATGTGATATGCTAGAGAGGAACAGAGATGAAAACCACTGTGGCTGAGGTCAAGGAACATTAATTAAGCAAAATCATTGAACAGTTTGGTCACTGAAATACTGATGTAACCAGGAGGAAAACCATGAACCACACCATGTAGCTCTCAAGGCTGTGGAATGTGCCAGGAAGTAGATAACAGGGATGAGAAGTGGTGGAGGGAGGTTGAGATGGATTATATTACCTCTAATGGAAGAAGTGTTAGCATTAACCCTTTTACCTTTGCAAGTGGTTCCATTCCCCGTATAGCCTGGTTTGCAAACACAGTTGTGTCCTCCAACAGTATTGAAGCATAGAGCATTTTCATCGCAGTTGTGCTGATTTGTGACGCACTCATCATGTTCTGAAATGAGGAATACGATGTTATTGCTCAAAGACAGATTTTCAAGACAATTTATTTTAAACTGCACCTGCATCTGGATTACTATATGGTATTTTTTTCAAATATAGACACATTCAAATTATATATTTAAGAACTCATATTTTGAAATATTGGATATTCCTCTTAAAGTACATACATTGTTTACATATTCGCAAACCTTGAATGCAAAAGGATTTGAACAAAAGCCCACCAATAATAAGAAGGACTGGGAGAGAGGCAAAGATGGGATTAATTCTCATAAGTCGATCCCTGAGCCAGCTCTGTATCATCTCTATGGTTAATATCTGGGGAGTTATTCTCATGAAATAAATCTGCCAAAGTCTTTTCTGTAGCAGGAGAAGGATGACAGGAAAGAATGTAAAACTGTATTGCTCTGTGGATCCTAATCTACAGGGTAATGGAATGGAAGCTTTGGGAGTTAGGTGCAGTCAAAACTCACATCCATACTTGCAGGCAGAAAGATACATGTACAAACTGCTAGAGGGATATTTGACCTCCTCAGTAAGTTCTCTCTTTCTGCAAAGCAAGTATCATTCTCCTATTAAATAGATAAACTTGCCTTTATAACATATGCAAATATAACCTTTAAAATATACAATCAATACGAAGCCCCTTCACTGTGTGTAACTTGACACTTTGTAAGCACTGAACCATTTGATCCTCCCAGGACCCCTGAAAGGGAGGCAGAACTGATAGCATTATGAGTTTATGGTAGTTCAGAGTGCTTAAGTAGCCTGCCTAAGTTCACAGAAATATTATAACTTCAGAATTCTAGTTCAATGTTCAGCAAAATTATAAATGTAAGGAATAAAGATAGTGAATATGAGAAAGAAAACAGTTATAACACTAAAATCAAGATGAATAGAAGTGAAATATAAGTGAGGAAATACATGTAAATTAGTTCAGGTCATCCAAAATTTCTAGTGGCAATGTTTATTATTAAGTCTTTTACATAAATGTTATTTTAAAACAATATTTTAAAATTATATATTTTAATATACTTACATTGATCAAAGCATTAATTCACTATAACGTAAATCATCAAAGCAAAAATAAATATTTCTCTTTCATTTTAGAACTCTTTGTATTCCAGGCAATATACATATTATCCCAGACAATCAATATATTGTAATAATAAAATACCTGTAACTTTGAAAAAATTTTCCTTTGGCATATATAGTTGAGATTAGACTAAAAATCACAATTTCAACTAATAAAATAAAATGTTCTGTTTTACCTTTAAAATATAAAGATGAACATTTTACAGTTACAGTTCTGTGTTATATAAGCACAAAGTTATGATAATTTTAACTATAGCCCTGTAATAATTTTATAGATTATTCCCAATAATTTTTTAGAGGAAAGAGAGATTTCAAGCACTAAGGTTTTAGCATTGCATAACGAATACTTTATTCTTCAAATTCCTGGCTGAATTTTCCCAAATTTTATAAAGTTCTACCCTTATTATCTAGTATCAGAACATTTCAGTTTCATAAATTCACACATAGTGATGATAGTTAGTAAGGAGCTGGATTACACATGGGTCTCCTAATTGGGGCTACCTTTGGACCACCATAAAATTTCAGTGATACTGGAATGAGCAGCCCACCTATCTACCTACCTTTGGTTCAGCTGCTTGAAGCAAAATAATTACACACTCTGAAGTTTGCATCTGCTGCCAATTTTGTTCCCAGTGCAATTTGAAGTGCTACAGTTAATCAATAAATCTCTACATGGATAGCCATAGGCCCTTTAAAGACAGATTTGATGCTGTTTTCATCCCTGTTTTGGTTGTCTTCTTAATTAGACAGTATTCACTGCATAGATATAGGATCTAACAAGATTCATTTAAGCACGGAGTATGATAATGTTCGATAAACGTTAATTATACAACTTTGTATCTGTTTTTCTCTGATATCGTTTACTCTTCTGGTCACTGAAATGAGTGTGTTCCTAGGCAATTCAAAGGTGAAGACAATTTTCAAGTTTTTAAATATATCTGTGCCTTTACACATACTTGTAACTGATGTGACTGCCTACCTGGATTCTTCTGGAAAACTTACCATTTTGAAAGATTACACTAAAATGTCATGTCTTACATGAAAATAACTTATTCTCCTTCTCCTATAGAGTTAGGGGCTGCTGTCTATTTGCCTAGCACTGTATACAGGCTCTATTATTGTATGTTATCATAACTGTCTAGTTCTTGTTGGCTTCTACCTCAGACCCCGCCTGGGATTGTGAGTTTGGGGATAAGAATTTTGTATTTTTCTTTGTGCTAATTTCAGCATTCAAAGAATGTTTCTTGAATGAATGATGAATTCTTGAATAAATAAATGATTTCTTGAAAGAATGAATGATCAAATGAAGAAAGCTAGGACTTACTTCCTCTGCCATTATCATTCAAGTCAATCTCAATTTGCTTTATTGTAAACTGAAACCAAATGGAAAGGTGTTGAAAACCTAAACCTGGCCAAAAAGTTTCCTAGAATATAAATTTATGATGAGTTAATTCTCTTTTCAAAAGTGGCAGGATACAGCTCTAAACACAGCAACAACCTACCTCTGGTCTTAACTATATTATCTATTAACAGAAACCTGAGAACAAGCGACCTCAGGCTTAAGACTAAATAAGTCATAGAGAAAGGAAGCTTATAGAAGTGTAAGTTACACTTGAGGAGCTTATAATAACACCATCAAACTATATATTTAGATTGATGGTTTATTTTTTAAAAATATAAAGCTGCTTAGTCATTTTCCTCCTATATTTCTGTAGACCAAAAATATTGCCTTAAGCTGTCTATGGGTTTTGCAGAAACTCAACCATGAGTTTCACTCATATGTACCCCCGCCAAAGTAAATAGGTAGTTATCTGCACTGGCCTATGAAGATTATCAGAACAAGAGAGCCCACGGTCTGCAATACTGAGACTTCCAGTTTCACTCTAAAAAGAATGGCAACGGTGAATCCTCAGATAAAAGATGTCACCTCTAACCTATCAAACTAAACAACTTTTAAGACTTGTCCATAGCTCTTTAGTACAGTCACAAAATAATTATTCTATATTATTAACAATGAGTACTGAGAATGAGATATAAAGAATGTTCTATATTATAGCTCAGCAATTCCTAGATGGTTTGGGGGGAAGGGTTTTGTACAATAGAACTGGAACTCCTTCCTTCCTTCTTCTACCTTCTTCCCTCCTTTCCCTCCTCAGATATTTAGCAGTCTGCTACATGAAGACATTGTGCCCGCTGCCACCAGCAACATAAATTTCTGCAATCAAAACATTTATGTCCTAATGATTACTGATTTTTTAGGGAACAGTGTTACAATTTATTAACTGGTTTAAAACACCCTCCATCAACTATTCCATACTGGGGGCATAAGGAAATATGAAGAATAAGGTAGAAAAAATGAGAAAATGATACACTATTTTAACAAGCAATAGCAGGGAGGCAGTGTGA
Source organism: Macroglossus sobrinus (assembly GCA_004027375.1). Classification (NCBI taxonomy): domain Eukaryota; kingdom Metazoa; phylum Chordata; class Mammalia; order Chiroptera; family Pteropodidae; genus Macroglossus; species Macroglossus sobrinus. The sequence goes on from PVKZ01000063.1 coordinate 1,855,153, forward strand.
CACTGTACATTTGATTTCCAGACTGGCTTCATTTTTGAGGTTATTTAATCCTAGTTTTGTGGTCCTGAAAAAGTTAGCCAGTCTTACTAAGTTTAAAATGAGGAAATTAGGACCTATATTAGTGAACTATGCAGAATAAACTTCAATGATGATGTAAAGACCCTGGTAAACAATAGATACTCGATAAATATTATTTACCTTCTCATCTACTTCATCTACCACAGTGGGAAAATTACTTTTGCCTTTATTAGCTAGACAATGTCCTGTTTTTTCCATTTTAGTGAGAAAAAACTAAATGTCTCACAGAGTTTGCTCTCTTACTAACCTTCTCTGAAATCAAATACATTTTAAACATTTTTCTGGTTTCTAAAATGCCATTACTTTCAATGCTACATCAAGAAAAAAAAAATGTCTGCTATCATACTTACCCAAATCTATTCATTTTATTTTTTATTTACTCAGTTTCTTATTTTATATTGTATTAACTCATTTTATATTACAGAAAAAAATCTATTTACTACAATGTCATGTTAACAGAAATCTATTTTTAACATTATTAAAGTAGCTATAAAAAAATTATACTTTAAACCCTCTCTATGCCCACATTAGCAGGAAACCCACTAAAACTCATTTTAACGCCTAAGTATTTTTTGTTCACTACTCAAGTTTCCTGTTCACTGACCACACCAATTCAATACTGACTTCTTGTTATTCTTCAGTGTGTTAGGCAACTTGGAATTTGTTCAGAGTGCTTTTCTCTGACATGCTTGGTTTATTTTCTTCTAGTCTTTTCGCTGATATGCTCAGCCTCCTTTCCTAACCCTTATTTGATCAAGAATTTTAACAACCAAAGCACATTCTAATTTCTTCTGAATCCTTCTAGTAATTTTCCAGGGTAATCTAAATTCTGATTTTATGGCAAAAACTTTTGTTTTATTTCGTGTTTCATGAAATAACTTGTGTCTGAATATATAGTAGGGCAACTAAATTCTTATAACTATCAGCCAGATGATTTACATTTATTCTTTCAAGACACGTTTTTGAAGCTTCTACTATGCATTTCTAGGGCTATGGAAGATGCAAAAGATACATGAATTGGGACTTGAGACCTCAAAGAATCTTTTAAGTATTATAAGATTGGTGATATAAAGAGATAACTATGATATATTGTCAAAGGTTTTTAGGAAATAATAACAGTAATAATAATGACAATAGTTAATTCTTAAGTGCTTACTACACACTCCAAAGCTCTGCACTAAGTGTTTTATATGCATTATCCCTTTCACTCTTCACAAAAATCTTTTCAGGCAGGTATTATTATTATTATTCCTTTTTTATGCATGGGAATACAGAGCTTTCTTACCGCAAATACATATCTTGCCCAACAACATAGAGCCACAAAGTGACAAAGCCAGAATGATCTTCAGTGTTTTAAAAAACTACCTATAATCTATAAAGACAAATCTTATAAGGCTTAAAGAGGAAAAAAATGAGGACTGACAGGGATATGAGAAAATATTATGGAATAAATAGGTCAAGTGACTGAGTCTTGAAAGATAGAAGGGTTTTGACAGGAAAGAGTATTCCACATAGAGAGAACAGGTACAAAGAGAAAAGTATAGGGTATGGTAGGGCCACAAAGTGCTTGAGCTGCCAAAAGTGAAAACTGAAAAGGAATAGTAAAGAATAAATGTGGGTAAGGTCAAGAACACATGATTTTATCTAGTGGGCAATAAACAGCCACTTCCAGCTATACGATAATACATGGCATGATAAAATTAGAGTTGATTTTTAGGGAATTTAAGGGAAATTAACAGCAATATGCACATGAGGAAAGACTAACTTTCCTTGGCAAAGTGTGTGTCCTATGTTAGTTAGGTAGCATTCCTCTCTCTACTTTTTTATCCTTCTTTCTTACTTTTATTCTTCTCTTTTTAGAGTCAGATTATTAATGAGAATTGATACAGGAGTCTGTGCAATACTGAGGTGAAGCAAAAGGAAGAGCAGGAGGAGGGAAAGAGGAAGAAAGCAGATAGAAACTCAATGTTTATTCCTGTCAAGCACTGTGCTAAGTAACGCATATGTGCAACAGAAGAAAGTACTACAGAACGCAGAAAGAATAGTTCGGAAGCTAACACCAAAATTGTAAGCTTCAAATGCCTTAAAGGCAGGAATCATGTCTTATCCATTTTATACATCTCTGTCCCTATGCTTTTGTGTAATCTGTAGTAGAATGAACAAAGTGATGGAGAAAGAGGGGCAAATTTAGACATAAAACTGATGATCCTGCAGCAATCAATAATGAGCCAAGAGGAAGAGGCAATTTAAAATAACTCAGGCTTCAAATCTGGATGACTGGGAAGATGGTAGTGAAATGAACAAAAGTTAGAGGAATTTTATATTTCTTATTTTTGGTTTGGCTTGGTTTGGTTTAGTTATTATGGCAAAGAAGACAATAGAATTAAGAAGTCAAAAGATAAAAATAAAGATCATATTAGAAAATTGAATTTACTCTATTAATGATGATAATAAATTGAGTAAACACTCTCCACTCAAAATCTGTCTGTTAGATAACCACCTGGATGGTAAACCTTGGGTCTAATTCATCAATTGCTCCAAAGGTCCAACAAAATAACTGGCACAAAATTGTTTTCCGATGAATATTTGTTAAAGAGTGAATCAATCACTATAAAGTGTATCTCATGTTAACATACAAAACATTCAGAGATTTTCTAATGCAAAATAGTCAATTTATTCTATAGTGAAAATTCTGCATATCTCCATTCCATATCTGTTTTCTCTTCCATTCCCCTTGGCAGCTATGCTGTTCACTCTTCAAATGCCTGCCCCATCCTCATCCCCTCACTCTTGACATAATCCTAGTAATAACTATACATAAAACCATCCAGGTAATCAGGAAAGAACATCCTCAGATTTTATACCCACAGATGAATCTGCATTTAAATTTATCCTATGTCTTTCTTCCTCTGAAACAAGAAAGCTGGGAATCACCAAAGATTTTCCTTCCCTTTTTCCCACCTACCAATTCATCTGGATTCTATTTCCTTGACCATTCTCACTTTCACACCCTAATCCCCATCTCCACTGCTCTGCAGCTGCCTAAATTAGGGACTAATCATCTCCTTTGGATTACTGCAATAGCCTCATGATGACAACACAACATAAGTGCCCATCAATAGACAACTGAATAAAGATGTGGTACATATACATACAATGAAATACAACTCAGCCATAAAAAAGAATGAAATCTTACCATTTGCAACAACATGGATGAATATACAGGGTATTATTATAAGTGAAATAAGCCAGACAGAAAAAGACAAATACCATATGATTTCACATCTATGTGGACTCTAAAGAAGAATATAAATGAGAAACAAACAGAAAAAGACTCATAGACACAGAGAAGAAACTGATGGTTGCCAGATAGAAGAAGTGGAGGGCTGGCTGAAAAAGTCGAAGGGAATAAGTACAGATTGTGACAGGGATGTACAAAATAGTCACAGGGATGTAAATACAGCATAAGAAATATAATCAATAATATTGTAATAAGTATGTATGGTGCCAAGTGGGTACTAGAGTTATTGGGGGAATCACTTTAAATGTCAACTGTAATTGAAAAAATAGAAACAAAAAAGCTAAAATAAAAAAAAAAAACTCTCTCAGTCTAATTTTGATGAGCCCCACAGAACCTACAGAGCCTTGTGCTTAATTGCATCATAACATTTGAAAATCAGAATATGTAGTAATTGAGAGTAAGGGCTTTGGAGCCAGGGTGCCTCAGTTCAAATCCTGACTCTGCCTTTTACTAGTTGTCAGATATTTAGCAAAATTATTTAATCTCTTTAAATCACAGTTTCCTCCTCTATTAAATTGACCTAATAATAGTACAGGAATAAAATCTCTAACAGGATCCTGGGTGGTGTTCAGTAACCAAACAAATATTTCTGTAGTAAAAGCATGACTATTCGTAACAAATTGGATAAAGATGATAACTAGCATCCCATCAGATCAAAGTTTGCTGTCATATGAATTAAAAAAAAAACATTCAATTTCCACAGCTATCTGGACTTCTCAGAGTTCAGAAATATAGATAAGGAAATGTGGATCTGCACATTCTTCACAAAGCTGCAAGGATCAAATGAGGTAATGTCTGAAAAGTTCTCGAAATAATCCTAGGGCAGGTGAGTGTTTCATGAGTTAGTATTAGACTAGCCTGTTAACACTGGCAGGGGCTGTTAATTGATATACTCCATGAGACAGGGAATTTTTATTATAGATCTTTGAATCCTCTATTTTTGACATAATACCTGGTACATTTTAGTACTTGGTAAATATGAATGAATGAATAATGGTCAGGTTTCAATCTATACAAAAATCAACATTTCCAATTTCTCACAGTGTTTTACATCTGGAGTTCATTCTACTCATCCAAAATCCATGCTACATACCTGAGATTTAACATTTAGAGCAGTACCCATGCATTGCTTAAGAGATCATGATGCTTAACTTCACTAAGGCAAAAGTTCAAGGTTGTTGATCCTATGTTTTCATGTTAGTGCTGCCCCAAAATTTGGTAAGGGGTATGCTTTCCATTTATTGACATTTATTTGAAAGAAAGTAAAGGCTTTCACTAAGCTAGTAAAAAACTCTGCTGGTGAAAAAAATCATCCCAACCTAACCTCATGTGACCCATTTCTTTCATCGACAACTCTAAAGTCTGCCTGCTTTAATACCTACAAAAAATAGTAAGATTGGAGAAATATTCAAACTACACCAGTAAAAAGTATCCCAAGACAAAATACAATACAAAAGGGAACTTCTGAAATTTACAATTATCTAAAAAAAAAAAAAACCCAACAGTATTTCAACCCAGTCTTTTGAATGTATTTTAAGACAATTTTAGATGTCCACACTTGGAGCAGACATCCTACTCTGATCTTTTATCTTATAACTTACAGAATATAGAATGGTTCCTCAGATTTTAAAGGGTTGCGACTATGGGGCAAAGGAAATCGACCTTTTCACCTGGGGACTTAATTTTAAAGATTAGTTTCATGAATTCATCTGTTTTATAGGATGTTATCTGAGTTTCTGTCACAGCAGAACACAAGATATAAGACTATGCTTATTGATGGCACAAATATGTGTTAAGTTCTACTGTGCTTATGTAAGAGTTGTGATTGTTACAAGATGAATAAGATGGAATCCCTGTCCTAAAGTTCTACTGTGCTTATGTAAGAGTTGTGATTGTTACAAGATGAATAAGATGGAATCCCTGTCCTAAAGTTCTACTGTGCTTATGTAAGAGTTGTGATTGTTACAAGATGAATAAGATGGAATCCCTGTCCTAAAGATATTTATAGATTTTGTTTCCTCATAAATTGTATTTTTTTATAAAATATATTTATGTGTGTGCAGATATGTGTATGTGTGTGTAAACATATTATATATGTATATATATTTATAATTTAAACACACTAGATATACATAAATATTAGGTAGCAAGTTGGTGACTAATTTATACCAAAGTTTTGTTTAGTTTTTGAGTGGCAGAAATCAATTTAAAAGTAGAGTATTTTGTCATTTAGAAAGTCATATTTTTTTTAAATCCAGAAAAGACGATCTCTTCTGAGAATATGGTTAGAGTGCCTCTTCTTTTTATTTGTTCAAAAATTTGAAATGGCTTTTATTTTAAACCTCATTCTGAATGAGTCACTTTTACCTGATGAGTTTCCTTCAAAGACTGTAGTAATTTTTTTCTGTTTTTCACAGAGGGGAGTGCTTGCCCCAGGAATCACCTAAAATGTTCAGAGGAGTTTAAGACAGACTTTAATCTGCCAATTTATCATTCACTTTCCCTAAATAGTGAGCACCCCACCTCAACAAGATGACAACACTTTCCTTTTCTTTATGCCCATTATTTATCCTTAAACCTTTTGCCTCTAGGATTCTAATCAGATTGCTGCTTGAATGTGAATAGAAATTTGACCTCAAAACCGGAAGATGTGTAGCTTAAAGAAAAGTTGAATAACAAATGGGGAAGGATTCTGATCCTAACTTTCTTTACTTCCCTTGTTATTTTATCTCTTGCCTTCTTATATCTTGGCTTTTTGCTCTTGTGTCCCAATTGCAACTTTTAGTTACATGCCTTTCCAATTTACTTATTCCACTTTCATTATTCCACAGTATCAATTAAAATTTTTTTTTTTTAATTGTAACTTGTAATCTTCTCCCTGACTGCAAGTGTATATTTTAATTACAATCAGCAATGTCCTGCTCTGGGGAAAACACTTGCTCTTTGTATTCACAGCTCTTAATTCTACCCTCTTCTAATTACACCCCACACTTCCCTCATCACTGCCTTCCATCTTCCCCTTCCTTTCTCTGGGGGCCCAGATTTAGTACAACTGGCAAGTAAGTGTATTTAAAGGCTCTCTCTTCTAATGTTATTTAAACATGTTCCACATCTCTTTCCTCAAATGATAACATCCATTCACTCACTCAGAATGTCTTTTTAAGGGAAAGTGGGACAAAAGGAGAAAGGCAGGAAGCAAAATGGGAAGGATTTGCAATTTCCAGAGAATGGCTGGCACAACCAGCCTCTGGGGCCTCCATGGCAGATTGGCCAAGTAGACGGTGACTCCCTTTTTCACTGACTAGTCCCAATTTTCTGTCTTCTAATCTGGCCTCTGCCTTCTCCATCCCTTACTCCAAGACAAATAGATAAACTAAATATTATGAACTGAATGTATGTGTCTCCCCCAAATTCAGATATTGAAGCCTGATCCGCAATGTGATAGTATTCAGAAGGTGGGCCTTTTGGGAGGTGATCAGGTCGTGAGGGTGGAGCCCCCATGAATGTGATCAATGCCCTTATAAAAGAGACCTGAGAGCGCTCCCTTGTCCCTTCCACCATGCGAGGACACACGGAGAAGACAGCTATCTGTGAACCTGGAAGGAAGCAGGCTCTCACAAGACAACAAATCTGTCTGTGCCTTGCTTGATCTTGGCCTCCCAGCCTCCAGAATTGTAAGAAATAAATGTTTGTTGTTTAAGCCATCTAGTCTGTGGTATTTTTGTTATAGCACCCTGGACAAAGACACTAAATCAAAATGATTATTTTGAAAGTGGACTATGACCCATCTTAAAAGTCCACACATTTCAATATACAGATGATGTATTATTAAATTGTACACTTGAAACCTATATAATTTTTTTAACCAATGTCACTGTGATCAATTTAATTTAAAAAAAAAGGCCCAGAGCTGAGAAAATCAAAATGATGGAATCATGATAAGAAACTTTTGAGAAACAGAATTCTCTAGAAGAGAAGACAGAAATCATTCAGCTATATATATTTCTGAATAACTGAATGTTATGAAAAGTACAATACTGATGTTAATTAAAGATTTTGGAAACAGAAAAGTATAAGTGCAGATTGCTTTGCCTTCTTTCTTTTAATTCCTATTCCCTTTGCCACGACCTCATCATTTTCATGACTCAATATCTTTGCCTAACTTGTTTCCTTAACTTGCTGTGTTCCCTCTATCGTGGCACTCCACACCTCGCCTTGCAGTGTAGTTGTTTATTTACTTATCAATCTTTGCTTCTAGGTTATGATTTCCTTCATAACAAGGAAGATGTATTTACTTGCTTTTCTACACTAATTGACATAATGAAGAGCAGTTAAAGAGGTGTTAACCCTGCCATAATGGGCATCAACCAACTTCCTAATCATTTCTAGACATCTAAGTAAAGACAAAATGTATGTTTGAAATGTAAATGAAGTTTTGAAAGAAGACCCATAGCTCCCTAGTCAAGTATATTATTGCTTGTCATACTTTCTGCAGGTATTCCTGCTATATCCTAAGTTTTTGGCAGAGTGCCCAACTGGAACTTAATGCTCCATTATGTTTGTTGTTTGTTTCTTGTAAAAAAATTAATCAGTGTGGCATGTTACACCAAGAGAGGAAAAACTCCACTCAAAATGTTTTAAGAAGCCCCCAGTCTGAATGCTGAACATGCGCAGCAAAAGACTTTTTTTCAGGTCTAACTGGATTTATACTTCTAAACTCTCCTCCCTCGGTCTCTATTCAACTATTCCAGAGAAAAATATCTAGAAAAATATTCATTTATCTGTGTTTAATCAAGTCTAGCAACACATGATCATATTTCAAAAATCCTTCCAGAATTAGAATGAAAAAGTCAAGCATGTCAGCACAAATAAAGTTAGCATTATTTCTCCTTTGTGATTATTCCTACTAATTCTATATTAACTAAGGTAAAATGAAACTTGAAGGTAATTAAAAACATCAAAAAATACCAAAAGAACCTCAATTACAATGACTAGTCTTCTTTAGCATTTATTCAAAAAATTTTCCCATAAGTATGAAATTATATGATTCTTTTAAAGTGGCCATACATATACCAAAATATTTGAGTGCATGCTGTTAAAATGTAAATATACCCACCTGTAGCCTTCTTATTTCAGAGTAGGTAGAATGATTCTTTCAAAACTTAAAATAGATCATGACATTCCTCTGTTCTTAACCCTTATCTGGACTCTCTTGACATTTTGAATAAAATCCAAAGTCCTTGGCATGGCCACAGTGTGCCCCCAGGGAAGTCATCTTCTACTCTCTCCTCCTCCTAGCCACACTGGCCTTCTGTCTTCCTTGAACAGCCAGAAAATCTTGCTGTCCCTTCCTCTTGAGATGCTATTAACTCACATGTTTTCATGCCTCACTTGTTCACTTATTTCAGGCCTCTGCTCAGTGGGCGCCTCCTCAGAGAGGCTCTGTCTCACATCCCTTCTTTACCTGGATTCCTTCTTCACACCATCTGCCCCCACCTAACATTAAATCATATAAAATTGTTTGCATATGTATTTATGGTATAACTGAACCTTAGAGACTGTATCCTTCAGCACATTTTTTTATTAACCACATGAGGAAACTGAGGCTCAAGAAGATTAAATGACTTCTCCAAGGTCACAGCTAACAAATAGCAGAATTGAATCTTAGTTGTATATACTTCCAACCCAACAGTCTTTGACTATAAAAAACAAATGTGAAGAATAGGAATACTCATGTTGACTTTCAACTTTACAGAAATTTACACTTTTTGTTTTCTAGAAAAGTATCTCTATAAAGCTATAATAGTTTTTAATCTCAGTTCATTTTTGTTTTCCTTTCATTCACCAAGAGTGAGTCCTAGTGTGATTCTGCAAATCCCAGAATGTGAAAGCTAACAGGGTGTGACAGCTGGTATGTCCCATGCTCGTCACATTCAGTGGTCTGTAACAGGGTAAACGATACAATTACCTGCTGTAATTACTGCTGCTGACAATATAGTCTCTCTGGTGAATGCTTTATGAAATTCAGAGCTGCTTTTCTTGTCAATATGATAAAAATTTCTGCCTCCATATTTTGGGCAGTATTTTGTTAAATAAATATTTAAAAATTAAAGCCCAAATCTGAATGGACACATATTAGCAAATTCAAGAATTGTGTATTCATTCTGCTTTAATCCAATTTCTTTTGCACTGGAATAAAAATCTTTTTAACAAAGTCTTGCTTTAAATCGAAAGTGTATTCTTAATGGTTATAAAATATACAGAACACTTCATAGAAAATCAGATGTATTGAAAAAGTCAGGAGAACTGAATAAATAAAGCGTCCACCGAAATCCTGGTGTCGAGTGGTTTGCCTGCCATACACCAAACTTGTTACTTATTTTAGTTCAACTATAAAGGCACTTGAGACTACATACAGACACAAACACTTGTAGTAGTTGACTGCTCTGAGTTTGGCTGCCAGCCATAATCCTTCACAAATTACAGACAGGCTGTCAGAAGAAAAAATAATAATGTACAGGGACATACTTGCCTGCAGCTATAACTTATTTCTCTTTTATTTTTTAAAAAAGGATAGTTACCAAATTCCCATTCCCAGTCTGGGATTAGTAGGTTGAATAGCTTAGACATAGTATTAAAAAGCAGCCATTTAGGAGAAAGTAGTACAAACTCTTTTTGCAAGCACATTCAAGGAACATACTTTTTTTTCTCCCTGTGGATAACATCCATATGTTAACAGCAGTATATTAGTAACCAGATGACTTTGATTTTGCAAATAAGTGTTTTCTACATTAATGATGCAGTATATTCCTGAAAAACATACCAGAAGGCAAATTATCATTAAATGGATCTAATCACATCCTTATTGGGTTCACATGTTCTAACATAGTTTGACATCATCGGTAGAATCTGATGAATAAATGGGTGAGGAGGGTAAAAAACATGTACTTGATAATCAGTGTTGAACGTGCTTTGCAGTGAAACACAAAAATGGGAAAATAAGGCTGATATGTAATTCAAGTACTCATTCAGTAACTTAAACAGAGTTCCTAATTATATAGGAACACAAAATAATTGGACCTTCTTTTTAAGATAAGGGTACAAATCTTCACATACATTTTATATCTTAATGTACTAAGAGGAGAAAATTTTACGTTTTAAAATATAACAACATGCAATGCCAAATAATGCAATGGGTATTGTAGCATTACATTTGGCAGTAAAAGTAAAGATAAAAAATTCTCTATAAATTTTTTAGACTGCAGTCATCCAGTGGTAGCTAAAAAATTTCAGCACACCCACTCATATGGTAGAGAGCAGTAAACCACTTAGCTACTTGCAATATGATATAATCCAAGTCAAACTGTGGCTTCATGTAAACTAAGATTGAGGTTATTAAATCTGTTATTCCAACCTTCAATCCTACTCGATTCTGTATAACGCTCTTGTCTTTGAGACCTGCCCTCTATTTATTGGGCAGCACTTTGTTTCAAGGTGTTTAGACCTGCTGATTTCTCCACCTGTGATGTTCTTCTCTGGGCTCTTCCTCTCATGACCCCAGTGAAGCCCTATTTGATAACATAATTTAAGTAGGTCCTCAGTGTTGGTCTCTATCGCATTTCTTCATAGCAAATATTTAGTATTTGATAGTATTCATCCACTGGCTTGTTTACTAGTCTTTTACATCTACATCCGCCCCCAAACTCCAAGATAGGAACATCAGTGAGAGCAGAAATTGTGTGATTAGCAATTCAATAAATGTAAATTAGGTTAATGTAGCTTTCAGACTAAAGAGCCTTTATCCCCTCTGTATGCCTTTTACCATACTTTGTAACTCTAAATTTGAAATTCTTTAAATATGAAGACTAGTAAATACGCAGTTGAGGTAGAAGACTAATAGTAACGGCTTCTCTATTCAATGTAGAATAACTTTATAATATCAAGCTTTTATTTGAATACATTTAAAGACATGATATTATATAAAGTATATCTAAATTTGGGTAAAAAGGAGTTCAATACTATAATTACATTCTACCATATTAATTTTACTTATGAGTGAGAACTATTTCTACACAAATGGCCTAAATTGATATATTAAAGCACAAAAAGATATAATTTCAGTTCTAGCATATCAACAAGCAAAATATTGGGTTAGCAGAGTTTAATATATCTTTAAAAAATTACTTGGAAATTATTTCGAGAAATAATTTTTAAGTTTATTGAAATCATTTTTCCTACTGACAAGATTATCTGGTCAATAGAATTATCTAAAACCAGACCAATTTTTAGAGGATTGAAATATGAAGACCCAGTATGAAATATGAAGAAACAGTATGCTTAGGAGTATGATAAAGGGTTGTGTTGACCCTGCAGTAATGAATCAGAGGCAAGAACACCACAAATATGTCAGAAGCAGGTTGATTTGGAAATGTACAGGATGTTACCTTCGTAGTCATATACATTAATACAAGGTCTCCATGGACAGACTACACATTTCAGAGATGGATTGGGCACATACGATGAAATAATACATTAGTAATTCACTCTGGCACTTCTGGGATAAAAGATTATTTTCCTCATTCATTTTTATCAGAATCATGGTAATTGAATCAAAATTGTAACTGAAAATATTTATTAAAAAATCACTTTCCTCAGACATCACCACCAACCACAGAAAGCTGGCTTGCATTATGTTATTTATATTTGCCAATACTGTAATAAATTTTCAACCACAATGCAATTGTTATTTCTTAATCTAGAAGTATAAGGATATGAAAGGTTTTCAAATATCAGTTTACTCTAGAAACTTTTTTTCTAATATGAATTTGTCCTTCTGAAAAGATTCCCATAAATGGTGCTGACTCAGCTAAAAAGAGTGCTTTTTAAAGGAACAGCTCTTTTGGTTAGATGTTATAATAAATAGTTCAGCCCTATATTACTAATAGCCCCATTAATTATGTCAAAGTTGGTTCATTAGCCATACAGAAGCAATACATGTATGTATATTTTACATATTTAACATTTTACCACTTTGTGCATATATAATTTATACTGTTGGAATCAATTATAGTTGATCTGAATAGAAAAGAGCCTCCTTATTTGTCTGTTATTAATATCCAGTCTTATATTCAGCTACTACTTACGGAACATTTACAATGTGCTAAATTCCTTGATTTAATTTTCACAACCCTATGAAATAGGTATTGTTATCCCCATTTTATAGATGAGGCAAATTAAGCATATAAGGATTAAATAAATTCATCCAAGGTCATATAATTTTAATTGGGGGACCCAGGATTCAAAATCAGATCTATTGAATTCCAAGTCTAAACTCTTAAAAACTAAAACAAGTTAAGAAGACCTAATTGATCTAACTAATTGACCTTCTTCATTTGAAATCTTATACTTTATAAAAAGTAAATATGGTACCCCTTAACTGTCCCAGACACATGGCTACACTGTGGATTTGGTTACCACAAGGCACTGTCCATAGTCAAGATCTCACACTCTGTGTTTCTTGTGGGTTTCACTCTGGGAACTATCCTTTAAGAAGTCAGAGGTAATTTTATAAGGGTCCCACATTAAGAAGGATGAGGTTTAACTGACATACATCAATAGAATAGTCATAATGAAGATACTCATTAAGAATAACAATATTTTGAGTGTTGTTATATGTAACTGACATTAGATTTATTTCCTGTATTCCAAATGGAAAAATAAGGATGACCTAGTCACTGACCAAGAATGCAGTATTCATTCCATAATAACTTCATTTATGTTTGCCTCCTTGCCTCAAATCCTCTTCCTTCATCCAATTCACCCAAATTCTATCTTTTCTGGAGGATCTAATTCACATTCCACAACTTTCATGAAAATGTATCTGACTGAGACAATTCCCATTAAATTTCTTATTTTCACAACTCCTAGGAATTATTATATTGGTTCTTTTGATTGCTCTTATGTGTGATTAAACCTTTCCAATAGACTAAGCTCTTTGAGAATAGAATCTGTACCTTTTATTTCTTTTATAACATATGAAGATGCTGTATAGGTACAATGCTGTGCTACCCCATTCATTTTCATAAGAAATAAGCCACTAAAATTCAAAACATCATCATGAAAAAAATATATGTGATTTTAGGGTAAATTAATAAAGTAGTTAAAACAAAATTCCACACGTTATGAGGAAAACATATCTAAATAGCTCTTGGATTAAAGAGAAATCACAATGAAAATTATGAAATACTTATAACTAAATTATTTAGAGAATACTACATATTGAAATTTGTGGGATATAGCTTAAGTAAAGATTAGATAGAACTTTATAGGTTTAAATGCATTCATTAGAAAAAAAAACATAGCTTTCAAAATGAGTAGACCTGGATATCTATATTTAATAGTATGATTTTAGGCAAGCTATTGAAAATTGCAATGTCTCATGCTCCTCACTTATGCATTGAGGCTAATAATACCATATGTATAATATTGTTTTGAAAATTAAACTGAATAACATAAGTAAAGCATCTAGAACTATGCCTGACACATTGAAGGAACTCTTTTTTAATATTATCACTTCACTTAAAAAGACAAAAGAACAAAGTGATAAAGAGATGTTGACCAACATTGAATCAATAGAATGAACATATTTAAAGAAGAAAAAGACTGTCTGCATGAGGCCTGGAAAATGGGAACCAAATAGAGTAGAATTTGATATATTCTTTCTTCATTATCTAGGAAAGGGGTACACTGACCAAATACACCAGAACCTCAGTCTCCTTAGAATCATCTCATTAATTCCTTTACTCTGGTTATAATGAAATTATTCCTACAGGTTTTGTACCAAAGAAGAATGCTATAACCAAGCAACAGAGAGTAATAGTTTTCTTGACTATACTAATAGATGAGACTAGCAGTGAAAATTTTGTGTATAAGAAAATCAAAATAGAAAGAATAGGTAATAGGATAAGAAAATAAAAAGAAGAAATGTGAGCCCATAAAAGAGCAAGAGGGAAAAAAAAACATTCGGGTAGGCAAAAGAAAAGTTCGAGTGGTCTGGTTAATATAAGCCAAGAGAAAGAGAGGTTTGATTAAAGGCAAGGGCAACTGTAAAAATGCCAAAAACACATAAGCAAAGGGACTTAGATTAGGCATTTGGGAGGTCACTGGTGATTTCCATGTGAGCAAATTCAGAAGAGGAAAGAAAAAAGCCAGTTTATAAGAGATGAATAAGTGCAAAAAAAAAAATGCTGGTGAAGAAGAGTATAAAACCACGCTCTTCACATATTTCATGATAATTTAGAATAGTAGCTAGAATGGGGTCCTTCCATTCCATAAAATTTCAAATGCGTAGAAACTCTCTTAACTAATATGATTAGGAGTCATATGACGGAGAAAGAAAAGACAATATATAAATATTAAACACTTTAACTTAAAATATGCAAATGAATATTTACTACTTGTCAGTCTATAATAGAGGCCAAGTCTTTTGCTTTAAGTTCTTCAAAGTCTTCCTTTTATATGTCATACCGATTATACATTCTATTGGAGTTTCAGCTTTAATTTATTTAAAAGTAGAGTGAGAAATTACAGACACTTGCAAAGCAATCCGAATGAAGAATCATAGGTTTGTATGACTTTTCCCAATATTTTACAGTATTCTTACCCACACCTAATTTGATAACATATTTTAAGTGACTTGACTGAATTAACTTTTTCTTATATAGTCAACTTATTTTTTTGTAAAATAGCACTCTTTTGGGGGGAAAAACATCAGCATATCTATCGGGTTGGTTAAATTGTGGTTCATTAAAAGAGCTTCTAGTGTACAGAGAAAATTGCTACCTTTCTTCCAACACTCATACCATCTCTGTAAAATTCTTTACCCTAAGGGAAAATACATTCAGGCACAATGAAAGGTTGCCAGCTGAAAAGCTCTGTCTTAAAATAAACCTTGTAATTGACCACATATCCTATACATAACTGACATGGATCCAATTTTTTCTATTATACAACTCACAGACTACTTTAAATAAGAAAATGTATGTGAAATATTCTGTAAACTATAAAATACTTCACAAAAGCAAGTGCTATTACCAGAGGGAAGAAATTTTATATCACTTGTCATACATTTTTTTAACCCTTCAGTTTATCCAACAATTATACACTGGTTATACACTGGTGAAAACACAGACATGTTTTCTGTACTTGTGGAACTTATAATTTAATGAGGAAAGCAAGCATTAAACAAGTAGATATGAAAAAGTGTTATGAAAAAAAAAGTCTGGGATGTTTTGCAAGACCAATGGTAGACCAATATTAAATTGGGTGATCCCAGATAACTCTTTGAAATTAAAAAAATGAGTTACAATCAGTCCAGCAAAAACAGAAGAATTGTTTTAGGGAGAAGAAATCGGGTGTGCAAAGAATCAAATGCAGGAAAGAGCCCCATGTATCTCAGACCTGAATACAAGCTATGTGCACAGAGTGAAGCAGGGCAGAGGGACTGTATGAGATAAGTCTGGAAAGGAAGACAGAAGCTAGGTCATGTGGGCCCCTTTAGAACACATTAAGACACAATTTATTTTTTTTTTTATTCCAAGATCAATGGGAAGCCACCAAAAAGAATGAAAGGTTTAAAAAGTATCACTTTGCAGTGTGGAAAATGGGTTGAAGCAGGGCAAATAAGGAAGCAAAGAGGGTATTAAAGAGACTGCTGTAAACATCCTGTGATAGAGAGACATGAAGAGAGACAAATCTATTTTAGAGATAAAACTGATGAACTAGCTAATGTACAGGTTAGGTTATTAGATTAGATGGATCAGGGAGACAGAGAGAGAATGAGAGATATCAAGTATTGAGCCTAGACTTTTGGCTTCAGCAACTAAAGATGTAAAGTTTGACATGAAGAACATTCATGTGAAAATATCAAGAGGGCAGTGATTTAAATGATTGCTTTATTGGTTCAAAGCAAAACCTTTCAAAGACAAAGATTTCCAATGACCAAGAGCATAAACCAAGACATGACATCAAATAAGCCTTACAAGTTCAGGAAGACATAAATATAAAACTGAAATACCCCTTCATGAGAAGAAATAAAGTATGTATAGAAATGATATAAATTCTTATGAGACTAACCCTGTCTAGCTGATTTTCAAAATGGCTCCAACAGTATTTCTCTCTACCCAGTGCTTGGAGCCTTTGGGTTATACCATAAACCAAAGGACTGGCTTACCTCAAAAGTCCTTTGCCAGGTTCCCTCATTGCCTCTACCCCCTCACTCCCTTGTTTCTTCTAAACTCAGTGACTCTTTCACGCTCACCCCAGAAAATTTTCTTGCTCTATATGAAACATCCTTTCTCATGTACATCCTTAATTTGCAAGTTCTATACATTTGATAACTCTTGAAACATCCTCTCTTTCATATAGTCTTTCTTAACCAATGAAACAGAGGTGGGTTTTAGGCTTACACAATCCTGACCAATGTACAGCTCCTTCTTCTTCTTAGATGCTCAATAATCACTCACTTCTGTCTCCTGTAATTCAGGAGCCACTAATAAACATTTATATATTGTAGGTACCCCTAAAAGCTAAATAACTTTGTGTGGATTTTAAGATAGGTTATGTAAAAGCTATCAATATATTAGTATTTTCTATGATGATTAGTATTAGAACACTATCTGGCAGATGCAAGTAAATTGCACAACATGTAATTTTGAGTGGGAAGAACTTATTAGAGAAAATGCACAGAAAAAAATCTATCATACAAATCTTGAGGAGAAAGAGCTAAATCTTATAGGGAGAAAAAGAAACAAAGGGGGAAGAAAAATTAGCAGAGCTATGAAATATTTTACAGATATCCCATATCGAGTTATAGAGAATTAACAACTCTCCTGTGGGTAAAGCTGACCTCTAGTTTCACCAAGGACCTTGGTGAAGTGTCTGTTAATGACAAATCTTAGAATGACTCATCCACAGTATCTCATTTGCTCTACTCATCAAGAGCACTGCTCTGAAGGAACCATAGACTGGCAAGATGAAAGCTCACTCTTCAGGTGGCCCAGCTAAGTAGGCATGAGTTAGAAGAAGTCTAGATCAGTCTTTCCAACAAAAGTGAGAGTATGCATCTAATATCTCCATTAAAAATTTTAGTGATATTAATTTTAGTAATGTTTTATTCAACCCAGTCTATCCAAAATTTTATTTTAACATGTAACCAATATGCTAATTATTCAGATATCTAAAATACTTTCTCTTCATACTAAGTCTTCAAAATCATTATGCAATTTACACATGACCACATCTCAATTCAGTCAAGCCATGTTCCAAGTGCTGACTAGCCACAAGTGACCAGTGGCTACCCTATTGAACGGCACAGCTTGTTTGTATTCTTTTCCTATCCTTAACACCCTGCATGAGGATCAGGCTTGCCTAGAAGAAAAAGTAGAAGAAAATGTCTACAGATAAATATGACTGTAAACAATGGTGTAAATAGATAAACCACATACATCTACATATATTTATTTGCTTGACATCCATGAACTCACATAAAAGAAACCCTTTTAGCTTCATCTTGCTCATCCCATTCCATCCCTTCCCTCCCTGACATACATAAATCATCCTGAGCTTAACTGGACCACTTTCTATTTCCTAATTGAAATCTTGAGTTCCTTCATTGCAATTCTCTTTCTTAAAAACCATTTCCTTTCCTTGCTAATCATGACATTTTACTCAGTCTTCATTATCACTATATACTCTGCTGCTCAATCTAGAAATACAAATCATGCCTGATTCCTCCCTTTTCTTCATCATATAAAACCTATAAATCACAAGTCTTGATGATTTTCTCTCAAAGTGTTTTGAATCTACCTATTTTTCTCCATTTCCAGAGTTATCACCTGGTTTGGGTCACTGTCATCTATTGCCTGGAAGAGCCTTCTAACTGTCTTTTCATTTCCACTTCTATTTCTAACCAAACCATTCTCAAAACAGTCCTTACATGAATGTCTTTAAAACACAAATTAGATTATGTCTTCCTCTCCTTAAAACATTCCAGTGACTTACTATGATACCTAGACCAAACGTCTTCCATGGTTTAAGACTCTGCATGATTTAGCCCTATGCTTTCCCTTTAGTCTTACCTCATGCCACCCTCCTCTTTTCTTTGCTCACCATGCTACAAATCCAAGGCTTCTTTTCAATTCCTCAAGAACACTAACCTTTTATCCCCAGCTCAGGTCCTTTGGACATGCTTAGCAGTCATTATCTTTTTTCTAGTGTATATCTATCTCCCAAATAAAATTTTAAATTCTTTGAGGGCAAAGAATTGGTTTATTACTCAAGGCTAATGCTCTATAAATATGTCTTAATTGCTTCAGAAATACGAAAGGATTAAAAAACAGTTTTTATGACCTTCAAGCTATCATCATTATGATAATCATATTAATTTATTGGACACTTACTATGGAACTACATGAAGCACTTTTCACTGAGTCTTCACAAACTCACAAAGTAGATGTTGCTATCCCTATTGTAACAATAATGATAAAACTAAGACTATGGGGTAAATATCTTGTACATTGTCACTCAGCAATTAAATGTGATGTGAACCCTGGGATGTGAACCCTGATCTGTCTGCTTTTTACAGATAATTAGTTATTCTGCCTCCCTGATTTTCCAAAAGCTTTAAATTAAGCATTTAATTTTTCTCTAATTTTGAAAAACAGTCATATTAACAATTCCAAATTTGTAAAGCCAGTACATATGTGATCTGTTTCTATACTTTATATTGTTTGGATATCTTATGATCACTTTGCACTGATTCAGTTACTATGTTGGGAATATGGTTGCCTAGCAACAGCATTATCAGACTGAATAATATTTCAGATTGTATTGTGTTTGCTATAACATAGTTAACATATTATTCATATAGAATTATCTAAGGAACAAGGCGGATAAATTTAGTGAAATATGTTATAAACTAGGAACTGCACTAAAGTATAAATAAGAGTGGATGCTTTTCTGTTCAGAAATGCTTTAGTTTCCAAATACTTCTTTCAGTTATCAAATGTATTTGGAATCCAACATGGTTGCAGGTGACAACAAAGAACTGAGGATGTTAAAACTTTAAAATTGAACCAGTTAAGAACAATAGGGATGGAGAGAACTATATCTCCTTCACAGAGGGAAAAAAACCCAAACAAACAAACAAAAAACTGTTCCACAGATACCAGATCCTATCCAGAATTCTCACAGCTACATTTTCTTGGAATCAGATGTAATTGAGGAGCATATGGCTGGCTCTATACAAAGCTATCACCACTAGTAAAAAACAAAAACAAAGCACATATCTGAAAAATGATGACTTTAATACTAAAATCTTCATACACAAAAAAATAAATTAGTGGAGAAAATGTCTAAGTACACAATACATATCCAAAGTATGAACCAGGAACAATACAATGAGATCTCAATTCTTTGTCAACTAAATCACGTTATCTTTTCACTCAGCTTATTTATTAAAACATTTACTTCTAGGAGTAAGTAATAAAATCAACTGTAAAATTCAAGCAAATTTGCTTCATAATAAAAAAGGGTTTGGGACAAAATGAAAGATCATGAAATGATTCACTTTTATAAGGCATCAAGTAGTACACAGTGTCTGACATAAAGCCAATCTCCCTGATGACTTGAAGGACAACCTGAAATCGGGTTGATTAAAATGCCCCTATTAGTGCTGATATGTTGTTTTAAAAAGGTAATGAGGGGAAAAAATTATAATGAAGAGGAAAAGGAGTAAAAGCAAATCATAAACATGAGTAAGGTGATACAGCAAAAAGATCCCAAGATTTAGCATCTGTAAAGCTACTCAGGGCTGTGGTACTTCAAAAAGTAAAAGGCATTAAACCAGTTTTTTAATTTTTGGAGTAAAAATTAAAAAAATTAAAAACAGTATTTAATATAATTCCAATTTAATTTTAAAAGGTACACATGCATTGTATGCATAGATAAAAGAATAAAAACTATTTCTGAAATATTAACAGCAGTATCTTTAGGAGATGGGATACCAGAAAATTTTAATTTCCTTTTTCTTTGGACTTTTCTGTATTAATTTACTGGGTGCATCTAGTATAACTGTGTTAGAAAAAAATGATCCATATATAAAAGAAAACTTGTAGCAATATGAAACTAGAAATTTAGGGTTTCATGTAAACATGGTATATTTAAATTCACCAATGTCAAGTCTTTAAAAACATTTGTGTTTATGTTCTCCTGAATTTCCATAGGGTTTCTATTGATAAACAGCTGATTTCATTTTGGTGGACTGGTTCTATTATGTGCCTATGTATACAAAGATTTTGCAAAATTAAAAAGAAAATCTTATCTATACTTTTAAAAATGCTCAGAAGACTTTTTAAAAGATTAGAAGCATGGGTAAGATTTTCTACTTGGAACAGTATTAGTTCACCTGGGAAAGTGTAATCTAATTAGGAAAATGTTTGATAGGACAAGATAAACAAAAAAGGAATACCAGAATGTTTAGGTTGAACGTGCATCAAGTTTACACTCACTACTATTAAAAAAGAAGATTCAACTATTGTTAGACTTTGAACAGAGAGGCCTGTGTGGGGTGATCAACAACCTATTTCCATCCTTCTGTTACTATGATCTTGGAATAACATATTAAGGTCATTATTTTGCAGTAGAAGGAAAAAGATAGACAAAACAGGCTTGGTTTAGGAAAGAGGAATAAGTATGAGTAAGGGCCTAGAGGGACTGACAGAGAGATGAGCTCATTCTATGGCATGTAACTGAGTTATATTTTGTATAATACATCTGAGATACATTCTAGGCAATGTAAATAAGAAAGATTAAAAAAACTATGGCAACCACCTACCAATGCTTATAAGATATATCCTAAATTTCTTCTCAAATAGAATCAGGCAGGTATGGCAATTATATATGAAAAGGAGAAAAAGTGTTAATTAATACAGGCTCAGCTTTCTGGTGAATTATTTGACCTTCTGAAGGTGCTAATAAACCTCACAGACATTCTATACCAGATGAGGTAAAGTTACACATACACACTGTTTCACACTCCCTAATATATTTTTTATTATTTATACTTCCAACGTGATATGCTTTGATGCTCTTCATAGCCAATCAACAAATATTTGTTGGATGAATTATGGACCCAAATATTTACTGATACTCATTCATCTCCCAGGAACTGTTCTGGAAATCCAGAGATGAGCAAAGCAGAACAGATAGTTTCCTTGTCTTTGTGGTGCTTATGAAAGGGTTTGTGTGTATTCGTTTTTGAGGAAAAAAAATAGTAGGTGAAATAATTGAGAACCACAAAGGATGGAGAAGAGGCTATTTAGATGGAGTGGACGTGAAAGAAATACCTAAGTTAAAATCTAAAAGATGAGAAATAGCTATCTGTGCAAAAGGAAGAAAAGTGTTCCAGGTAAAAGGGATGGAATATAGGAATTCCAGTTTGGCATTTCTTTCAGAAATCAGAAAAGGCCAATAAGACTAAAAATGAGAAGCAAGACAAAGAGTAGACTGAGGCAAGGTAGGAGAGGTAAAGAAGGGCTGTATCAAAGGTTTGTAATAGAAACCACTGAATGATAATAAGAAAGGGCATATTATGGGCCAATTTCTTTTTTTTTTAGCAGTGGTATTTTTTTTTATCTTAAATGATTTCTCTGGCTGCTGTGCACAGAACAGATTGGAGATTGCAAGAGCAAACATGAAAAACCAATATGATGGTGACAATAGTAAGGTGACTTACACTTGTAAAATGAGAGTGTGACAGAGATAAGGGTCTGGACTTGAGCTCTTATTTTAAAAACTAAAACAAAGGAGATATAAATGAATTGGGTGTGGGGAGTAAGCCTGAAATCAGGGTGGCCTGGCTTCAGCAAATGGGTGGTGGCTGAGACAAAATGAAGTTAGTTTGGGATAGAAATGTTTTCTTATTATGAATTCCAAGTTGCTCCTTAGATAAAATAATCTCTTTTATAGTTGAGTAATAGAATAGAATTTCATATTATCTGGTTAACCATGTTATTTTATAGCCATTGTTATAGGGACTTCAAACATCTAATGTTTTTAATCCTTATAATACCTGTATAAAGTGGATATAATTTCTCTATTTACCAAGAGAGAAAGAATGTCAGGGAAGGAAAGTAACTGGTTGAGTTTTCCAATTAATAAGTAATAGGTCTCTTCACACAGCTCTCACTTCCTAACTTCTAGCCAATGTTTTTCCTTGCATTTCTTTTTCTCCTCATTTTGCATCTACCTTTATAATTTTATAAAGCAAATGGCACAGCACATTGCTTATAACTGTGTTTAGTAATCAATTAATTTTGTCTTTTATTAATTTTAGATACATAACTAAATAAATATGCATCTACCTTCTCTTGTAAATTGTAAAGCTGACAAGGGTATAGGACATATTTATATTTGTAACTTCCAAAGCATCAAGCACATGCCTTCCAAACAGCAGTTAATAAATATTAAACACACGCACACACATGCACACACACACACACACACACACACACACACACCAGGCATTGCTGCAAACTTCTTAAATATATATTAACTCATCTAATCATTACACTGAGTGTGAGGTATTATATTTTTTTCATCTCCATTTCATAGAAGAGGAAACAGAGTCACTGTGAATTAAGCAACTTTCTGACTGAAGGTCACACAATTAATAAGCTGCACAGTCAGAATTCAATTCAGGTGGTCTGGGTCCAGAATGATTCTTGTGAATAGTACTATAATGTCTACAGAATATAAAGTGCCAAGTTCAACTTAAGGAAATAAGTCAGAGAAAAACCTGAATGAATGGAATTTAAAAATCACTCTGATCCATGCAGCTATTTTGATTGCTAAGTCAAAATACCACCAGGATACTTAATTTTCTCCTCACTAAGTGGCCCTTCTACTTAAAAGCCTACAAAATTTGAGATGTTACTTAAATTTCTTCAGCTTCAGTTTCTTCACATGTAAAATGGAGATAGATACTAGTACTGATCTGAAAGGAAATTACTAAGATTAGATGAGAAAATGTATAAAAAGTGTTTAGCATTGTGTCCAGCAAATAGAAAACATAAATATTAGCTCACAGTGACTTATGTATAAGTGCTCAATAATTAGTTGTTTAATGGATGTTTGGCTTTACGAGTTCTACTGGAGAAGACAGAAAAAAGTTCAATAGCATATATTAATTCTAATCATCTAGAAAAAAATTGAGGCTACTAGAAAACCTAAAGCATCAAAGGAAAATGCCAAAGAACAGGTAGCAGGAACCCGACACAATTCTACCTGCCATTGGCTCTGATATATAATCTAATGGACATGAATTTGAGGGTGAGGAGATTCAGAGAGAGTCTAAGTTCACAACTATATGTTTTACTCACATATCGACTCTTGGGACATTTTTGCTTTCCTTAAAATGATGGAAGAGAGTAGCCAAATATTCTTTCCTCTTCTTTTTTTAAAAAGGTTCTTCTACTTAAGTAAGTTACTCAGACTAAGACACAGCTTTATCATCTATGCAGCAAGGATATCTGCACCATGGGGTTATGTTAATTAAATATCTAGCACATAAGAAGTGTTCACAAGATGATAGCTATACATTTCATACAAATGTTGTCGAGCTCCAAGACCTATTCTTAAATTCTATTGATAAAACTACTTCTAAAGACACAAAAATGCACTGATCATGTGAATGCTTAAGCCAATCACTTTTTTGCTCTCATTCTAATAGAGATAGACTATCAACTTTACTTAATTGATTCAAGAGATATTTATGGGTCGGGGGGAGAGGGGTGGAAATGAAAAAGACATAAAGCCTGTCTTTACATGATATTTAATTCAATGAGAGAAGACAGATTTTTAAATAACTACAAAGCCAAGTAGAATTAAGAGCTGTAAAAACACAGATGAAAAAATCTACTGTAAAAGTCATACTGTGACTAGGAAGGTGAATATTAAAAACATTTGAGCCTCATGCCATTAGCTGCTAAATTAACACACACTTTCTAATGAAACAACTCAAAGAAACTTTATACAGGTGACATCATGATTACTGGGCCACAGAAGGTGAACAGCATTTCATTAAGTAAAGAAAAAGGTAAAGAAAATGGTTGGGCCAGTAAAAACTATATTAGCAAAGATATTCTCAAAGGATGGAATAATAAAATCTTCCATGATGAAATAAGTGGGATCTAAAAAATCAAGTAAAGTAAAGATTATAATGTTATAAGGTTAATGAGAAATACTATTTTTAGTTGGTTGTCCAGTTATTGTGTGATGCATTGTATGGTTTGAAGGGGAGGGGGCAGGAGTTGCTGCTCTGATTTTAACCAATATAGCTGTTTAGTTTTCTTGGTTCAGTCTAGGGGGAAGTGAGAGAGTTGGCTGCATAGTCACTATGTTTGGATACAACCCTACTGTGTAGCAGACAGGAAGGCTAGACTCTAAGACCAACACATGCTGAGAACATTGAAGCCTTCTGAAGGCTTCAGGGCATGCTTGCTGTTGAATCCTTACAAAGTTAAATATGCTTTGAATTTAACTGCTGAAGTTTTAGATGATCTTTCTCTCAACCCCCTCAAAAGGTAAGACCTTTTGTTCACCATGTTTGAGAATGGGGGCTAGAATCAATTACTATATATTTGTATTATAGATTGGTACCTCATCAAGTTTTCCATTACAGTGTGGTACCTTATCAAGTCCTACTATAACAGTTTTACAAAGCAGAAAAAGCCTGTGGTTTGTAGGACACAGTTAGACATGAACTGTAAAGACAGACTCTTCTGCTAAGCTGAGTGATTATTATTCTGTGGGCAGTAAGTAGTCACTGAAGTTTCTAGAGAAGAAAATGACTACACTGGATAGGAAGATAAATTATTGACAAAGTTGAAGTCAAATAAAAATTACAAACAATGAGATATTAGACTATCTACAATGTGAGGTAAAAAACATTGAAAGTTTAAACTAAGATAGTGACAGTGAGAATAATAATAGTGCCACCTTATATTTTTACAATACTTTGGAAGGTATTCAGTCAACATTCTTTTATGCATAGTCTTATCAGAGAACCTCACATCAACCAAGCAGATTAAAGAGTAATAACAATGTAGATATTCTCATTCTGTCTCTCTGTCTCTGTCTCTGTCTCTCTGTGTGTGTGTGTGTGTGTGTGTGTGTGTGTGTGTGTGTGTCCGTGTCCAGCATCTCTCTATTTTAAAAATATCATCCATTGTGCGAGGCTAGGTAGGAGGCAGGGGGCCCCTCCAACTATGGAAGCCAAAAGAAGGTAAGACACACTCTGCCCTAGCCAATGTCTTGCCACTTAGGAAATACATGGTCTGGCTATATGACATAAAATAAGACAACTACATGCTTCTGCCCAGGAATTCTGAATGTGAGCAAGTAACTGGAAGGCGAAGAGACAGAATTCATTTTTAGTACTATATGTCCCCATACGGCATCTTGCAGTGACCCCAGCATTAGGGATAACAACGTATTATGATCACCCCATTTGGAAAAAACTGTTACAGCTTCAAAGCTTTCAGAGATGCCTTCATCTCTGCACATTTTCCAGATCACTCTTTAAGCTTTATGTGTATTTTTTAAGGCACTTACACCTTTGCAGGACATCTGTTTATGCTTAAGACAGAGCTTTTCCTATTACCTGCAATTTTTTAACATACAAATCATATTTTCCCCTTGTTTGCTGACAGGAAACAGATTCAGAAAGGCAGAGAGTTGCCCGAGATTGCAAGGACAGTTGGTGGGCAGCTGCACACGGCTTTTGCCACTATGCTCTATTAGTAGATTGTCACTGGACTCATCAGATTCCCATAGAAATGTGGAAAGCTTTACTGCTGAAATAGAGCTAATACCACTAATTGTAATGTATGCAAAGAGAAGCAGACAAAATAAAAAACATCATTAATATCATCTAAATTAACGTCGATAGCCCCAGGACCAACTCCTCTAGCAGAAGACTGGCAAATAGTAATATCATCTTTCACAGATTAACTCACAGTGAAATCCTGCAAACTGGATCTAGGCATTGTGTTTCCTTAGATGCCTATCCTGTCATCTTCTTACAAGCCATTGACTGCCACACCCCTCTGAAAAATATTACATTTATCAAAGAAGAGACTAGACTTAAGAAAACAAAACAATATCCAGTATTGAACAGTTTCACTTCCATGGACGCTTCCTAGTTTAACAAGAGATTTTATGTGTTCTTTGGTCTAAATGATTTCTTCTGCTATAAGCTTTGCAATGAGCTAAGTTTTCAAGTGTTTTTTAAATTGGCCAACTATCTAACACGACACTATAACAGCATATAGAGTCTGCTTGTGACTTTACTATTTAAGGTTATAATTTAATTTCACAAATTAAATACAAAATTCAAAATTTATTAAAGTGTCTAATGGTTCTTCTGGGGTTTATGTCAATGTGAATTATGAATTTAGTGAGGAGATGACTCATAAAGAAGCTAAACCTTTGACATCATTTCTATATTAAAATCTACATGGCTTAAGATGTCTATATTTATGATAATTGTAATACTATAAATCATACATTGCAAACTAAAAATACTCCAATTGATGGGTCAGACAAAAATGTAATTGGATGAGGCTGACTGGCTATTAGAATTCTGGCACTCAATATTTTCTTACTGGAACTGCTGAGTCTCATAATTGAGAGATGAGGACGTAAACTGGATAGACTCTCCTCTAAGAAGGTTGCAACTATCATCTGCAATTGATAGCAGGGGTATAGCAATGCAGATCAAGACTTAATAGAGAAATGCAGATTTTCATAAAGAAATCTTTTGACTGTTTAAATACTGGATCATTAAAATGCCCCAAAAGCCAAACATATCAATGCCGAGACAATTACAATCTACAGGATTGTAGATTAATTCATGGAGCCTTCCTGAATTAAAAGGTCATTCTCAACAACACTGCATTCCAGTCCAAAGATCTATGGCAGCAGCGATCCCCAACAGCCCACTTAAGCTTACAAATGAATTTTTAAATAGTGCTTTCAAAATTATTGTCTGCCAACTTCATGTTATTAAGTTCAGAATCTTTAAAAATAGGCAGATGAGAAATGTACTATATCATCATTTGATTTACTATGTTTTAAGTAAACACATAGTCTATTTTTGTGTAATTGTGTATGTTTGTGTTTACCAGAAGCAGACTAGAGAAATGTTTTTAAAATAATGAGCACCCCTAAATTTACACCAAAACCAAATATGAGAAAAGCAACTCAATCATTAAAGTGAGATTTGGGTATAAATATGAACTGTCCTCTCCTGAGCAAACCAGCTCTGTAACTCTCCCCACAAACCGCAGACTTGCTCCAGAATTATTAGAACTGAATTGTTGCTCCTAATAATTAAAAAACAAATGAGAACTGAGAATCATTTTAAAATATAATTTTGGGCAATTCAACAATGTTAACTAATAATAATAGTGTATTAGTTTTTATTGTTGCCATAACAATTTACTCCAAACTTAATAGCTTGAAACAACACAAATTATCTTATAGTTTCACAGGCCAGAAGTCTGACATAGGTCTAGCAGGGTAAAATCATGATGTCCACAGAGCTGCATTCCTTTCTGTAGGCTCTGTCCTCTTGCCTCTTCCAGCTTCTAGAAGCTGTTTCTCAAAAGGCGATTTCTGTTCATGGCCCCCCTCCATCTTTAAAGCCAGTAATGTTGCCTCTTCCTGACCATTCTTTCATAGTCATGCCTCCCTCCGACAAAAGTTGGAGAAACTTCTAAAGACTCAAGTGATTAGACTGAACCCACCTGGATAATCCAGGCTAATCTCCTCATTTCAAGGTCTTTAACCTTAATCAGATATGCAAAGTCCCTTTTGCCAGGTAAGGCATATTTACAGGTTCAGGAGAGTGGAATGGGGACATCTTTGGAAGGCCATTATTCTGTTTACCACAAATAGAAATAACTATACTTATAAGTGCTTGCTATGTTTTAATTGTCATGCTGATTATTTGGCATGCTTCCTCTCATTTAATCCTAGAAACAATATATAAGGTAGGCACTATCGTTCCATTTTAAAGATGAAGAAACTATGGCTAAGAAGTTAAGTAAATTGCTCAAGAGCACAGCTAGTGGATAGTAGAAAAGTGATTCAAATCCAAAAAGTCTGAATGAGCTGGTATCCATAAAGTAAATGCCACAAAATGTTCATGAAGAAGAGAGGACCAGGGAGATTATGATTTGATTTGGAGAGAGGCTTTTGGGACCTCTTTGCTACTTCCTGTCTTGTTTTTGCTTGTATTTTGCTTGTATTTCATAATATTTAATGAATATGTAAATGCTAATCTATTGCATAAAAATGCCTCAGGTGGTGACTTAGCGGTTATTTCATTCTAAAAAAAAAATTCTAAAATCAGTTCTCATTAGGCCACACTGAAAATTTGTTTTCATGGAATTCCAAGAATACCAATGGAACATTCTTCTTTGAAATGAAATACCATATCACCCCGATTCTAGGTCATCATTGATTTGTAGAAGTATCATTAATTTAATAAATAAATTTCCACCAAAAGAAAAGCTTTGATACTTCAATATGCACATCTCAATTAGAATGTGCACAGACTGAAAGAAATGTTTTAGAAACCATAAAATGTGTTTAGAATTCTCTATAGGATTTTCTGACTTTATCTTCTACAATCCCAGTCACACTAAACTTGCTATTATACAACAATCTATACTTTTGTATCTATTGTTCCTTCTTCCTAAAATGTCTCTTCTCACTTCTTTCTCTTCTAATTGCCTGTTCAACCTTAAATATCTCAATTTAAATGTCACTTGGTGATGCCTGCCCATATCCAGGCTTAAGCCAGATTACTCACGGCCTCTTCTGAGCTCTCCACAGCTCTCTGCATATTTCTTTGTTACAGAATGTACCACAATGTACTGTCATGATTCATTTCCACTATCTCCACCTATTAAATTGTACAACAGCACTATCAGGCACCCATATCAAAGCTCTGGTGTAAAGTGAAAGAAATGTGTGACATCTCATGAATTTTTCACAATCACTCATGCACAGTTCTTACACAACACATTTTA
The DNA here is from genome assembly GCA_004027375.1 of Macroglossus sobrinus. Taxonomy (NCBI): domain Eukaryota; kingdom Metazoa; phylum Chordata; class Mammalia; order Chiroptera; family Pteropodidae; genus Macroglossus; species Macroglossus sobrinus. Next base: position 1,884,688 of record PVKZ01000063.1, read on the forward strand.
ACTACTCTCTCTTTACTCTTATTCATCAGTCTGGTGCTCTTTATCAATACTTAGCTGAAGTGGGTTAGTTCTAATAATTACACTTACTATTCAATGTCTGTGGTAGGCAGCCTTTAAGATGGTCCCCAGAGATCTTTACCTCCTTATATTCCTGCCTTTTTGTAATTCCCTTCCTTTAGTGGGCTGGACCTAGTGACTTACTTCTCACCAACATACCACAGCAAATGTAATAGGATATCACTTTTGTGGTTAGCGTTATAAAAGATGGTGATTTCTACCCCGCTAGCGGGCTCTTTCTTTTATTAGCTTTGATGAACAAGTTGCCATGTTAAAAGGCCTCTATGGAGGGAACTGAGGGCAACTTACAGTTGCCAGTGAGAAACTTTATCTGCCAACAACCATATAGGTGATATTAGAAAAACTCTTTACCCAGTCCTGGAAGTGACCTTAATTGTAGCCTTATGAGAGACCCTGAAACAAAGGACCTCACTATCCCATCCTCAGATTTCTGACCCACAGACTCTGTGTGACAATAAATGTATGTTGTTTTAAGCTGCTAAATTTGGGAGATATTTGTTATATATAGCAGTAGATAACTAATACAATGCTGTTCTCTTTGATAAAAAAGAAAAACTTTGTTTAATCAAAAGGAAGCCTTTTATATGGTATCAGAAGTTATATAAAGAAAGTACCAATCACTAAAAGAGGTGGCAACAGACAATGAAAGCACGAACCAAGCAGTCAGTGTGGCCCTGCCTCACTCTAGCAGAAACACATGAAAGAGATGAGGCTCTGGATTTGAGAGAAAAAACTCACCCTTAGAGCCCAAACCCATAAGCTGAATGTGACACTACAGAGGGGAGGAAAGGAGAGCATTAAGACAAGGCAATGTCACCAGGAGGTTACACACCCACTGATCAACAGCAAGATCAGATCAACAGCAGAACCAGAAGATGAACTCTGTTCCATGAAATTCTCAAACAGTGAGGAAGCACAAGGAAGGTCAAACTTTCATTCTGGCTAACATGTCAAGGCCAAAAATCAAGGAAGCAAATGAAAGGCATCTCCTGAACCTCAGCTTCAATAATCCTGTCCTCCACAGGTGTCTGTTGCTAAGACACCGCTATTATTACACTCCTGGCATGTATAATCTTTTTATTCCCTTATGTGAGTTTTCAGCTCTGTGCTTGTCATATAAAAATCTCAAAATAAAACTCAAATAATACAGCCATTTGAGACAAAGGTGAATTAGGGTTTACTGACTGGGTGCTTTGATGATCAAACCATGGCTGACTGGTGGAGGTCATACATGAACACAACGGTTGTGCTGAGATGTTGTATAAAGGCTCTGACAAGCCTAGAAACTGCCACATCGGAGCTGACAGATTCAAATAGCGCAGACTCCTTTCCATGCTTTTCATCTTTAAAAAGGCAATTCGGCTCCCTGAGCCTTTGAGCCTGTTTCATTCTGAGCTGGCTGCTAATTGTATGTGTGCACATATGTGTTTCAGAAAAGAGATAAGCACATTGCCTTGGCCTCCTCACTAACTGCACAGACATGTCTCACTTCTGTTCTCTGAAAGTTTTCTAAACGTAGTCTGAAGTTTTCTAAACATTAACCCTTCCTGGTAATCACAGTTCACATTCTTCTAGAGATGCTTTCTTGATTATGTTTGTTTAAAATGGCTTTTCATTATTAATTCTTTGAGTCTTGGGGCTAGATATTTTAATTTGCTTTTACAATCATGTTTATATTTTCAATTTACTCTAATCACTACACAATGTAATAATACATAGAGAACTACAGTAGATGAATAAGGCATCTTTTAGCATTAGGGATCATATGTAAAATTTTAAAACCTAAAGTTGCCTATTTCCATATTTTATGATAACATAATTTTATCATTTTTTGCAATGCTGACTCCAAAAGAAAAAAAAATTAAAGTGGTAGTTCATAAAAATACAAAATTATTTCCCAATAGTCATGGCAACTAGTAGCCAAATGGCAGGACTGTATGACTGCTGATTGTGATTCTTTAGAAAAGAAATCCACACAGAAGCAATGGGGCACCTCAGATTTGCCCTGCTGGAGAAATGACCAGACCCAGTAATTCTTTAGAAGTCATATTTTCTACTCTGGGCAGATTAGTTTCCAGTGTAGGGCACGGATGCATCTAGCTAGCCCTAAAGGATCCCAATCTAACACTCATTCACAAGAACAACATGACCTCCCTGATTCTAGGAAAAATCTTCCTATGGAAGTTTTCCAACTTCCAGAGAAAGTGCTACTCAGTTACACCAAGGTTTCTCTTTCTTCTTTTAAGGCCCTCTTCACAATACATAATAGGTACAGTTGAATAAGCAATAAGACTTTGAAATCATTGTTGCAGAAAAGCTCTCTATTTTACAAAATACAGTAATTCAGAAAATAACCAAAAAAAAGTGCCCAGTTGAAACGGTCCCAAAGAAATAAGACATTTCATCAAGAGAAGAGCTTGTCTAATCATAACAGTAACAACAATTATAGTAGTTAACATTTATTAAAGATTTCATTGCTAGGCATTTTACAAGAGATAAAGTGCTAAGGCATTTTACAATGAAAACAACCTTGTTTATTTAGGATTTTCTGGTGAAAGCTGATATGCTTATTTTCACTTCCTGTTCTCCTGGCCCCCTCTCTTTTCTGCCATTGTCCATGGTATTCTTACTTTCTTTGCTATTTATATACCAGTAATCATTATGGTACACACACAATGAATTATCTGTATTGTTCTGTTATCTATGATTTTGATAAATCTGTCCAGAGCTATTTTTAAATTGCTGATAATAAAGTTAGTTATTGTCCATCCATATGATAAATTACCAGCTTCAACTTAAATTCTTTTTGGAAGAATGCAGATATAAAAAGAATAATGTGATTGTTGTCTTTCCAAAATATCATCTCTTTAAACACTTTAAGCAAATTATCTTTTCTAGCATTGCTTGGTAGATAACTTTAAAAAAACACATAAGAGGCAGCTATTTGAGAAAAGGGCATGCATGGGTTACAACTGACTTAAAACCTTTGCCTCAGCTGCCCGGTAGTAAATCTTTCCCTGTAACCTTTTGTGCATGACAATAGTGTCAAAGACTCCTTAAAATGCTGGGAAACCAAAAGTAAAAAAAGAAAAGGAAAGAAAATGTCATGATAAAATTCTCCATAATCACCAAACTAAACAAGCCTGACAATCAGGATGGTAGTAATGTCAAAAACAAACAAACAAACAAAAAAACAATCAGTATTGACATTGCTAGAGAAAAAGAAGTAACTACAACAACAAGATCATAAAATGGAAGCACTAGGAGTATTCAGTGCTATAAACAATTAAGTACATTTAGAAGCGAAACTTGGGGAACATCACAGGAGGCTCTTTGTATAACAACAAAAATGAAGTATCTAGTAGAATTCTTTGTGCTTAGATATTTTATGGCCTTCTCTGATATGAGACATGGACCAAAGCCAGCATCAGAAGGCCCTGAATAACAGAAGCACTCATGGTGAGTAGAAAGCATATTGAGCAGGCATCAGGATAGTATAATTTAAAGGGCTCTAAGAAATCTCTGCCACTTTAGCTGAGGCCTGCAGTTTTAACAGTGGAGAATCATTCCTTTAGGTTAAGCTAAGAAAAAGTTTTTAATAAGGGAAAGGAGAAGAAAGAACTTAGGAGAGAGAGGGTCTTTTTAGAAGGGGGCCCTTTTTTTATGCCAAAGGCCAATGAAAGGACACTGGGTACCTTAAGAAGTGAAAGAAGGCATTACCATATGTGGTCTAAAAAAAAAATTGATGGGAAAAAAAGAAGAAAGTTAGAAAGAAAGTACACAATTAACAATTTTGATGGAATGAACCTAAAGTTTAATTTCTCAACCTTGGCACTATCGACATTTTGGGTTATATAATTCTTTGTTATGAGGGGAAGGGGAAAGTTATCTGGTACTGGGTCTCATGTGCAAGATGAAGATTAACAACACAGTTGGAAAGTAGCCAGAGAAAAGCTCCCAGTTGAAAGGGTCTTGGAAAAATAAGACATTTCCTCAAGAGGACAGCTGGTCTAATAATAATATTATAGAATGTTTAGCAGCATTCCTGGCCTCTACCCACCAGATACCAGTAGCAACCCCACAGTTATGATAACCAAAAATGACTCTTGACATTGTTGGACAACCACTGCCCTAAAATATCAATTTTATACCTAAGCTGGGCAAAACTTTCTATCTCTGTTACTGGTCCACCTTTCCTATTCTCTTGTTCCTACTCTAAAGAACTACACAACAGTGAATAGATTACAAGATCATCAACATGAAAATAATCAGAACTTCATTTTTCAACTAATAATCAAAGCAGAGAGATGTATCAGAAAGATCTGAAATGAATGCCTTTCATTCAGAATATTTTTATCCTTTGATAATTCCAAAATTCTTGATTCCATCTTTGTTTCTAGAGATATTTTATTCTTTGTTCATTATACAATACCAATTCCAAAAAGAGATGTCCAGTAAGACTAAAAAATTTGCTCAGTTTAATGAATGGTTATATGAGTGACTCAAGAAAGCCATTAGTCTAGATAAGTAATCAAGAAACTTTGCTATGCATAAAAATTGAGTTATTTATTTTACTATCTTGGCTTATGTGAATCAAATACTTTTCCTTCCCTTCCCTTCCTTTTGTCTTTTCTCTCCTTCTTTCCTTCCATCCTCTCTCTTTCTCCTTCTCTCCCTCTCTCTCTGTTTCTTCCCTGTTAGGGACACCCACACTTTTCTCTGTGAGAACAGAGATTTTGAAGCATTAATTAAGAAAAAATATGTACCTTCACTGGAAGGAAAATTATATTAATGAGTTTAGAAGAGTATAAACTACTGTATATTTGTGCAAATGGTACCACTGAATCATGAATGTAATTGTATAATAAAGTCAGAGGCCCAGAAAATGGTGATTTATATTTCTTCTACTGATTTCTGATTCAGGATTATTATAAAATCTGTAGAGAAAAAATTGCTTTTGGAGTTCAAGCTAATGAACTGAAACAATCTATAAGAAAGGTAGTTTAATTAATATTACAAATTAAATAATGTATTTCTACATAAAATATGAATCTTTTCCCCTTATTTTCATTGAGTTGCAAATTAAACCAATGACAACTCTTTTGTTTAAGAGATACGAACAAGGAGGCTTATCTTCTGGCCCCTTTTTCCTTCTCACTAATTGCATGACCATGAGTAAAGCAATTAATCTTTCTGAGCCTCAGTTTCCTCATTTGTGAAAGGTGATTGAATAATATTATTCTTAAGAATTCTTCCATCTCTAAAATTTTATGATAATGGGGAAAATATAATTCAGAACATCTGAAACTGAAAGAAAAAACTGTGCAAATCTACCAACTATGGAAGGTAAATACTATGTAGCATACATAATTTCTATACCAGAGCTACAGGGTTATGAAAGTAAAAAAAGGCTTCTTTTATTGATCAAAACTCTCAACTATTAATTGTATTGCTCTTGGATTCTTCTTTAAATTAGAATGTCTATGATTAATTTTTTGATGGGGTGAGCAAGTTTGAGAGTCTGCTGGGTACAATGTTGAGAGTGTCAGCTGTTATGTTATGGCAGAGGGCTCTTCAGAAGGAAAAAGGAGCAAGAATACAGATGCAAAACAAATTCAGCACTCCAAAAGCTCAGCCACAAACATCAAAGAATGGCTCTATAGTGGTGGCTTGACATTTATTCTGGAAGGCCTTCTACTGCAGGTATATGAGTGTGTTACTAAAATTCCTAGAAAATAAATCCCGATCTTTACAAGAGAAATAAATCCCTGCTCTGTCTTATGGGAGCTCTTGAAAAGGTGCAGACTATGTAAGTCAATTGTAATTGAAAATTTTTTTTAAGTATTTTTAAAAATTTAAAAGGAAAGAAAGAGAAGGTACAGCCTCAATGCCTTGAGCCACAAAGCAAACCCCCATCAGAGGAGTCATTTCTTCAAATTTTTTGTACAGATGCTAATATTGAAGTGTGGAGGGAGAGATGCAAAGAGGTAGAATTTAAACATTCATTTCTTTTACAGGAACCCTGCATATGTGCTGACACTGTATGGTCTAACATGAAAAGTTTTGTCAGAGATCACCTGATTTGGGACTACAAAATAAAATCCAGTCATATTTTCTAGAAAAGCCAGCTTTTATGTACAAATATAAATTTTCAAATTGGTAGAATTACTATTGTAAAGAGAAAATTTAAGAGTTTCTCTTCCTTAAGTAGAAGCAGAGAAATAGTGGTGCCAGTTGGAGACACTGGTCCATCATGAAGAAAATACGTTTCTTCACCTACCTGATCTCGAAATTCTTGGCCCCAGTTTGTTAGGCACAAAAATCATGGCCTGAATAGCTTTTCTTAAAATGGTTTTGGTCTTCTTTGGCATCCTTACAAAGGAATACTTCATTTATATCATTGGTTACTTTGGAATCATAAGGAAAAATTCTCCTAAAGTAGTCAAAAACAGTAATTTGTGGCATTTTATTTGGAAGGAAAATGCATTGAGAGAGGTAGAACCAAAGCCCAAGATTCTCTGTAAGGGATGACAGTTAAACTGTTCTTGGATTTAGAGCCAACAGACAGGCTCAGAATGAAAATGAACCTCTTGAAAATATCCTGCCCTAAAGAAACACTCCTTATTCAACACTAGGCCAAAGTATTCTTACTTAAAATCTCTAACATTTTTTAAAGAACATTAGAAAAACAAAAAGAATCAATAAGAAGTACCAAAATATACAAAGCTTTTTAAATCTCTATGACAAAGAAACAGTAGATTCATTGAAAATTGCTGGCACTTTTATTTTTAATGAGCACATCTTGAAATATAACTGCAGCAGTTTTATCTTAGTCTGTGTGTGTGTGTGTGTGTGTGTGTGTGTGTGTGTGTGTGTGTGTGTGTGTGTGTGCATGTTAACAATTACATTGGAACTAAGACTTACTGATACTATCAATATTATAGAGAGCTGTGTATTTATTAAAACTTGTTCTTTTATATTCCCTTTTGTGTTGAAAATTATATCTGTAGCCCCTCTTCAAGACACTGCCACTCAGTGTGATTAAATTTTGTCTAAAGAAAAAGGGTAAAATTGTTCCCATAATGTGGAAATGTTTAGGATGAACTGACAAAGTGAGAATTTTTAAATCCATTGGCAACTCTATATTAAATATACTTTCTACTCTCAGAATATTTTGGTTATACTCCAACGATTGGGAAGTTACTCATTATTTTTTATTTCCATCAATCTGATTTTTAAAAGTAAATTTAAGACATGGAATTTCATAAGCAGTCATTGTTTACCTGTACATGAGTAATCATCAATCCTGATGTATCCAGTTTTGCAGATGCACATGAAAGAACCTGGGGTGTTGACACATATCGTATTCTCACGGCAATAATGGCGTCCTTCAGCACACTCATCAATGTCTATGAAGAAAAGGTAAGACAAAGAGGTCAATAGTGCCCAGTAGTCTAGAGTTTATAATTTTCTTTGGTGGGGAGAGGGTAAGAGTTATTAATTGAAAAGGATTTTTAACATGTATTCAAAACATATCCTTAATAGGAATGTTTGATGTTCAAATGACAGAAATCATAAAATTTTTTTCCAACATTCCTTGCTCGGGTTTCGAAGATGTTTGTATATTTCAACTTGCATCATTCTAAATATAACTGGAAGTTTTCAGTGCATTTATCTACTCATGTTTGATAAAATGAATTAGAAAGTATAGACTGGGCTGCCTTTGAGTCTTGGAAGCTTTGATCACTGAGTTTATCATATATTACTTTTTGATTCACAGGTTATTCTCTACACTTACTTCTGAGATCCGGCAAGAGGTGAATCAAATATTCAATATACATCATAACTTTAATAACTTCATTTAAAGATGGGACACCAATAACATGTAGCTTATTAGAGATACAAGTAGAGATACAGCTATTCCAGTAAGTATCTGAATAGGTATAAAATTACAATGTAGAAACCTGATATAAATAAGAAGCTGTAAAATAGTAAAATAAGGTATCATACTGAAAAAATTCCATAGTAATTCACACACCAAGTTTTGAGAGTAAAGACCTACAAATGCTAACCCATAGTAGGCACTAGTACTAATTGGGGAAAATGTAAATTTTGACAATAATACTGTCCTTCTTTTATAGCTCCTCTCTACATGAAACATAAAGTATTTTACAATTATTTTATCTTTACATAACATTCTTTATGAAGGGCCTGAATGCATTGACCAAGCAAAGTATTTCTCCTTCAGAAGTTTACTTTCTCAAGTCTTTGAGGTGAAACCTTTGAGGTGAATCCACAAAGCAGCATTGCCCTCATTTGTACTATTAAGAGAAATGGATCAATTATAGGAGATAACCACTACTACAGAAGTCATGCAATTCACATAACTTCAGCTATCTTCCCAGACCTGAGAATATCAAAGGCAGTAATTGACACAATCTCAGGAAGCTATACTTTAGAGCTAGAGGGCTCTTGTCAAGCATCTGAGCAAACTATACTTTTTACAGATGAAAAAATTGAGACCTAGAGAGATTCAATTTTCCATTCAACTTGTAAATGAAAGCCAAAATAATCAATTCCAAACCTGCTAGCATACAAAGCTCTTCTCAGTTTGGTACTTACTTTTCTGGCATTACATCCTATAACTTCGTTCCCTTTTTCCTCTGTGTTCTGGCCACACTGAGTTTCTAATCATTTCTTGAATGGGCCATGCTCTTTCATACCTAGTGCCTTTGCATATGCTATTCTCTCTACTTTTTTTCTCTCTATCATCACCCCCAGTGCATTTTGTTCACCAGTGAATGCACCTTTTAAAAAATCTGTTTAAATGTCTCTCTGTGGAAACTTCCCTAATTAAGTAAAATTATCCCTATTCAGTGTTCTCATAGAAATTTGTAAATTTTTCAATTATAGATTCGTCCATTATACCTTTGTTAATTTTTATGAGCATCTTCTTTCCAATAAACCATATATACTCCTCAAGGGTAGGGATTATCTAGTCATGTTTCTTAACTCTGGCTACACCTTATATTTATCTAGGATGCTTTCAAAAAACATTAGTTCTTGGGCAAACTCACAAATCCTCACTCCAAATTCTGTTTTAATTATCAGTGGTGAAACACAGGCAATGATTTTTTTTTTTAAATCTTCTCCCTGATAAGTCTAATGCAGGAGTCAGCAAAATTTCTCAGTGAAGAGCCAGATTGTAAATATTTTATGCTTCAGGAGTCATAAGATCTCTCCTGCAAATTCTTAACTCTGTTGTTGTAGGACAAAAGCAACCATAGACAATATGTATATAAATGAGCCTGACAGTGTTCCAATAAAGCTCTATTTACAAAAACAGATGATGAGTCAGATTTGGCCCATAGACCATAGATTGATGACCCCTGGCCTAATACATTACCAGAGTTAAGAATCACTAGATATATAATTCGTTTTTGCGTCCACAATACTTTGTAGGGTGTTCAGGGCCATGTGGTGTCAATAAATGCTATAAAATGAATGAATAAGTGCTTCAAGGCTAGTTTAAGGAAGATTTTCTGACTTCTGGTATAATACTCTTCTCATGATAACATGCTACTCTAAATGTTTGCACTGGTCTTCAAGGAAAATGTCACACTGAATTACTGCCCCAAAATCAAACTATAATCAACCAGGGGGAATATGATGAAAAGTCATTTGCTTCCAGAATTTTAAGATCATAATAGAAAGGATATGGGATTATTAATGTGCTCAGCTGGATTGATAAACTTTAACCCTACCTCTGAGACAGTGCTGTGAAATGAGTTATTGAAAGCCATTGCAGGAGTTCCCTGGGCTTAAGCTTGGGAGCTAGGGGGATAGCCAGGAAGAAGTCCATGTGCACAATGGTGTGAAGAATTTCCCTTTGGGGATAAAAGAGCCAAAAATAATAAACATAACACAGTGAAGACATCTTGGTTATCAGAGGGAAGAATGTGTGAGTAGATGGTGGCATCTACTCAGAAGAAGAGTAGTTCTTAGTGAGAGGCCATCAAATCTGGTAGACTCAAGGAAGTAGCTTCAGTGCCTAGAGGAGGGCTGAGTCTCAGTTGGAGCTAACGTTAATTATGAAAGGCACTATACCTTTCTTCAAATAGTATCCTAGAGAAGGAAACTTATCCCAGCAGGAGTAGCTACTAAATCTGGCAAATCAAACTCATAAGTACACATGAAGCATCCCAGATACTTCCCAAAATACTTAAAGAATGAGAACTTGAAGAATACTAAAGAGCTATGGAGAGAGATGGGGAAAGAAAGAGTGAGTTAGAGTTATTTCTGTTAATGTGACCTTATTTACAGCCACGAGTTAGTGGATAAGTTGCTTTATAAGATAAATAGGAATAATCTGTGAAAAGGTAATCCTGTCTTTGATGGTTGTTTGTTGTTGGGTCTACATGCCAGACTATTGGGAGACACTGCCCTATCCAACTTACTTTTGTAGATGCTTCCCTTGTAAACTATCATGGTCAGAGAAAATGTGAAGCTAAAACACAAAGCATGACAAAGAATCTTATTTAATGTGAAGCCTTTTAGGAACCTAAATCATTTGGATAAGATAGAAATATTGGATTCATGACCAAGAGACCTGAGTATTAGGCCTATTTTTTGAAGCAGTATTATGAGGGTAAAAGAAGTAGAAGAAATAAAAACCAAAACATATCATTATAACACTGTATAATTAATTGCCAGTTGCCTTTTTAAATTTCTTATTCCCTGTCTTCAAAAAGGAACTCCCCAAAGAGCCACATTTATATACTAAAATTTCAACACTACATAAATGTCACTTCCATTTACATGAGCAGATACCCACAGGCACAAAAATGGCATGACTTAAAGAAAATCTGGTGAAAAATTATGTTTAAATTTAATCTATGGCATATTTTAGTTCTAAATCCCAATTCAGAAACTTAACAAGTCAAATTCTCACAATTCAATTCTTTACACACTTATTGAACATTTTCTATGTCTTAGACACTTTACTACACTTTCAGTTATACTGATGACCTTAAGAATTGGAACTATAACCATAGGTGGATAGTAACAGGGATGGAATATGCTTCAACATAACTTTCTCTTAAGTAGAGAGAATTACACGGAGTTGGAAAGGGTTGCCTCAGAAGATAGCTTTCTGCCAATTGGAAATATTCAAACAAGAGCTAGACATGCTGCAGAGATTCCAATACGTCTAACTCATGTTGTACCATGTGGCTTTTAACATACTTTCTAAAGTAGTACAAAGAGTGTTAAAGACCATGCCTTAAAAAGATTTAGAATTCAGAAAATAGCAACATCATCATCATCATCATTATCATTATTATCATCCAGTTAGGTGCCTTCTGTGTTTTAAGCCTATATTTCAGAGAACAATATCTCTAAAGAGATTCATGGTTCTTTGAAAACAGAGTATTACAAGGTCAAATAAGTTTCTGGACCATTATGTTACTATATTGATCCCATCCCCCTCCTTAAAATTCTCAATGAATATGAGTAAATTACAGACTCTGAAATATTTAGCTTTTTAAAAATCTTCATTCATTTATTCAACAATTGTATAATGGACTTGGATATGCACCATGTCCAAATATTGCATTAGAAACAAAGACAGATTCTAGCTGCAGAAATAACTCTTAAATGATAACATTGTGAAGTGATGCATACTATACAACAGGAACATATACAATGTGCATTAAATAGGTTGCAAACAACTTTTTAACACCCTACTTGCTTGTTCTGAGCACCTATTAAAGCAGAACACATTTGAGAATTTATATTTGATGATATAAATAATTTTATAACTCTTCCCTCCACCCAATTGAGGAGCTGATAATGAAATTAAGAAGCTAGGACATACTTACATGAATAACAACATGAGGTCTTACATATAAAGTAAGAAAGAGAAGAGAAAAAAGGAAGAAAAAAAGAGGAAAGCATATACTACAAAAACTGGTATTCAGAAAAAGGTTGCTGACTAAGGGCAGAGACAACCAAGGACAAGTTGATGGTGTAGCATTACTTGGGGTGGATTTGAAAGACATAGGCTTAAAGTAATAGACTTGCACAAAGTTGGAGGGGACTGCCCAAGGAGATAGTTTCCTGTCAAAGAGAGATGTTCAAAGATGAGTGAGATTACTATAGAGATTTAAGTCTAGTGTAGATAGCATAGACAGCAGAAATATGAAATGTTCAGAAATAGTGGGTATTCTCTTTGACTGGAGTTTATGCCGAAAGAAAAAATGGAAATACAGTTATAGAATAGTAGACACAATGTGACTACACTTAAACGTTCAACAAATACAAGAAAGGTAATTTATTTGCTGTGATATGAAGACATTAAAGCATTTGGAAGAAGGGAAGTGGGGAAATGGCATAGAAAAATAAATCTCATAAGACTTGGTAAGATGGTGCAATTGTAGAGTTGGTAAAAGAGGTATAATCAAGGTGAGAAGAATGTTCATGAATGAGTAAAAATCTAAGGTAGTTACTAAATCTGAAATAATCTCCCCAGCTCTAGTTTCTCCATATTACTTATCAATGTTTGAAAGTACCCTATTAATACTTTTAATACTTTTGCTGTCTATTTATATTGGAATATAGGATTCGGGAGGATAGAGACTTTGTTCTAGAACAATGGCTGGCAAAATATCTGCTGAATGAATTGATGAATCTTTTTATAGCTTTTCATCTGGAAGGAAAAAAGATAAGTATCTTTATTCTCACTGGTCTGACTAGGACTTCAACTTGGCAGAGTGAATCCTTTGTCTTCCCAGTACATTGCCCAGGCATTTATTCAGACAGGAGCTTTTATGTGAACAGTGAACATAACCCATAGTGCTAAAATAGTCTTATAAAATGGAAGAACACTGCAATGAGAAAAAGAAGCTTGGATTTTAGTGGTTGGCTCTATGATAAACCTGACAGACATTTTATCTCTCTGGACATTAATTTCATCATCTATAAAAGTAAAAGCCAGACATTTCTAAGTCATTACCAACCCTCATACTTTACAATTCTAACAAAGAGAACATGATCTATATGGTTACAGTGGAGAATCTGATTCTTCTGGTTTTTGTAGGATACACAGTAATAATCTACCAAACTTAAAAAGCAGAAGTAAACTGTATTTCTTATACTTGATCAACCTTTCTTGCTTCAGGATAATTCAAGCTGATCTATTTTAGAAATAGAAATTTATACATTTATAAATTCTTTTTTATCCTATTTGAAAGCTGAGGCTAACTTTGTAATTATTGAAAACGATAGATTTTTAGACTTGAAAGGAACTTTAGAAATTATCTAACCTAACCCCAGTCATTTGCAATTGAAAAAATGGAAGCATGGAGATTCCAGACACAAATTAAAGGGTGGCAGGGATAAGATCATGAAACTTTCGTGAACCACATAAAAAAAATTTAGACTTCATCTCTACGAAATGAACACTTTCAGGAAAGGATGAATTGATTCAAATCTATGTTTTTGAAAGATCCCTCTAGCACAAATGTGCTGTTAATGAGTGGCAATCATAATGAGAACCCTGTTTCCAGACCCCAAGTCCCAAAGTAATGTTCCTTTTGGCTTATAGACTGGTCTCCAAACTAACCTTAGAGGCAGTGGCTACTCAGGCATGATGCCCCTTCTTGTGTGCCACACAACCTAGCTTTTCCATCTAATGCTTTAAATGTCACTGATACCATTCTTTAAAAAAAGCATGGTGTATTTCTAAGGGTATAGCATTTATCTCAATTTTGACCTGTAAAAGGATTATATTAGTATGCTAATGAACACTAATACCTTCTTGCTCAGCCAATAAAATCCTGAAGTCATGCAGTTCAACAGAAAAGATCCACATACTAGAGAATAATACATATCGGTATGGGTTATTGCTTAGTCTTGGCCCATCAGCTGTGAAAAACTGTCTTGGCAAAGTTGGCAAAGAGATCAGTAACTTAATTCATAAACCAGGAAAAAGACTAAGTTCTGAGAAATGTAATTCTGGAATAAGATTTGAGTAACATTTGGGAAGATAAGAGTATTTTTCAAAATCAAAAATTTGCAAGTATAAGTAGGTTGCTCAGTGAAAAATCAGTAAAGAATAAATTAAAACATCATTTACAAATAAGCTAAGATTTAAAGGAATTGCCAGTAATCCTGTTTCAATGTCTGTGGCATTACTGTTTGTTTATCAAACATTAATTTATGTATTAAAACTATATATATCATATGTTACTAATACATCATTTTTATGCATCTCAAAATAACTGCCATATATTTCTTTCATTCATTTTTTAAAAATTCATTCATTGTACATTTTATGGCACATTCTTTAAGAAGAGTAAAAGCAATATCAGTCTTCTTATGACTCTTAATTGTCCTAGCTTTGGGATTCTTTAATTAAAATATATACATATACATATGTGCAGAAGAAAAATTTGAGACAGGGTTAAAAGTACATCATAAAACATACTTAAGGGGACAGATAAGTTAATTTGGAAAACTAAGAGGCAAAGGAAACAAAAGCATGAGTAGTTTATGCATGTAATAATTACTGAATTCCTACTATGTACAGTATATTAACTTAGACACCAATGGCATAGCCTTGAATAAGACAGCTTTAGTATTTCTCCTTGCAGAACTTATAGTTTTTCTGACAACAGAGACAAATAATAATTTTAAAAATGTTATGGGAGTTTAATAAGGGTAGAGCCATCTGGAAAAAAAAAAGTGAGAGTTTAAAATCTAGTTTTGCAGGCAAGGTAAACTTCTGAGAGGATGTGACATATAAACACAGGACTAAAGAAGAAGTAAAATTATCCAGGTGAGATGGGAAAGAAGACAGTATGTCAAACAAGGGAACCATGTGTAAATGCTGAAACTTAAGAGAATTCAATATATTAAAAAAAAAACAAACATTTGATGAGGTTAATGAAGTAAGCAGAAGCTATTTGTGTGGAGATCTTATGAACCAACTGAAAAAGTCTGACATCTTATGATCAATGAGAATCTGTTAAAGTTTTTTTTAAATCAATTTTTAATATATCATATGTGCATATGGTATAAAATTTAAAAGATACAACAGAGTGCACAATAAAAGTAAGACTGACCTTTAGCCACTCAGTTCTCCCACTCCTAATTCCTGAGATAATCACTGTTATGAGATTCTTGTGCAAACTTCCAGACACTCTACCCCCATATAAGCACATGCATGGGTATGTGTGTATGTGTGTGTGTGTGTGTGTGTGTGTGTGTGTGTGTGTGTGCACGCACTTCTCTTCTGAAGGGTGTTTAAGAAGGGGAATAAGATGACATGAGTTTCTAAGCAAAATCTTTTTAATTGCAAGTTAGAAGATGGATTAGAGAAGAGCAAAACTGGAAGCTAGAAGGAAGCTTACTTAGTGATTTGGGTTCCTGTATCTGTGACAGTATATTCTAGTTGAATGTGAAGAGTCTGGCAGATTAAAAATAAAAAGTAAAAAAAAATACACACACACACACACACATGCATATAATCTATAACCAACTGCACACTGGGACTGACTGAATACCTGTAGATGAGGGAAGGGACCTCTCAGTGATAATATCCTTTTTTCTTAACAACTGGGTGGATTCTTATTGTGAGGAACTGAGGAATACATTTGGGTGACAGAGAAGTATGGATGTAGACATGTTGAATTTGAGGTGCTCATAATATATTCAAGAAGAAATATCCAAGAGGCAGTTAGATATGTGGTCTTAGAGCTCAAGAGAGAAGACAAGGCTGGAGGTCAAGATTTTGAGTCCTTAGCACAGAGAAGATAACTAAAGTCATGGTGTTAGACAACGTCACCCGGGGAGAGGGCGCAGAATGAAGAAAAAAAAATAGGACGGAGTTCTTGAAAACTTTGGCATTTAAGGGACAAGTATAGAAAGGAGCCTAAAAAAAGATTGCTCAGAGAGGACAGCAAAACTAGAAGTGTGTTGGGAGTAGAGAAAGGTCACTATTACCCTTTCAACTCACCTTCTATATTTGGGGAAATCCTCATCTCCTCAAGAAAGAAGTCACAACTCGAATCTTCAGTGTACTTATCAGCTAATACATAGACATACAACCTAGGACTGCTAATCAAGGGCAGCAAATGAACAGGACAAACAAACAGAGACTCATGGACATGGCCAATAGACTAGTGGTTACCAGAAGGTAGAGGGTGGGGTAGGAGTGGGGAGGTAGATGGGGTAAAGGGGGTCAAATATAAGAGGGTAATGGGAGGGTGAAGTGGGTAAAGGGGATCAAATATATGGTAGCTAAAGGAAATTGGACTTTGGGTGATAAACACACAATAAAATATAAAGATGTCAAATTATAATGTACACTTGAAAATTATATAATTGTATTAATCAATGTTACCCCAATAAACTTAATTAAAAAAAAAAAGAGAACTCATGACCAAGCAAGGTTATAAAATCTAGTAGGCGTAATGGAGAAGGTATTCAGCACTTAGTGTAGTAGCAGTGGCATAGCTTCTGAAGTCCAGTCCTGGGCATCATCAGGGAGAAGTATGCAATATTTGTGTGAGTTGTAGTGTTGGCATTAAGAGACAGAAATAGTGGGATTCATACTCAGGTGTGATAGGTGTTGTCTTGGGTGAATGACATCTAAACATGTCCTCCCACATGTATTGTAAGCCACCTAACACCCTTCAATATATGTTCCTTTTTGCTTAAACTGTCAGAGTGCTTGCAACTTTGATTAATACAATGTAGTATCATAAGACAAGCTAAATAAGTGTTTGAAGAAGGAAATGATCAATAGCATTAAATGCTGCCTAGATGTCAGATTTAACAATATATAGAAGTTATCAGTGACCTTGGTGAGAATACTTTAGAGGAAATATGGGATGGAAAATCTGCACTAAAGTGGAATAAAGAGAATGTCTCACGTAAGAAATTGAGACAGTGAAAACAGATTATACCTTTAAGAAATCTGGCAAAATTTCTTAATAAAGGGGAAGAAGGGCAATAACACAAAAGCTTAAGGCAGAAACTTGAGCATATTTAACTGCTAACGAAAAGAAACAAATAGAAAGTGGTGATAACAGGTGGGCAAGTTTCCTCTGAAGACAGGAAGAGGTGAGGTTCAGAACTCAGAGGGATCCATTACTTCTAGGAGTGGTATCTATTAAGACTAGGGAGAAGGAAGAAAGGCTGAGTGTGAAGTATGTGGGTTTACGTAATGGGAGGAGGATGATGAGAAAGTTATTGTTTTTGTTTTGTTGGTACAGAAGTTATCTGCTGACAATAAGAGAATGGGTATAGTAGAGTCAAGGGTTTATAGGGAATGGTGAAGGTGCAAAATAATCATAGTAGAAGATGAGAGGACACTGAAGCTGGGATGCATAGTAAAATTACAAAGCAGAGTACAGCACTCAGGGTTGGTAACCATGCACACACAGTTGTAAAGATCTACCACTTAACATTTTTATAACACTTTGATTTTTATGGTGCATGATCCCTTAATTCTCATAATAACCCTATGACTACACAGAACAGATAGAGTTATTCTTTTTCACAGCCAAGAAACCTATTCGAATGTGAGAAGTTTCCCAAATGTTTGCTGTAAGCTAGTAGCTGGCAAAGCTAGAGTAGAATCACTCCATATAACCTACTGTTCCTCCACAATCTGGTCCATATCTTTGCAGTTTAATCTACTAACTCCTGGATATTAGCTTTTTATTGCAGAAAGACTCCAAAACATGTCTTGCTCTTTCTGTTTGCTTTCTTTTTTCTGCCAATCCAAACTGGATTCACTCTTCAAGGCCCGGCTGTGGTCCCAATTTCTCCACAATGTCTCCCTAGCCTCTTGGACCATGGGAATGCCATCTGTCTCGATTTCTGCACTTTTTGTCTGTGCTTATTCATGGCTAGTTAGTAAGCTGTTTTGGCTGAATCCAACTTTCTTGAAACCAAGAAACAGATAGACAGATTTGAAAGATTGCCTTGTCATGTTGAGTTTGAAAATTTATCAAACTGAATAACATTTTTTCCAAGAAGGCAGATTAATATTTTTAAATATTAAAAACTAACTTAATAAATATATATTTATTTTGCCGAAAACAAGGATTTCAGTCATTACAATATTTAAATTGCTGCCCAATCAGAGTTATTAGTTTAATCTAAACATTACATCAGTGCTTTTAAAAATGATATGGAGCCACTCCAATTTCCAGTTGCTTACTTTTATATAAACCACTGACAAATTGCTAAATTTGACAATGTTAATGTTTAATGTTGATTAGGAAGCATGACCTCCACAACAACTCAGTATAAATAAACGTATGTGTTCTACAATTTCAGACCCATTTCTTTACCTTCGCATTCTTATAAGGATATGAACAATCTGTAAACATATGTTTGGGAGTACATTCTTCGTATTAAAAAAAAATCACTTGAGGGAGATGGAATAAAAAGTAAAAATGGAAATATTCTTATGTATTATTAAAGTTCCAGGAATCTATTTTTATAGCATACCAATGAATATGAGGTACAATTTAGAACCATAATGTGCTTGATTGCCTCTTAACAAATGTTTCATGTTTATTAAAGGCAGCACCAGTTTCCTAATTATCCATGTCCAAACACATGGGCTCTTATTGCTCAGGAATAGTCATTTGCCTAAACAAGTCAAGTCCTTCTCCAACATATAACTCAAATTTCTCACTTTTCAATGTTACCTTCAATTTGTGCCTAACTGCTTCCCGCAATCCATGGCTATTGTCTCTTAAAAATGTATTCCTACTTCTATTCATAATATTAATAATGAAACTAACATTTATTCCAATGACTGTTGCTTTGACCATGTCATTTCATTTTTCTTCACAGCATCACATTTTTTTTCCACAGGAGATTCCAAACAGAATCTAAGGACCACTGAATCAAAGTTGGATTTGTTTTATTTAGGCAATCCTAATGTATTTCTAACTATACTGTTTTCCTGCCATTAATCATTTTCAAATTTCCATTGCCTATCTCCAAGGCTTTTATCAGATGTCCTTAATGCAATTTTATTTTATATTGGAGTTGGTTCTTCCTTTTGAAAGCTAATAAATACATTAAAGAAGGAAGAGAATTATAAAAGAAATGTTAACAGTTGTGCTTCATTTCAAGCTAGCATTTGTTAATTCACTTTTATACTTTTGATAAATATAACTAGAATACATAACTTGAAATTCTTGAAAGGCAAGATAGAGCTGGTATTTATAATTTAATATCTAAGTTATAAAGTTATACTTGACCTTAAACTTAATGGAGTTGCAAAAAGACATTTCCATCAATTAAATTATTAAAAATTGTTAATCATATGATGCCTCATGTCACTGCAAATGGATTCTTTTCCACAGAGTTGGCTTTAATAAACTGCTGCTTCACCTAAAACACCTGCAATTAATTTAAAATGAATTGTTTAAACAGACATTTTCTTCCTAATAATAATAACACAAGCAAGTACATGTATGTGTAATTATTAAGTATTTTAACCTGCTACACATTTACCAAAAAATAATATGAATTCTCATGGTTACATTTAAAGTCTTATCATATAATTTGCAAAATGAGGATGAATTATACATACTCTATATCAAAGAACTGGTTAGAAAATTATTCAGACCAGAAAGAAATTTGGCATGAGTAGGTTTGGTTCTGAAAAATAAATATGGTAACTTAGTTACTGAAGAAGCTGAAGATCTTATCATTGGCTTAAAATATAAGATAATATCATCATATAAACTTTAAGAGCATTGTTACCTCTAGTTTCCAATAAACTAATGTTGTAATATCTTAGCTCTCAAATTCATGTTGCATGAATTGACTGACGGACTATTAATAAAAAATATATATGATAAACACAGTTTTAACAAATTTTTATCAAGAATTTATTTTTCGGGAAGGCATTTTCACATAATCTTATTTAACCTCCACTTCTACAACAATCTTATGAGACAAATTCTCCCCATTTAATAGATGAGAAGACTGATGCTCAAAGATATTAAGTGATTTGCACAGTTAGTAAATAGCAGAGGTAAGAATAAAATTCAAGTCTTTTGTGAAATGTTCTTTTCATAACATCACAACTGCCCCCATTTGTCAAACATGGAAAGATTTTCATTTGATCCATATAAACATTTATATTCATTTGTCTATTAAATCCTAAAATCTCTTTTAACATGTATTAAAAATATATAATGATAGATGGCTGCACATATAAATCTGCAAAGTACGAAGATGACTCTTCATGTCTGAAGAGTATGTACAAAATAAGTATTGGTTCTTATTTTCTTTTCAGCATTGACACAATTGACTAGCAAAAGGATGACAATTATAAATACTTGTTGGCAGCAAATGTTTCCATCATGTCATACTACAAAGAAATGCAAAGGGAAGCAATTTGGTGAAAATAATGGGCCAATAAAACTCAAAATCATACCAGAAATTCAATAATGTTACCAAGTATGGATGCAAATTTCCTTGTTTGCTGATGAATCTGAGGCCTCCCTTAACATCTCCCCAATTAATCCTGAATGTATCCTGAGTGTTTCTATGGTTCAGAAATAAATCAACACATACTTAGCATCACTGCCCACTACCCTGTCCTGGGTACCTTCACAGCCTTTTCTATGTTCTCTGAGTCTCTGCTTAAGCTAGGACATATTTTTGTGTTCTTCTTTTGTCAATTTAAAGGAAGTTCCCATCCCGGAAGCTACAAACTCTTGGGACACCACACAGCACCTCCTTCAGTCTTCACAGCATGTTTGGGGCTACTCAAAAAAAAAAAAATGTTCTTCTAATTTTGTTTTGTTCTTTGGTACCTAGGCCCTACAGTAGTGTTGTTTATGTCCTAATTGTGAGTTTATGCCTTTCCCCATCATCACATTATGTCTCTCTCATTTGGTGTAAAACTAGCCCAAAGAGCCAGACAGTCATCACATGCTTGTACATTAACCTCTCTTCATTCTTGGCATGAAACCCAAAGCCCTCAAGAGAATCAGTAATACAACTGACACTGGGGGTAGGTATCATGCTCACATATAGCCATGTTCCTTTCTTTTACTTAGCTTAAACCAATGGTTCTCAACCGGGAGCAATTTTGCCCTCCAGGGGAAATTTGACAATGTCTGGAGATATTTTTGCTTATCACAACTAGGAGTAGGAGTATAGACACAGGTGTGCTACAGGCATCTACTGGGGTAGAGGCTAGAGATGCTGCTAAACATCCTAAAATGCACAGGACAGCACAAAACACACAACAAAGAATTATTTAGTCTTAAATGTCAATAGTGCCAAGGCTGAGAAACCCTGGTTTAAAGTAATACCACTGTGACACATGGGAATATATGACCACATAAGACTCAACAATTCATCTTTCTAGGCAGCACATTAACTAAAGACTAAAATATAATAACAATTGTTGAAAATTTATTTTTAGAAGGATATCCATATAGATTATTAGAATGGTCTTTTTCAAATTTGTAAATTTGCAGATTTTTGAGCCCCAACACTGATTTACCTAAGCAGAATTAAAGTTGAATCCCAGAATATGCATTTTAAACAAACTCCTCAAGTGATTTTGAGGCACTTTGAATCACACCGTAAAAACTCATGTTGAAGAAACCAAGTTGTATCCTGATGAAAATAAACTGAGACAGTGAACACTAAAATTCCTCTCCAGTTGAGCTTGTAACTGAAAAACATTGGATAGCTACCAAATCATTAAGATGATAAATTAATAAACTCTCTGCCTTAAACCAGTATTCTTCAAATTTCCCTATGCATAAGAATCACCTGGAGATCTTGTTAACATGCAGATTCTGATTCACTAGGTCTGAGATAAAGTATGAGACTCTGCATTTCTAACCAGCCCCCAGGTGATAACTTAAATTGCTGGGCCTTGGACCAGCATACTGAATAGTAAGATCTTTAAAAACTGCCAAAAGTGTATAAAGACTAGGACTACTTATTTTAACAAAGCTCAAAAACATTGATCAGAATTCTCATTTCCATCTGCATTTGGAAAATGAGCACAGATTTTAAATGCTACTTCCACTAGAAAGTCAGCTCCCCAGCACCCACTCAAGGCCTGGCATAGTATATGCTCAAGAAATACTGTTAATAAATGAATGCTGAATAAAGATTCTTTATATGAAATCTAATGAGGGAAGCCAATCATAAATCAAAATCCCAAGTAGAACCTATAGATTCACCTCAGAGAAAAATGCTTATTCTTAATCCTATTTAATACATAGATATATCATTAATTGATGACTGATTTATGATTTCTTCTCTATACAGCATCTAAAGTGTTCATGAACTCCAATAGACTTATGAGTATTTTCTATAGAAGTGTATTCTTTGGGGAGGAGGGGGAAATCAGCTGACCATAAAAGTTATACAACTATGGCGTTTTGCTTCAAAAGAATAGTATATGAGTAGCCTTGACTGCTTCTTCAACTTCTTTTGCATGAAAAACTATGCATCAGAAAAAAATTTAGAGAAGTTTCATCTTTATTAGGTTTGATTTTTAAAATTTAAAATCCTTCTTTCAAATCAGAGGAGACCCCAACTTCAAAGAAAAAAAAATGCCATTTTTCTCTGATTTGTTTATCTTAATAGTGTTCAAGTTTACAAAGGAATGGAAAATATTTTTGAGTTAGAGAAAGCTTAAGTATCACAGAGAGTAAATAATGGACAAGCCCAGAAGAACTGCTAATACAAGTTTAAATTTGCGTCACTTAATAGGGATTTTCAGAACTTTTTCATCAAAACTTCTCAATTAGAGAAGGTATGATTTTCATAAAACAGAACAAATATCATTGTATCAGCATTATAAACATGTTAAATAGATGTTCAATGATGCCTAAAAAATACTTTAATGTTTTGGGATATCATACTAATTCTGAAAACCCTTTTATGTTATAACTTTTTCACTTGGTTGGATGGATAGATGATGACATTAAAAGGCCAATATATATTTGGAAACATCATAAATGCTTTTGCTCTTCTTTTTTTCTTAATCTGTAACTATAATGGTTGACTAGGCCATAAGATGACCAGGCATTTGGCCAGACATTATTCTGGGTATGTTTGCAAGGGTGCTTCTGGATGAGGTTAACATTTAAATTAAAAGATTGAGTAAAGCAAATTGCCAGGCCTAATGTGAGTAAATCTCATCCAATCAATCAAAGACATAAATAGAACAAAAGGGCTGAGTAAGAGAAAACTTTACCTGCCCAACTAATTAGCTAGGACATTGGTCTTCTACCCTTGGACTGGAAATTTACACCATCCGCTCTCTTGATTCTCAGGCCCTTAAACTTAACTGAAACGACATCATCATCATCAGCTCTCCTGGGCCTCCCACTTGCTGACAGCATTTTTGGGAGACTTCTCAGCTTCCATAATTACATAAATCAATTCCTTATAATCCTACCCCATCAATCTATATCTATTTATCTACACTCAGTAATTTCCCACCTTATCTGCAGAGGATATGCTCCAAGAGCCCCAGTGGATAGCTGAAACCATAGATAGAACCAAACCTTATATATACTCTGAATTTTTCCCTATACATACATACCAATGATAAAGTTTAACTTGCAAATTAGGCAATTTCGCAGCTAAAAAATTTATTCTTGGCAAACTCAGCATACAACTTTTTTCTTTCCTTATTATGCCAAGAACTTTTACCTTTTCACTTAAAGAATGTACTTTATAGCTTCTCTTGCATTTTGGGGCTATTATTAGGTAGAATAAAGGTTATTTGATCACAAACACTTTGATACTGTGACAGTAGATCTGATAACCAAGGAAGCTACTAAGTGACTAATGGGCAGCTACTAGATAAACAAATGATTTGTGTCCAGGATAGGATCAGGTGGGCAATGTGAGATTTCATCACGTTACTCAGAATAGTGCACAAATTGTTTATTTCTGTAATATTTCATTTAATATATTCAAACCACGGCTGACTGTGGGTAACTGAAACCACAGAAAGTGAAACGGCAGATAAGAGACTGCTGTTTGTCCGATTGCTTCTGTTTTTCTGGAGAATCCTCATTAATACAGTATCCTTGGATTTTTTTTTTTAATTTAAGAAACTCTATCATAACACACCACAGAGAGTGCATCATTAACCATAGTTTTGAAAGCTACAGTGTCTGCTAGAAATCCCTAATTAATCCCACAGGGCTCAGTCCTCTGGTTATTTATCCCCACACTGTTAAGCAGGCCTCCCATTAGCTCCACTGGGGACTTGTATGCTGGGTTTACAATTGGAAAATTGAGCTCATTCTACATCTTACCCTTCATATCTCTTGGAGCAATTCTGTGAGGCTATCACTCATCTACTCTTAAACAAATCCTCTCAGATTAGCCCTATATTCTATAGTTAATGATATGCAGATACTGGTTATGTCGGGAATTCATCACTAAATTAATTTGTTGTGAAGAGGCAACAGCTGAGAAGGAAAGAAGAAAGGAAGGAAGGAAGGAAGGAAGGAAGGAAGGAAAAAAAGAAGGAAGGAAGGAAGGAAGGAAGGAAGGAAGGAAGGAAGGAAGGAAGGAAGGAAGGAAGGAAAAAAGGAGGCAATGACTAAGTGAGAAAAAGAGGGAAGAGAAGGACACTTAGGAAAGATTGTTTTTCTGTTGTCCTCCTGTGTAGGTTATTTACCATAGTCTGTAATGCTAATGAACTGCTTTCTAAATAGGCTAGAGATTTTTTTCCCCCTTTCTGAAACATTCAATTTTTAAAGCCAGTTAATTGCTTTAAAAAATGTTTTCTAAAGAAAAAAATATACATACTACTTTAATTTAAAAAATAAGAATTAGATTAGGTATTTAGTAAGTAAATTAAAAGTAGTAAAGATAAAAAGAAAAAAAAAACACCGAATTAAAGATAGATGACATGAATTTGAACCCTGAGCTTACTGTTTGCTGTCTGGGTAAATTATTTTAGGCAAATTATTTGATTTCCAAGCTCTCCAAAACAGGAGATTATAATAAGGCCTGCACCATAGGACTGCTGAATGAAATAAGATGTTGTATGTAGAAGGCATTTTAAGTGTTACCGAAAAACCATATGGTTATTAGTAGTTGGAGGGGTTTAAAAAATTATATATATCCTCTAGATAAACAATAGCAGGAAAGAAGGAAAATAGAAAAATTACATATTTCCATTAAGAGTTAAGCTCACATTACTTTGTTACTTTGTATAGGAGTTAGAATCTCCTGAAACAAAGACCATGAATAAAGGTAGAAAAGATATCATTAGCTAAAGGACTGCACTGAAAAGACAGAAATGGGGTAGGAGGAGACAATGTTTCTTTTGATATGATGGGTGGAAAAAAAATATGTTTGAACTGAACATCTAAATATAATAATTTATAGTTTACATTTTAAGGTGTGCTGTGCCTGGCACATAGCAGGTGTTAAACAAAATGTTTATTAAGATTCTAATCTCCACATTCAACCAGCATTTATTAAGCACCTTCTACATGCCAGACATTTGATATTCCAGTTGGTTTGCAAATGTAGACATAATTCAAATCTTAAGTTAAAACAAGAGTATTTAGTAAAAGCAATAGTGGAGATGTGAAAATTTCTGGGACTTGTGGTCCTTTTAATATGGATACTATTTATTAGTACACATATAATTTAACAAATAATGACTGTTATAAATGAATAAATCCCTTTTCTTGCACTACTCAAAATAATTTTTAAGGCCAATACATACCAATTCAAAATAATTAAATCTCTTTTTGGCTATAAAAATCAATATGACAATTAGACTTCCTTATGCAATCTCAACACAATTTAATAAGTTCGGTGCTTGTCATGAATAATTCTTTAGTGATGAAGTAGCCTAAAAGTGCCCATCTATTCAGCTTATCTAAGCATTTCAAACTATTTCTTAAACTCTACTTGTCTGTCTCTATTTTAGAAGTTTGGGAGAATTCAAGGAAAATAAACAGCCTATGACCACAAGATACTTACAGGTAGGGAAAACATATACAGACTCATATATATGAATCCCTTAATAAATAATATAGCATTTAATTAAGTATGTTACAACTGAACAATTGAATATAAATCAGTATTGAACAAGGTACTAATTCTTCAGTCGGATAAAATTTAGATTTGAGAAATTAAATATATGTGCATTTAATTCATCAAGAAAATCTTAAAAAAAAAATAAAAATAAAAATTTAGCAGTCTAGAAGGATAATTAAATCATGGATAGTTAGACCATAAAGCAACAGGTATTTCTGGCAGATTTTATTAGTTTGCCAGGGCTATCAGAAGAGAGTACCACAAACTGGTGGCTTAAGCAACAGAAATTGTCTCACAGTTCTGTAAGTTACTAGTCTGAAATCAAGGTGTGGGAGAGTTGGCTTCTTAAGAGGGCTGTAAGGGGCAAGTTGTTCCATACCCCTTGCCTAACTTCTGGTGTTTTGCTAGAACTCTTTGCTGCGTAGGACACCACCGCCATCTCTGCCTTAACAAATGTAATCATGGCACTCCTCTACGTAAAACCTTTCACTGGCTTTTCCTTGTTCTTAGTGTTCTTAGTCTTCACTATGCCCTTCAAAGCACTGCTTCCCATTATCAGGCATGTCTCACTTGCTCTCTGTCTTCCTTCCTTTCTTAGAAAGTACTTCTTTCCACCTGGAGGCCTTTAGATATTCTGATTCTTCCACCTAGGAAATTCCCTTCTTTCCAACCCTTACATATGTGCCTAGCTGATTTCACTTCATCTTCGGATTTCAAGAAAAAAATACCTCTTTTCTTCAAGCACCACCACTCATCCAGATTAGACCCCCTGTTAACCTATTTCTCTTTCAGGGAATTTGGCACAAGGGCAATTAAATGCTCTTTTGTGTAATGATCTGCTTATTATCTTATTATGTTTATTTCTTGCCTGGGAGTTATCAGTCATGAATATCTTATTTACTGTTTCACCCCTAGACTAGCCTTGAACAACGCAGGTATTCAATAAATACTTGCCGAATGAATAAATGAATTTCAACATTTTACCACTGCCATTTTAACCCTGACTCAGTAAACTACAGTAAAAATCAATAGTCTGAATGATAGCCATATCATGAAAACAACTAAACAGATTTAGTAAATAAAATTTATATTACTTTACAGATTATCACCAGCTTATTTTTACATATAATGACAAGTCTAATTTATTAGATGACCAGAATTCCATAAGACCAGCTAATAGATAACATGTACAACTGTGAAAATTTTTTTAAATGTTGCTTCTAAGAAGTCAAAACATCCTTAAAGTCAGCAACAACAACAAAATAAAAAGGAAAGCCAAATTTGATCAGAATACTGTAAAACCTGTTAACAGGAATAACAAAAGATATATTAGAAGTCTTCATACATAAAAAATTAAAGATCTCTATAATATAAAAGTTTTTCCATCATTTTCTTAACTTTTGAAGACTACATCTTTAAGTGAAAAATAAATAATATAAAGAAATTTACAAAACCATTTTTCAGTATGACCCATTGAGGGTGGGAAAGAGAGCTGCCAATTTGTACTGAAAATAAACCTGCAGATAAAAACAGTTATCTCATCTTTAAGATTAAACCATGTTCAGTAGTTATGTTGTTGAGTAATATAAATCTCTGCCCTCTTCTTTTGAATTCTTTACTATCTCAATAAATGGAAACACCATGTTGCTCAAATTCCAAACCTTGACTCCCCTGATACCTCTTCAGTTCTCCTCCACAATAAACCTATAAGTATTGTTGGCTCTACTTTAAAAATATACCACTTTTATCACTTTCTTAATCCAGGCCACCAATATCTTTGACTAGACTATTATAATAACTTTTCAAATGGTTTTTCTGTTTACAATTCTGTTCTCTCCATCATGTCCAACCCTATAGTTCACCTAACATATTGCAGCCAGAGTTATCCCTTACAATACAAATCTGAACATGTCACTCCCCTACTTGAGACAAACTTAAAATCCTTACATATCTCCCTACATTATCTGTACTCTGCCTAATTCTCCAACTGCAGAACAAAAGCAGCAGCTTAAAATAAAGATAATTATCATAAAATTAAGATTCATTAACAATATCAATGGTGCTTATTACGTATTAGAGATCTTAAATATTGTAATGAAAAATACATTATTTTACTAACTATATTTAAATCCATTTCTTATATAAAGCCTTTCAAAGGGAAGAATTTTAAATAAATCTGTGTTATGAATGGGGAAGGGAAGCCATAAATCCTTCCTTCAGCAAAAATGGAATAGTCTCTTCAGAACTGAATCAGAAGCATTTAAAGAAATACTTTGGAAAAATGTCAATTTTAAAAATTAATAGTAATTTTTAAAGCAGGAAAAAATCTTTAAAAAGCTAAAGGAAACCATAGAAATTGGTTTCATGAGGGCCAATAAATCACTGTGTAGCTAAACTTAGACCACCTGTTTATATCTTGGAGGTTTTCTGTCTCCCAGTACCAATGACACATTCCTGACATTTGAAAGAGGTAAGTCTAAAATTCTTCAAATGCCCAAACACCACCACATTAGTGTTCTTATTTGTAACATCCACTAGCTAGTCACACAATTCCTGAGAATGATTCAAATCTGTGGTTCAGGAAAATTATAAGTTACTGCATTTCATAGACTTCTAAGATCTTCATGAATAATTAAAGTCACAGTATTTATGAATGCCAAGGCCTCTTCACTGTATTTGGACTGTTTCCATGAGAGAATAAACTACCTTAAATATTAGTTAAGTTAAAAAGAATAACTAGGAAATC
This sequence comes from Macroglossus sobrinus, assembly GCA_004027375.1. Taxonomy (NCBI): domain Eukaryota; kingdom Metazoa; phylum Chordata; class Mammalia; order Chiroptera; family Pteropodidae; genus Macroglossus; species Macroglossus sobrinus. Next base: position 1,913,603 of record PVKZ01000063.1, read on the forward strand.
ATTTACTCCACTGGAGCTATTTACTAAATATCACAGAGCATGAATACAACTACTGAAATTACTTCTAGCAAACAAAAATAGCAGTAGGCACTTTATCTTCTTGTTAATTGATTGCCTTTGTTACACAACACTGTCTGCAAAAATCTGACTGTAATTCTAACTGCAAGCCACAGTAATCATGTCAATATGAGAACTATCAGAATATCTAATTATAAAAAAAAAGCAATTTCACAGTGGGAGTATTGTTCTAATTCAAGAAACCAGCCATATTAACTTATTAGTCTGACATATAGCAGATAGCTGAAAAACTTTAATTTGAAAGATAATTATTTTTAGCTGATTAATATGCTTCAAATTAAATTCACTGCTTTTAATGGGCCCATCAACTTGACAACCTGGGAAATTAATAAATTTTACATGCAGTAATCCTAGGAAATTTATACAGCTGAGCTACATATCATTATAAGGATTACCTTCACAGTAAGCATTGTCCTCTCGAAGAGCCCTAAAACCATCTCGACAGCTACAAACGGCCCTGTCATTCAGATTTCTGCAGACAGAATTCTCCATGCAGTTATTCCTTTCAGAACAAAAGTCATAACCTATAAGAAAAAAGGAACTTATTAAGGTAAACAAACTATGACAAGCAAATAAACTTTGTCTACTTAACATCTTTCTTTGATTTAGAACACATTTTATCCTAAATGATTTTTAAAATTGTTATCTTTATCCAATGTTCACATAACTATATGCTATATGTACTAAAAGTTTTTCTTTATGTGTAAACTAAATTAACTCCTACTGAAAGTTAATTCTTTGTCTTGTTTCTGACTTTTTAGGTGCTATCTATTCCCTAACATTTTAATAACAGTCTGAAACAAGGGAAGAGTCTCGGAGTCCAAAATGAAGAATTATAATACAGAAGATAACACACTGAGAAAGGAACCTGAAAACTAGCAGTTGAGCATTATTAGTGATTGCGGGAAATAGACACCAAGCCAGATGAAATGTGCACATTGTGTATTTAAGAAATGAAATAGACAGTCTGGCATCCTCTAAAAAATAGTTCAAGTTCAAAATGTGTTTAAAAATGAAAATTACATAACTTCAATCTAATTTTCTCTGGAAATCTGCAAAGTAAAGTATGTCCACTCAAAAGAAAAATAGTTTTATGAATTACAAAGATCCCACAGATTCCAGAGTCTTTATGAGAGGAAAGAAAAATGGAACATTTTATAAATAGTGACACCAATCCTGCGTAATTTCTCAGGATTTCTTTTTACCATGTGAATCCCTTGTTCAAAGATTATCTAAGATTCTAAAATGAAAAACTTGAATGCTAAAATCCATATTTAATGGAAATTACATGATTATACATCATTCAAACAATTTTCAAATTGCCTGATGCACATTATCTGTCTAGTTCTTCATTGTCTAATGAATTATCATTTCGGTCCATGCATAAAAGAAAAGAAGAATAGAAGAATATATTTCATGTAGCTAGAATAAACTTATCTGCTTATAACCAAGAAAAGACTTACTTGAGCAACTCATGAAAATGGAAGTTCTAAACTGGTTCATCTTATTTGTAATCAAATTACCACAGAATACTGTGATTCAGTAAAAGGGTGGACTGAGCTATACCATAGCCAGTAGGTGTATCTAGTACAGCACAGTGGGTGGTGTCCACTCTGATTGGTCAGTGCTCATAATAAATATTTTGAATTAATATTTTGAATATCACCCCAGAATTAAAACATGAAATGCAACTACAATTTGTAGTAACATATTTTTTGCACAATTTAAACCTTAAGAAAAGTAATGTTCTCAAAATGTAATGATGGCTTTAGAAAGAAATAGAAATCAAATAAATTAATCATTTCTACAGAAATAAAAAAAAATAGAACAGAGGTATGTGAAAAATCAGAAAAATATAGTAGCTCCCCCTTATCCTCAGGAGATATGTTCCAAGACCCCCATTAGGTGTCTGAAACCTCACATAGTACCAAACCCTATGTATACTATGTTTTTTCTTATATATACATACATACCTATGATAAAGTTTAATTTAGAAATTAGGCACAGTAAGAGTTTAACAGCAATAATAAAATAGTACAGTTATAACAATAAACAGTAACAAAAGATATGTGAATGGATTTGGGGGCATTCTTAAGTAAAATAAGGATTACTTGAACACAAGCACTACGATACCAAGAGTTAATTTGAATCTAGATGGCTACTCAGTGAGTATCAGATCAGTAGTGTATACAAAGTGCACATGCTGGATGAAGGGCTGATTCATGTCCTGGGTAGGACAGAGAAGGATGGAGCGAGAGTTTATTCTGCTACTCAGAATGGTGTGCAATTTAAAACTTATGAATTATCTATTTCTGGAATTTTCCATTTAATATTTTTGGACCACAGCTGGTCATGGATTACTGAAACCAAGAAGTGGGTACTACTATATATAGTGAATAATAGCATTTACATCACTTGACAACATAATTTTTCTTGACAAGATTCTTCACAATCTAAATTCTGAACATTTAGAAGTAAAAAGTTCATTCTTAAGAGGAAAACATATTTTTCTTAGGGTCTTTTTATTTCCTTCTTTTAAACAGCTAATTTGTTAAAATGTATTCCATTGCCTTTTTGCAGTGCCTGAGGGGGAATAATTTCAGCTAAAAAGTCATCTTCATTCTCTATCTCAATAGCTCAGTGCATCATCAACCTAAAATGAAAAGGCTCCAAAATATCAGTTCATATTTATTCTAAACTTAAAACAAATTACTAAAAAGAAAATTGGCCCATTCTTTAAGATACACAGTGCTAAATCTCTGTGTAATTTTACCTACTGTTTCAAAGAACTTTTAGAAGACTGTGACTAAAAAATAGGTACTATCCCTGATACATTTTTATTTTTCTCTCATAACTATATTTTTCAAAATTATCTTTCAATTTTTTACTTTGCTGCATTGCCTCTTCTCCCATTTTCAGACTCTGCTCAATTTCTGCTATCACTGTTTATGCCATATGCCACCTTTATTAAAATCCATTTCCAGTTCTGCCTAAGTAGTGGTGAGACTCCAAACCTCAGCATCAAATACTGTGTGCATGCTCACCATGCAGTGTCTCATTGCTGCAAGAATATTCCAACTCTTAGATTTCAGTATGATCCTACTTTGATTGGTTTACATTCAGTTAGAGAGTGCTTTACTTCTTATCAAAAAAAAATATTTTTTTTCTATTAATCCAGAGACTTGAAAACTGAAAATTTCATCAATAAAAGTCTAATTTTCTCTAACAATGTCAGACAACTATTTTTATTTATTCTCTCAACAAATTAGTTGACTAAATCTATTGGTTGTTTTACTGCTTTGAGACAAAATGCCAGGGTCAAACTCCATTAAAGTGGGTTGTTTCCAATCTACAGTGAATAACTTCAAGAAATCAGAGTATCATAGTTCGATTACCTTCATAGTTGCATTTCTAATCATATGTGTTTGGTTTTTAGGTCTGGAAGATCCGGATTTACATCTGATCTCTACCAGTTACTGGCTGTGTAAATTACTTATGTAAGTTAATTAACCTTTCTAAAACTTTAGTTTTTCTCACCTGTAAAATTAAGATAATATCTACCTCACAAAAATGTAAGGTCCAAATGAAATCATGTATGTATAAGTATAATAATATAGTATTTGTTAATAATTAAAATAATTAGAGTACAACTAATAAACTACAAACCAAGTATATTGAGATACCTATCATAGAAGAAAACTCAAATATTAGTTAAGGATAGATCAATGATCTAATACAATCTAGCCTTTCTTTCATTTCCTCCTTTGGATTTTCACCTCAAGGATACCCAGTTTTCTATTTCTTTTGTGAGCTTTCCAAATGTGCTTTCCAAATTTACTTTTCAAAAGAAGTTTTGTATCTTCTATTAGTAGTTTTATAAAATATTAATATGTATTTTTTGCATAACTGGATAAGTAGGGAAGTGTGGATACAAAAGATTATGAGTAAGAGCAATATACATAAAGGTTATACATAAAACCCAGGAGAAAGAGAAAACACTAATTTTGAGGTAAATATTTGTTCGTTTTGCCTAAGAGCATCTATTCTTCCTTTTTGGAAAATAAAACCAATCTAGTCATACTCTGGATGAACATTCATCCCTAACGTCAGCCCATGTGCTTACAGGGAAATGAACTTGACTGCCCCTGAGGATAAGGCATTCCACTGGTCTGGGTGTATGTATGATCCAGATCAGTCTAACAGACAAATGAAACTCAGTTCTGGGTCTTTTGTTCAGCTCATGAGGATATTGAGCTTTTACTTCCTCCAACCTGAGTAGCATAATGATGCGAGCATAAGAATGTCAAGAGTTTACCAAAAACACATAGAGCCTGGAAATAAAGCCACCGCAGAGGAGACAAACTAAAAGACAAAGACAAAGGGGCAAGACTGAAATCTAAATCAAGCTGCTTACAAGGGCCATATGATCCATTTTTTGCTTAAGTTGGATTAAGTGTTCTATCACTTACTCCTAAAAGATTACTAATTTATTCAGGTATTATTTGCAAGATGATGGATAATTCTGATTTTTTTCCGAAATGTGATTCATATGCATGTATGAACATTTTTAAAAAGTACTAATAGCAATGGGTTTTTTTTTTAATGTGTATAAGAAATACATGACTCTAATAACAAATAATTTCATTATTTTATGGATACCATGGTTTAGGAATTAAACAAAATTTTTAAAAATGAGTTGACTAATAAAATTAACTAAATAATGTTATTAGTAATATACAGAAAATAAGAATCAAAAAGATATATTGAATAACATGGGAAACTTTGAGTTATCCAGAAGTTGGGAGAGAACAATCTGCACTCACTTAGCTTTCTGCATATCAATGCCCTTACTACTTCTAATTATAAAGCACAGTGAAGTAAATGCTACATTACATTACAATGGGACATTCACTAAATAAGACTTGGCAGTACCTCAAGCAGAAAAAGGGGTTGCCAAGGGATAAGGAGGAAAACGGGAAGAGCTGCAGTTATGAAAACTATATCACATTGTTTCTGTATCTTTAAGTCTGGGTCCTAACTGTATCACTGAGTCTATGTCATGTTGTAATTTGTTCTAAGCTTCCTTGAAAGTAAAAAGAACATTCCTACTACACTGATTCTGAGATGCTACTACAGAAGATAGCCAGATGCAGGGTACCTAGAAAACAGCCTTGGTTGAATTTGATTTGGTGCCTAGAGATTTAGCATTTTATTTCAGTGCTCAGCTTGGTTTCCAACCACTGGCTGAGCCTCTATTGGAAAGGTCACCACTTTAATCTCATGCTCTGCCTTCAGGGAATATTCACTAACTCTTGTTGAACAACTTACTTTATCAAATGTAAGCACAGCATCTTTAGCACTAAGCAGACAGGCCTGGAAATTGGAGGCCAACTTTATTATAAATAATTTATCACAACATATGTGTAGAGGTTGACCCAAAATTTAAGGCTAGAGAACTTGATTTTTTTTAGTTTAAAAGTCAGAGAATGCCAGGAGAACTCACTTGTTTATACATTTGAAGTCAGAAATTGAAACAATCTTAATTAAAAATGGTGTTAAATGTTTCAAGAAGGGCCAACTTGTCTAATTTCAGTTTCGGTGTTATCTAAGCCTGTGGTACTTAATTTTGGCTGCATAAAAGACTTTAACTGGGGTTTGGCTATTTTAATGATGATACTAAGACTTAACTTCATATCAATTACATAAGAATCTCAGGTGGAAGGGGTCACTGTACATTTTGTCATTGTATTTTAAGTGTGCTATGAAAATACATTAACTTTTACAACTATGAACAATTTAAATATAACAATTTTTGTGGCTAACTTTTTCATTTCCTAACTTACTTGTTTCCCTTTCCTAATTTGCATTTTTTAAAAAGAAATGAATGTAATCAGGGCTTCTCATGACATCTGAAAGGCTCTATTTCAGTTTATTACCCAAACCTTTTCCTAGACAAACCTAACTTCTATGTTATTCACTTCTCTAATCTCTGAGTAGCTCCAGAACATTATTATCAGATGACAGATGGCCACAAAATTTTAACACTCCTTCTCTCATGGTGGCGTCTATTTCCCCTCCCCTTGAATATGGGCTGTCCTGTGACTGCTTTGACCAGTGAAACATGGTAGAAGTGATGTGTCAATTCCAGATCTAGTCTTTACAAGCCCAGAGCCACCATTTAAGAAGTCTATTAACCTACCAGAGACCACAGGAAGAAGTTCTGAGATTGTGCAGAGCAGGAAAGAGTTCTAGCTATTCCCAGCCTTCCCATCATCCCTACAAAGATGCCTAGCATATATAGGGAGGCTATCTTGAATCTTCCAGCCCAGCCCAGTTTTTAGCTGAATAATCCCAGTTAACACCATGTGGAGAAGAATCACCTGGCTAAAATCTGTCAGAATTCCTCAACCACAATACTAATATATAATAAAATGGTTGTTGTTTTAAGCCACTGAGCTTTGGGGAAGTTCATAATGCAGTGACACTAATGAGTAGTATCAGCATAAACTGAGAGCTTTTTAGAAATGCAGATTCTTGAGCTTAACCCCAGTCATACTGGATCACGATCTGCATTTTAAAAGCATCCCTTGGTTATGTATATGCACATTTAAGCCTGAGAAATAGACAACCTGTGGCTGCCAAAGATATTCTAGTTATGCTGCTAATTGGAAGTCCAGTTCCCAAATCATGTTACTAGAATGAGTATTCTTGATTCATATCAAATTTCACATATGCTCTGTACAGGCACTGTCTCAGACACTGTAGAAATAAAAACTCTAATGGTCCTTCTTGTTTGTCTATTTTTAGTAGCGTTTCTTAAGTACTGAGAGATATTCTAAAAGTTCCTTGAAAGGCAGAACAAGTTTTTAAATTCCCAAAATTCCCTTTCACAGAACTGAGATTTTATAACTCATAACTGAATGAATAGAAGGAGCTAAAAGGAAAAATAAAAACACTGCATCAGCATGCTAAAAATGGGAGCAGAGTATTTTATGTCTACTTTGAATAAATTAAGTTAAAAAGAAATAAAATGGTATATGTTTTATAAACTTTCTTTTCCTTACTTTTTTCTATTAAGTTTTGCTTTGCATTAACATAAAGGCCATCACTCAAACAAGTGCTAGTACCGTATTTAGGACAGTTTGTTATATACTATCAACTATATGAGTTTTGAGTACCTACTATATCCAGGTGTCATACTATGTATTAAGGATATAGAGATGAATATAAAGACCCAGCCTTGACTTCAAGGTGCATAGCCCAATGAAGGAGATGGATTCACAAACATATAATTTCAAGATAATACAGGAATACATATATAATTTCATACCTAGCAGGGATTATAAAAAGTTTCATATAATCACTCTTTGAATCTATAATAAAATACTAAGTGTAAAAATCATTAGTGATGGGGAACTCTCTGCCTCCTGAGGAGTCCCAGTGCATTTCAAAAAAAGCTCAAATTTTACTGTTTTTTTTTCATATTAAACTAAAAATTAGAGTCCTTTTTACTTATTGGTATTAGGTCTATCATCACAGAGGCAACATAAAACAAGCATTGCATGGCTGATGGCCTCTCTTTTCTCAGTAGTATAGAGGCCTATGAATGAAGAGAGTGGAAATGAGAAGAGAAAGATCTAAAGTAATCAGAATGGAAATTATGCTAAGTAAATTATAAAAACAAACTGAAGAGAAGTAAAAAGCAAACAAACAAACAAAAACTAATGAAAACAAGTCAGCACTGTTTTGTGAATTTCTTCAGCAGTGTCATCCTGACGCAGAACCAGTACAGAGCGGCTTAGAGATCCAGAGCTTGAGACAAGACACCTAGCAGACACACATGGGAGCATCTCAATTTTAATTCAATAACTACAATAAATATTACATGTCTACCTACTGTGTGCCAAATCAGGAAAGCATTTAAAGAAATACTACTCATCTTTGAAAATAACTTGCTTATAAAAATTTCAAGTTCATCTTAGTTGAACTAGCCTCATAAAATGACTCACACACATAACTCTGACTTTAGAAAAAAAGTCTTACCTTTACAAACTTTGCAACAGCTATGAGACAAGGTAATCTGCTGAGACTCTGGACAATCCAAAGCTGGACAGCCTGAACTCTCAACCAGCTTCATAGTCTGGTCCTGTGAGATGAGAGAAAATAAATGCTTCAAACTTCTCAATTAGGACTTAATTATGAAGTTTCCAGATCTAGCATGTGAGAAGGCACTTCTAACATGAGACTAAAATTTCCATCCTCAGAATCACTGTACAGGTCACCAGCTCATTCATGAAATGACATTAAAATTACAACTGAAAAGCCTTTAAAATTGACAAGCAGCACTTTATAATGGATATTGTAGCTATGTCTACAATTTGCCAAACATCTGGGTAATCCTAAAAAATTCTATTAGTTTAACAACACATCTGCACATCCAGATGACAACTATGGCAAAGATACAGCTTGAATTAGATGAAAAGCTCGATGAAAAAAAACAAAAAATGAAAACTGAGCTTTTTAAACATTCTCATTTCAAAATTTTCTAACTATTATGAATTTTCACAGATGAGTCTGGAAAAAAAAATTGGGGGATTTCTCAACAAAACTATAAGGAAAATGAGGGCAGGATTTATGCCACTTCATTTAATACTGCTCAATACCTTAGAATTTTAGATATCATGTCTATAAGAACTGTTTTTATGAAGTCCTTCTTTCAACATCTCCCTCTTCCTGGTTTATTTATGAAAAAGACCTTTATCATAATCTCTTATCATGAAAGTGGCAAGAGATGTATATACAGTAGAGTCAAATGCTAGTCTTCCTTTGGCTTGACAGTAATACCCATTCTGGTTCTTATTTTCAGAACCACAGTGTTTGGCTGTGTTACTATTTAAGTCATAGACTCCCAGGACATATTTTCAAGGCCACATAACTGATAATAAAAAACAAAGAAAGACTGGAATTGCAGCCCAGAAAATGGAAGCATAAGAGAGCTGTCAATTATGTGAAGGAGTAAATACAGAACCTAAGGGGCCTGAAGGGAGAAAAAACAATGGAAGTCCTTACTATCAAGAATTTAGTCAAGAACTACATAAACTTATAATAATCTGCTAGAGCTGTGCTGTATAATCAATATTAGCTTGATGTAGCTCTTGAACCTGTAAATACACAATACACAAAAGATTTTAAAGACACTATAAAAAAAGAATATAAAATATTTCGTTATGATGATTACATGTTAAAATAATAATATTTTAGCTATATCAGGTAAAAAAATTAGCTCAATAAAAATTACATTTGTGGCTTGCATTATATTTCTATTAGACAGCACAGCATTAGAGGGTAAGCAATAATGCCTTTTTTTGAGTAAATAGAAGGTAACATATGTTCATCATCCAATATTTACTAAGCACCCGCAAAGTTGTCTATGATAGACTTCTCGCTAAACCAATTTAAAATTAAAAAAAAAAATCATATAGGTATTTTAAAATCAGATAGGCAACTACCTCAGTAAATGTCTAAAGGACAATTATCAGTGTTATGAAACACACTGGTCAAATGAAAGAAACATACACACACACACACATACACACACACACACACTGAACAGAGAAACTTCAAACATCCTTAAGATTTTTAAGTTTAGAGCTGATATTTTAAATTTAGAGTTTACCACTAGAAACCAGCTGACAAAAATTATCTACTTTCCTTGAAATAAGTTTTCTCTGATTCCGTTTTCTCAATATGGAGTCACTCGTTCTCCCTCTAAGTCCTCCAATACTCATATATCTATAGCGGGGCTTACTCCACTCAAAACAGCATTGGTATAAGAATGTTGATAGAAAAATACCCATCTTGAAACACAATTCAGCAATTCATGTTAATAATATTCCTATGCCTCACCTCCCTTATTTTTAAGATGGTAATCTATATCATAGGAGAGCAAATTTAAAGCCAAAAGAAGCAGCTACAATACTCTATAATGGGCATGAAGAAATTAGAGCTTTCATGTTCTAGAAATAAAATCTGTCACAGCCTTGCCTCTTTACATCTCTTTGCTTATCCCAAAGGTCTTCCAACTTAAGATGCATAAAGCATGTAGCTGGCTTTTTCATATTCAATTTATCTTGGCAAAATTGTTAGAATTTTCCTTTCCTCAACACTTAATATTCATACAAATGCTCACAGTTTATCGGTGGTGCCAGCAGAGTAAATCACTTTTCTTAATTTTCTACATAATCTATACACATTAAATCATCTAAAACCCATGTATGAGAGGCATTTAAGGAAAAAATTAAGAATTAAATGGTAATGGAACACTAAAACAAAAACTTTACATGTAGACAATTTCCTTCAGAAAGAATATGGCTTAAAATATAACATTATGGTCAGGAAATCTAACATTATAGTCTATAAAAGTCAAGTATAAAAAATTTTAGGAAACATATTTAGTTCTTCAATTAGTAGATCGAAAAGAAAAGTTAAAAAGAATCACATTTACTTCAAAAACATACTTTAAGAAACCAAGTTGGTAAATTAATAAAGAATTCCTCATATAAAATATTCCTCCCAAAGGGATTAAGATTAATATCAGTCTCATCTCCACCCAACAAGTAATTTTTATTAAGTAATTTTTATGTTTTATTTTTAGTTGGACTGAGTGTTATTATTTCTCATATGGGTCAAAACCATGAGAAACAATGGGCTAATTCTATATCAACATTTTCTTCAGAACAGTAAATGAGGGGCTGATTTGAATTTGGAAAATATAAAACAACTTCATAAAACTTTAATTTGATGAAAGAGCATTTTTATTTATTGGTAAAATTATTTTGCAACCATTAATTTACATGTTTGCAAAAATAATGGTAAATTCTATACATTTGAACTATAATTAGGATCTTAAATTTTTATTTGCCTTAGATGTTTTAAAGGTATTACAAGGGTGAGATGTTAAAAAAAATACTGTTTATATAACTTAAATATTTTTGAAAAATTCATGAAAAGTTTCCTTACCTTGCATTCATAGAGAACACACACTCCAGAGGAGGAATAGACCGTATTTCTTTCTCCTTCAAAGTAGGTTCGTCCTTGAAATTGGCATATTGCTTTGAAATAAAAAAAAAAATACATATATATTTTTGATTTTATTTTTTCTTTAGAAAAAAATAGCCTAGAAATGTTCAGATTTCTGTGCAACAATATTTTACATGTTCTATACCTTTTTCTGCCAGTTATTTGCCTGCTAGATGATGTCCTACTTAGGACCTATTAAGTGGTGCTTTGGACAGCTATAAATCAGGGGCAACACAAATAGGAGAAAAGTCCATTTTTTAATATACCATTGCAGAATTTTAAAACAAAATGAGAAAAAAGCTATATTTCATTTCAGCACATACATCTAAGTTTTATATTTTATGAATTAGTATTATTGATTTATAATTCCATGTTAGTATTATTTTATTTATAAATACAAATAGAGCACCCTATTTAGGATTTGAAAGGTTTTAATCTGGGCCTCCCTTGCTTTCATCACAATTAAATAAAAATTTAAAACAGAACTTCAGCTTTGATGAGAAAAACATTTTTAATTAGTGAAAATGCATAGAAAGTATCAAATACTTTTTTGGAACCTTTAAAATATTTACAATTTACACAAACACCTAGCCAATGGAAATTGTTTGTTTTGAAATAAATGTCTCACTATCCATGTTGACTCATCACCTAAACAGAGACAAATTTACCCTGAAGCTAAGGAAGTTTAATCTTCAGTATTTGTCTCTGGCTTAGATCCTTCCTAAGATTCTGAATTACTTTTGTTTTCATAATTTTGTACTGTTTTTCTTTGAAAGAGTACTTGATACTATAGATGCTTAGAAGCCCCATAACACCTATATCACCCCAAGCTAATTACTTCAAAAGACCAGTGGAAGCAATCATCTGACAGGAAAAGACTCAAGCAGTTAGCCCTATTCACTAAATCCAATTTTCAGTTTTAACTGCATAGATTTTACAAAATAGATGTGTATGTGTCCTTTTAATTTCGCTATAAGAATTTGAAGGTTCTTCCTCTTCAGAACATACATATTACCATTACCTTTTAAATATCAAGTTACAAATAATAATTTATAATAAAGAAATTAGACATACTTTTTATTAATAATATTAAGTATATATGTGATTGTACAAATACTCATATTTAAGGTGTAACCTAACTTTCACCTTCACTAAAAAATTAACTGATTATTTAAAAGCTGCATATTTAAATAATGGATAGTATGCCCATTTTAAAAATGTCATCCTTCAACTGATCTCCTTACTCAGCTTTTATTAACAAATTTCACTACATTGTATATATAACTGGCAAATTGATTTTAAAATTTTAGAGTATGCTGCAAAAGAATACAACTTAATTGCATAAATTATATTATTTAACTGGCTGAAGCTTGCTCACTCATGAATATTCAAAATGAATCACAAATTTATCAGTTGCATACTGTCATATTATGCATTAAAACCACCTGCACATTTAATGAACCAGATTAATTATAAAACATATCTCTCTGACACATAATTTTTAAGTATGCTTTTCTTCTTATGTGATCCTGTAACCTCAAAATAAGATCTGGGATATTGTGTGTTCAATTATACTTCATAAGTAATAGATTTTATAAGATAATGAGAATAAATAAAACCTTACTTCTACATAGGACCTGCCATTCAAAGGTTTCTAAGCCTATTATATGACTTGATAACTACAGCTTATTTAAGTCTAAGGGTATGCTGAAGAAGAAAAGTGATGTGCCAAGTCTTTCTTAGAACAGAGGGGAAAGGAAACACTGTAAAAAACACAAGGGTAAAATCTCCTTACACAAAGTCTTATGATAATTTAATATTCAAGCAGAGCAGATGGACCTTCTGTTCTAAACTCTTAATTCAAAAGACTCAAATAAGCAACCTGTGGGACAATAAGGCACCAAATGGAGCTTGACAGAGGGAATAAGCACAAAAATGAATGGGACCACAAGTGCTTCGTTTCCTCTCAAGCAATGAGCACAAACAGGGTAAAATTGGCTTAGGGAGAACCCAAAGTGAGTGATTTTTGCCTTAAACTCAGAAAATCTATAATTATTCCTTAAAATACTACAATGAATCCTAAAAATATCATTAAGGTGGCTCAGGGACTCAGGAGTAGGGAGAGGGGTAAAAGTAACATTAATTTATTAATACATTTAACAAGTATATAACATACTGAATTTCTACTATATGTCAGTAGTTTGCTAGGTACTAGGATTCAAGGATGAATTTTCTAGCTGTCTATTTAATATAAGTGCATTTTATGTACTTTCCTGTTTATATGTTATACTTTGATCTAAAAAAAAAATTAAAAGAAATGCAGATTCTTTTGTTCCAAGGAAGGAATAACTATAAAAACAATTTATTGAATAATTTACTAAAAAAAAAAAAGTTGAATGAGACATGATTCATGTCCTTACTATTTAGTATGGCAGATAGACTCATACACAATTAACTACAATGAAAGCCAAACTGGAGTGGTATAATTGAGAAATTCATACGTTATGTATAAATATGGGAGACTGAGTAGTGAACTTTTAAGAGAAGACAACTGTATCAAGGTTGAGGAAACAAGAGCTGGTGAAGGACCCAGGCTCTGGCATCATCTACTTAGGGCTAAGAAACAAGGAAAGGAAATGAAATGGTTTTACTGGAACCCAACATGAGTCAGGTTATGAAAGCAAGACTGCCTAGTGAGAGTATAATCATGAAAGACAGCTATTGCCAGAAACAAAGGCTGGTGCAGTGAAGGAGCAGGGAAAAAACATGGCCAACTCTCCCTCCTCCTGCCTTCCAATTTCCTGCCAATGCCAGCTGGCCAGGAGACCAGGGTGATGGAGTCTGCAGAAGTCTGGCTTCTGGGGCACAGAGTAGGGCTGAGAAGGACTGAGAATGGCTGAGAATGGAACTAGGAGCATAGGATATCCTGGAAGATTACCTAGCACCTAGCACAGATGGCTATCATATTAATTCACTTTAGACCATAAAGAGGTCTGGTTTACAAGGACAGGTTGCTTAGAAGGTCATGAGAGAGTGAAACACAGAAAAAATAAAATTTTAAGAGAAAAAATACAGACATTTAAAAAATGCGGAATCACTTTAAGGAAAAAAAAAATCCAGGTAGCTTGTCAAAATGAGTTCCACAGGTAAGCAAAAGGCAAGACCAAGGAACTGAGCCCTGGAGAGTTCAAGTGCCGAAACAGAAAAGAAAGCTGAGTAGGCCTACACCCTGATTTTAACCAAGATTATCCTTGCAGGTCTCAGGAACAAAGCCTCAGAGATAGTAATCATTGTGGCTACCACAACGACTGCAAGAACATCTGTAGAATTCTCTAACTGCAATGTACCTGCCAGCCTATCTTTCCTGAGTATAAAGTAAACACTTCCTAGACAAAGCAGTGAAGAAATCATTGTTTTTGCTATATTTATTCCTTAATTCAATTGCATTCATATATTCATAGTTAGAGGTTTCACTGCTTTCCTAGTTTGAGTGTGTATGTTTGCATGTGTTTGCATGTGCGTTTATATAACACTAAATTTCTTATGATATAACTCCGGATTCCTATGCTCCCAATCATTTACTAGCTTAAAGAAGAATTATAGCAACTAGGTTTCATTTTCAAAGATCTATGTTTAAATGATTTACTGAATATATTACACGTATATATTACATATGTATTTTAAGATGTGAAGTTTCTAGGGAAATGAATAATAATTCATGTATACAGGCTTATCACTTTGCAGACTGAGAAGCTAGACCCCCCTGAAATAAGACCAACCCATACCATTACAGCTACTCTTAAGTTATTAATATTAACGAATGTTAAGTACATATTTACTGTGACTCTGGTGCATACTCCTTTGTGCAGAACTCCAGGAGATACCATTTGCATCACAGTCTGTGTGAATTTGCACCCATAGTTTTCCAGTACACAGCCTCTTCAGCCATAGGTGGGGACATAATTAGAACTCAGGGAAATGCAATAGGATGATATGACAATTGGTATATATGTTTTACTAAAGCTATATTAAACATCACTAATTACATAGTTACTAGCATCATAATTAAAAAAGAATCTGCAAAAGCAATTAATGTGTGTGAATTATTTTCACTTCCTTCCCCCCCCCATTTAAACAATTAACAAGAATTAAGAAGACAGAAAGTGGAATAGATGCAAATTTGATAGTCATCAGTTGTAAAAACATGAAAAGTAATTTATAGCACAGAGTGAGAAACAGATAAGTGAAAGAAGCCAGTAAAACTCTAAAAGTCCTAAGTTACACATTAAAATCCTGATTTACTGGTGATTACTGCAGACATATAAAATGCAAGTCTCTCTAAATGAGATTTAAATCAACTTCTATAAACCAATGTAGAAAGAATTATCCAAATCTATAGAAAAATATTTTAGAATGTAAAAGCAAAAGGACATCATATTATTTTTCACCTCAAAATATTTCCTCCCTTCATATTTAGCTTTTTCTTTTATTACTAGATGAAAAATATATGAATCTTTTAAACTTCCCAACTGGTATTGGCATCTTTAAAAATGATCTGGCACAAAATTAAAAGTTATAGATACTAAGAAGAAAACTCACATAGGTGAGGATTGAGATTTATAGTTTCTTTAAAATTCTCCTTTGACAATACCAAGTATCAGTGATCTTTAGATTGTTTAAGCCATCTGTTAAGGACAGAGTTGTACTTAGTACTAAATTTTATATGGTATGCTTTGAAATCTTGATTTCCTTCAGGAGGGCTTTTAAAAATCCCATGTACAATGGCAATTATTTTATTCTGAGCCAACATGATATTTATTAGTGATATACAAATTGAAGCTTTGGATGAGAAAATATCTCATTAACTGTAATTATGTATATTTGTAATTTTGTAATAGCTTTTAAAATGTATTCATGAGGCAGGCTAAAATTCTGTGGGGTCAAATAAAAATAATCTAAAAGTGTTTCAATATTATGAAAAGCCCCAATCAACCGTGCTGCATATATTTAGCCCACAATCTTTTTTTGTAATCCAGACTCATTTAGAGTCAGTTCTGAACAATATGTTTGTAATAAAAGTCTTGAGCACTAACTGTTATAAATTAATTTTTCCTTCTTTTGCAATGCTTAAATTTCTTTTAGAGCACCGAATACATTTTCTTTTTCTTTAGGTAGTTGTGCATTTTTTTCTTTCCTACATAAGTACAGGGACAGTGTATTATTTGTCTTTGAATCTTATTCAGCCCCCATCACTGGCCCTGCGTAATAAACCTCAAAGGTTTGATGAATTTTTTTTAAGTTCTCTTCCAGCTTCCTGTTTGATAAAAAGCCTGAAAACAATTCAACTGGACCTCTCAGTCTTCACATTTCCCTTTAAATTTGGCCTTATCCTTTGTTTTGCCTCTTATAATAAAGGTTCTATAAATTGGGTCTCACAGAAAATTTTGTCCTTTCAGTAATATGGCAGTTTACTTTCCACTGCAGTAGAGTTGAGCACCTGAAATGGGAGCAGTTTTTGTCTATGAGGTTAATGAAAAAGTAGCTGGCTACTCTCATAGCAGCAACTTACTAATATGAATAATACAAAGTAACATGTACAATGGAAGTCAGCTTGGATAATTTGATATCAAAACCTTCTCCTTCCTCTACAGAAAACCAATTTTTATGAGTCAATGCTATTTAAAATTATCAGAATTT
Organism: Macroglossus sobrinus; assembly: GCA_004027375.1. Lineage (NCBI taxonomy): Eukaryota > Metazoa > Chordata > Mammalia > Chiroptera > Pteropodidae > Macroglossus > Macroglossus sobrinus. Next base: position 1,930,457 of record PVKZ01000063.1, read on the forward strand.
GAGAGTGTTTAAATAATTCACAAATTCATTATTTATACATGATTGCTTCGTTTAACTAAATCTCGTTAATTGTTTGGGAATTTAGTTTGCAAAACTAATATTAGAGTTTAGGAAATAAAATCACCAAAGTAGATGTGCAACTCTCCTTTGTAATTTTAAATATATCATGTCCTTGGGCTTCTAAAGAACCAAAGAGTACTTTTCCTAGGGGGCCTTAATTTAGGTCAGTCGCCTATTCTTCCAAAAAGAGAACAGGCCCTGAAACACCATAAATCTAGCAGTAGTGAGGGGTCAGGAGGCAAAGGAGAATAAAAATAACTTCAAGAATAGAACAAAAGCAAAAATTCTAACACCCTGTCCAGATCAGCCTTTGGGTTCAGGGGCTATATAATGGGAAAACAAAAATTGGATATTTAAAGGATAAACAGGAAAAAGACCAAGTTTATAGCTGAAAGGAGGAATTCAGTGCTTTGACTCTAATTTAATTTTACCCATTTAGACTGAAACTGAGTTTATCCTGAATTTTTTTTTCATTTAGCTACCTTTCCATCATTGGCCTTACTGTTGATCCTGGCTTATATAGCATAGAATAGATCCTCTAAAAAAAAAGACAACATAATCAATTAATTTAGTCTTCTGGGGATAAGAAAATAAATTTAATGAGTAGAGGTAAAGATTTGGAAAAAAATACAGTATTCACATGAATACTATTAAAAGTGACAGAACATGAATACAACATGAGATGACAGGTTTATCACTGTAAAAGAAATGTAATGTATAATATAATAAGAAAAAGTTCACACTTTGTCAGTTTCAAAGCCAGAACTAGAATTCATCTGACAGTCCTGTGTATTTTTTCTTACCACTAAAAGTCGAGGGAAATCAGTCAAAACTTAAAAACCTAATCATTGTTTTAACACAGGCACATTTTCCCAAAATGACTGATATTTTTTAGACATATGTTGCTTTAATATTATAGTGAAAGAAATGTTGAACATGAAAATGTTTTGTAAATTTTAAAGCATGTTCTTTTTTATTATAAACCACACATTAGTGCTGAGTTAAGAGATTACAAGTAAAGACCATGAAACAGTGATTGTGCTGGTTTAAAACAGCTTCTTATGTACAAGCAAAACAAAGAAGAGAAGTATTGGGGGTAACTCTCTTAGGAGGACATATTTTAAATGCAGTTGCCTGAGAGGTATATTAAAAACTCCTTCCATTATGCCACGAATAATAGTGAAGGGAAGAGAAGCAGCACAAGATTAAAGAGAGTCAGATCTGTGTAGAACAAGACATGCAGAGGGGACAGCACAATGAGAAGGGAGGAGAGAGCAGAGGAAGCAGCAGGGGACAAAATTTTTAACATGTACTTGAGATGGAGCAGAAGAAAGGGAAGCAGGAAGCAACAAAAGGTTAAACAGGAGGAACAAAATAATTTCATAAAGACTTGCAGCAGAGTGGCAACACCTGGTGGAAATGAGAAACATTTATGATAACCTAATGTCTGCCAAGTCACTAAGCACTGTGTAAAGAAGGCACCTTCCTCCCTACAAGGAGAATTTAGTCTGATGTGGGTGCACAAGTAACTACATACAACTCAAAAGCAGTGTTGGAATAGACAGAAAGACAATGATATATTCAGAGAACAGAATAGAATAATAATTATAATAATATACTTAGTAACTGATCCTAAAGAACATGTAGTCAAAATACCTATAGAAGCCAGGAACTTATTTATTATAAACTGATTTTATAACCAATTTATATGTTCCCAATGTTACTGGACCAACAGTTCTCAACTGTGGATGCATGTATATTGAAAAAACTCGAAAAGCATTTAAAACTCTATTCCCTAGCTACATGCCAGATCAATTAATAAGAATCCTGAAAGTAAAACTTGTGCCTCTTTATTTTTCAAAGTTGCCTAGGTACAGCTAAGCTTGAAAACTATTTTACTATGCATAAAGAAAATAACTAGGAAAAGAGAAAAATACAACTAACTTTCAAATGAGGACTGTCACATAGATAACTGGTAGAAGCCTTTTTAAATCTATGTTGTCTAGAACGGTATTTGGTCCATTGTTTGAAAAAATTAGTTTCAGTGAGAAGTCACAGACAACAAAAAATATGTACCTTAAACATTTTAATTTAAAACCAAATCCACACAAATTCAACCATGTTTTGAAGTAAACCACTTTCCTTTAATATAGATTCTTTGTGCTTCATTGTAGTCTTCATTATATAAATAAAACTTATAATGTATTTCCTACAATTTATAACTTTTAAACATTTTTTAACTAGAATAAGATACTTGTAAAACAACCTGATGAGGGATCGTTCTAATGCTACATATTTTTCTACATTTTCTAGTTGTCTTACTGAAATTTAATTCAAAAATATATTTTTTAGCAGTTTGAGTTTATCAGTTTTTCCCAAAACATTCAATTTAATATTTTTAATATTTTTAAAAGTATTTCTTTTTCACATCATATTTCATTGTTTTCCATATTATTTATGTATATGTATTTATAGCAATTCAATAATATTACAATGACAATATAAATACAACTGACATAACAGGGTTGGGAACCAACACCTATCTTTTGGTTAGCATACAAATCATGTGTACAGGTGTAGCTTTCAGTTCAGCTGATAACTTTATTTTTAATAGAACCAGTGGAAATTGTAGATGAGTGATCTCAAATCACCTGATCTTATTTGAATGAAGATCCTGATTAGGTGGGAACTGAGATTCTGTTTGTCTAACCAACCAGCTTCCAGGTAATACTAATGTTGCTAGTGTAGTGATCATGTTTTGATGACAAAGTTGTAGATCACTGCTTATACATAAGAATCACCTAGGAAAATTGTTGAAAATACCAGTTTGTGGAACCCAAACCAATTATATCAAAATCTCTATGGGAGGGGCCTGGGCTTCAATATTTTTTAAGAGCATCAAAGTGATTTCAATGTACAGCCAGTGTTGAGAATCACTGGTGTAAATTGAACTGACTAGTAAATTTAGTGAGCTTTAAATATAAATCTCCATCCTGGACAATATCAGAGAGTGACTCAGAGGATACTGCTATCTGAATCTGGCCAAAATCATTTTATTCTTATGCTATAGTTAAAGATAACATCATAAAGCTAAAGTTCTATTTCCAGTGCTGTCTTAACTTCTAAATAATTTACTTATATTTACAACTTTTAAAAAAGTAATAGGAGTAGCTAAAGTGAAGGGCAAAGTAGAGGATGAAAGAGAGAGGGAAGAGACAACAGGGAAGAGAGGGTGAGACAGAGAGAGAGGAGTCACGTACACTGTAAGACTGGAGACTGAGCCTCATTAACTACAACGGCGTTGTATTGTGAAACAAAATGTTTGTTGAAATACACTTTTTCCTCTATTTTCAGACAGTTTTCCCCCTAGCGGGCCAATTAAGTAAAATTTTCTACAGCTATGCTAAATGAAACATTAAGGTCAATATGTTAAACACATTAAATCTGGAAATTAAGAATTAAATTAACCCAAACTTAACATTTCTCATAATAATATGTCAAAATCTGATTACATTTTCCTCGAAAGCCTCTGGAATTAAGAAATGAATGGACTTCCCATAATCTTTCATGCCTTCAAAGATATCATACGTATTACTATATTTCTTCCCACATTGTTTATTAAGAAAAAAAGTTATAAAAATCTTCATTCTCATCTTCTCACTCAATAAATACTCTGAGTATCTACTACATGTCAGACACTGTGGTAAGCACCAGGAACACAGTAGTGAACAGAAGGATATAGACCTTGACCTCATAGTCTGCACCATAGAGGAGGATTCAAGCACAGCTAACCAGGCAAACAAAATATAATTGCAGGTAATATTGATTAAAAAAAAAAAAAAAAAAAGCAAGAATCTGAGATGCTGAATAAGCAGGAGGCCATTTTGGATTTGATCAGGGAAAACTTTGGATTGATCAGGGAATACTTCTCCAAAGAGATAAAATTTTAGCAGAAACCAAAGGCTGATAGGAGCTAACATGGAAAAGAATGATGAGAAAAAAAATCCAGGCAGAGGTGAAAATTAGCTTGGCTTATTTAAAAAAAAAATGCTAATGAATTCTAGCATGGAATTTTCTACTTTTCTATTGTTACTGATTTCTAGTTTATTTGCATTGTGGTCAGACAATATATTCCGTATAATTTCAATCCTTTAAAATTTGTTGAGATAAGCTTTATTACCCAGTATATAATCAATATTTGTAAATGTTCCATGTGTGCTTAAAGGAACATATAAACTGCACCTCAGTACTATAATGGTCTATATACATTCATTAGGTTTGGATTGTTAATCACATTCAAGCACTCTGTATCCTTAATGATATTTTTGTGTGCTTGAATTATGTCAATTACTGCAGTTGCGCTCTGACTATAGATGCATCTATTTCTCCTTGTAGTTCTGTCAATTTTGTTTCATGTATGTTTAGGCTATATTATCAGGTATATATAAATTTTAATTGCTATGTCTTATGATTTGAAATGTTATCTTTATGAAGTACCTCTAGTAATACTTTCTGCCTTGTTTACTTTCTCTGATATTAATCAGGAAAAATGAACTTTCTTTTCCATGGGTTAGTTTTTACTGCTCTTAACCTTTCTGTGTCCTTATGTTTTAGATGTATACCTTTTAAACAATATAGAACTATATTTCATTAAATTTCAAAATATCTTTTAAACTGTATTGTTTAGCCCATTTACATTTAATGTAGCTAATATACTTAATTTTAAAATATATCTTATTTTGAGCTTTTTCTTTTTCCTAATTATGATGTTTCTTTTCTCCCCATTTGTAACTGATTTGGGGCTGATTAATTTTTCATTTTTCCATTTTCTCCTACACTCACTCAGTAACACATTTAAACACATTTTACTCTCCACCAGACTATAAAGTAACTATTGTATTTTTTAAATTCTATACAGCCTTAAATAAGATATTATGAGGATAATTGTTATATTGTTCTATCAATATTCAGATTTATACACTACATACTTTATTTTTTTCAGCTTTTTATTTTTCTAAAACATTTTTACTTTATATCATTTTGGAATGTTATTCTTAAGTATTAAATTACAGGTCATACACTATTTTCCTTCTATATATCAAATACAATTTCATTCCCTTCCAGTTTCAGCTGTTGTTATTGAAAAGTCAGTGTGCAGAATCTTAAAGAAGAACAAAGTTGGAGGAATGATACCACCCAACTTAAAACCTACTTCTAAAGCTACAGTATTCCAAACAGTGTGATACTCCCCCCCCCAAAAAAAAAAAATCAATGGAACAGAAGAGAGAGCCCAGAAATAGACTCCCATAAATATAATCAACTAATCTTAGTAAAGGAAGCAAAGGAATACGAAAAGCAAAGAGAATCTCTTCAACAAATGTTGCTGGAATAACTGGACACTCCCATGCAAAAAAAATGAATTTACACAGAGACCTTACCCCTTTCACAAAAAATAACTCAAAATGGATCATAGACTTATCTGTAAAACTTAAAACTGTAACTACTAGAAGATAACATAAAAGAAAACTGAGATGACTTTGAGTATGGTGATGACTTTTTAAATACAACACCAAAGGTGAGATCCATGAAAAAATAATTATGAATAAATAATTTAATGAAGCTGGATTTCATTAAACTTAAAACTTATGTTCTGCAAAAGACCATGTCAAGAGAATCAGAGGACAAGCCACAGACTGGCAGAAAATATTTGCAAAAGACAAATTTGGTAAAAGACTATTATCCAAAATATAAAAAGAATTCTTAAAACTCAACGATGAGAAAACAAATAATCTTATTTTAAAAATGGCCACCTTACCAAGAAGATATGCAGATGTCAAATAAATATATAAAAATACACTCCACATCATATGTTATTAAAAAATACAAATTAAAACAATAATGAGATACCACTACACACTCATTAGAATGGCCAAGATCAGAACACTGACATCAACTGCTAAAGAGGATATGAGGCAACAGAAACCTCCACATGCTGTTGGTGGAAATGCAAAATGTCTTCCACTTTAGAAGGCAGTTCAGCAGTTTCTTATAAAACTAAACATACTCTTATCCTACAATCCAGCAACAGTTCTCCTTGGTATTTACCCAAAGTAGCTGAAAACTTATGTCACACAAAATCCTGCACACAGCTGTTTGTAGCAGCTTTATTCACAACTGCCAAAACTAGGAAACAACCAAGATGTCCTTCAGTAGGTGAATGGATAAATAAACCGTGGCACATCCAGACAATGGGATATTATTAAGTGCTGAAAAGAAATGAGCTATCAGGCCATGAAAATATACAGAGGAATCTTAAATATATAAATAAATCTTAAATAAATAAATCTTAAATCCTAAATATTCCTAAGTGAAAGAAGTCAATCTGAAAAGTTACATATTATATGATTCCAAATATATAACATTCTGGAAAAGGCAAAACTATGGAGACAATAAAAAGGTCAATGGTTGCCAGGAGGTTGGAGGGAGGGATGAATATGCAGAATACAGAGGGTTTTTAGGGGAGCGAAAATACTATTTATGAATATATTTCATTACACATTTGTCTAAATCTCTTAGAATGTACAAAACCAAGAGAGAAACCTAAGGTAAACTGTTGACTTCGTGTGATTATGATGTGCCAATGTAAGTTCATCCTTGGTAACAAATGTACCACTCTGGTGAATGATGCTGATAATAAAGGAGGCTATGTATATGTGGGAGCACAGCGTATGTGGGAAATCCTAGTTACCTCCCTTTCAGTTTGATTATAAACCTAAAACTGCTCTAAAAAAAGATAAAGTCTTAGAAAAATAAGTCCATGTGATCAGTCTATTCATTACACCTTTGAAGGTAATATTGTCCTTTTTCAAATTTTTTCTTTGTCTTCAATTTTCTGAAATTTCACTATATTGTGTATAAGAAAGAGTTTACATTATTTATCTTTCATTGGATTAACCAGGGTATTTCAAATTGCAGATTTGTGTCTTTTATGAGTTCCAGAACATTCTCAGATATTTTCCTCTCCTCTCCTTTTGGGATTCAGATAAAGTATATATTAAATTCTCCTACATCTCGCCTGTTTTCATCATTCTCTTCAGTATATTCCACCTTTCAACAAATTTTTGTTCTGTCCTCTGCATAATTTCTCATGACCTACTTTCCAGTTCACTAATTCTCTATATACCTCTGCCTATTATGAAATCCATCTGTTGAGGCTTATTCACAGTTATTGTATTTTCATTTCTAGAGTTTGTTTCTTTTGTTCAAATTGGCTATTTCATGTTCTCCTGCTCCCTGGAGATAAACCCAGACTTATCTTGTTATTTCTTAAAACGTAATAAACAGACTTGTATTATGGTAAGTGTTGCTTAACTGACATCTTTGTAGTCTATCTCTTTTGTCTATTATTTTTCATTCTTAGTGTGGTTTTTTTTAGGTGTCTAGCAGTACCCCCCCCCCCAAAAAAAAACAACACATTTTAAACAATAACTCAAACTCTAGGATGAAAGTGGATTACTCCAGAAGGAAGGTTCATTTTCTTTCATCAACTGTATAATACATGACCTTAAACTAAACCTCAGATTTGAGGCCTCCTGAACAATAAAGATGTCTGCAACTCAGGCTTCATATCCTGATTGTAGTGTCTTTTAGAAGCTTAGTCCCACTTTGTATACTTGCTGGGATTTTATTTCTGTCCCCTTGGCCCCATGAAGCCATAAAAAGGAAAGCTCAAAATTTCCAGGGGTGAACAAAGCTCCTTACAGCAAAAGCAGCTTCATTAATTGTTTATTTCACTGTGTTCTCTTTCTTGGGTTTCTCTTCATTCTTGGCCTGGTAATCTCTTTCTATTTTTTTCAACTTTTTGATGTCTTTAATGTTTAAAAAATATCTCATTTCCTTTTTTAGTTACTTTCAGAAAAGATTGATTCAAATAGTCTTTTCTTCCTCAAAATGAATAATTTAATTCTCAGCTTTCATCTTTTTAATTTATTGAAAATAGAAGTGTATAAACACTCTGTTAAAAAAAAACTAAGAAACTCTAAAATTCAGATTAATTAGTAATAAAAATTTAAGTCAACAAAATTAAAAATAAGCACTCAATTCAAATAAATAAATAACTAGGTAAATATAGATAAATAGATTGATGAATGAATAAATAAATTAGGCAACTCTATTAAGGGCTGCAAAAACAAAAAACCTCAACTTTCATGGAGGCCATACTATATAGAAATGGCAACACTAAAACTAAGATCCTAGAGTTCTAAAGTACAAAAGGTACTATCCTAAACAGTGTTCAATATCAAACATACTAGGATCAGTCCTGTTTTTTTTTAAAAAAAGACAGCAATCAAGAGTAAACATCAGCATCTTACATAGGTGTTTTTTTAGGCAAGTCATTACTAGCACATGACTCTGACAAATTCAACAGTAGCCAAAGGGAGAGCAGAAAAGAAGTCATTCCCAAATATCCACTACTGGAAATGAGTTCAGACTAATTGTCATTAGACAACTTAAAATTTTAAATTAATTATTCTTATTTTTAATATTTTGCAAAAGATATTTGAAAGCACAATTTTATTTAAAAATTACAATTATAGAATCAGCAAATGTCTAATTTACACTTAGTCTCCCACCACCATGAAAGTTACAATATATAGTGTAACACTGCTTTCAAATTCACCTATGCAAGCATAAAGTTAATTTTTATTCATAAAAAAATTTACCTAATTTATGTTGAAAATTTTTAAATTTGATTTACTACAAATTTGAATTACCACAAAGTAATTATTCTCATACTTATGTACCCACTGATCAGGTTTACTGTCATGCTTTATTTTTAATGCTGTGAATAATTACCTAAAATACTAGAGTTATTTTTTAGCTATTCAAACTTTTATCAAGATATTTATAGTTAACAATATTCTTTTCAATAAAATATTTATGAAAAATTCTAAATACCCCGTACTCTACTAACATTAATTCTTTCCTCAAATATCATAATAACATAAAGTATACTTATTTGTTGAGTATTTTATTTTACTCTAAGTCTCACATGTGTAGTTGCTAACTATCTGTTTTCTTGGTCATGCCTAATTGCTCAGAATACAGCAGTATTGGCCATTGTGATAATTAGAACAATCAAACAGTGTCAGTCAGCACACATTTAGTTTACAATCAATAATTTGTTATACAAACAAAACACCTGTGTGTTCTTTTGTTGGTAAAATTATGCCTCGTTAATAGGCAGACTCAATATTTGTTTGGCCATCCCTTCAACATCCCTTTCTAATTTTTCATGCAGTATAGCTGAAAAGATATTGGTACCGTTACTTTAATTCCAAATCACCTCTTTTCCTATCATTGTTTTTTGGCACATACTTCTTACTGCTCTGCAATTATTCTTCACAATTAATACATGAATCCAACATGCAAAGCATTGTTACCAGGCTTCATGACCACTTTGCCCAAACTCCATCATTAAACGAGTATTGGCCCACAGAGACTCATTCTTCCATTGGTTCTTACACATGAGTTCTGCTCTTCATTAATTCTATGTTGTCATTTAATTAGTGAACTAAGTCTTCCTCTATACCTCTGCATATCGTCCCTGTATCCATCCAAAATAGAATTCTTGCTCTCTAAGCCTTGTGATCTAATTAAAATCAAGATACAGATGAGTACAAAAGGGACAAATGAATGGCTGCAAAAAATGTGTGAACAACTACAAATTAACAAGATAAAAATATAGACCAATTGCGGAGGGAATCAATAATGATGTCATAGGAACCACCTGCCACTATTCAAGGAAGCTCTCATAGCAAACAAAGTTCTGATTTACTCACATAGGACTTCTTTGGGACCCCTCCCTGAATCCCCCAAATGGGAGAGTTTTTCTCTAAGGATCCATGGACACTTTCTACCTATCTCTAACATGCATCTAGCACGTTATATTGTGATCTATTGCTACTCACTAAACTGTAAAGTTATTAAGAAAGAATGTATCATTGTGTACACATCTCAAGAATCTAAGTGCCTGGAACTTAAGCATTTGTTCAATGAATAAAAAGTGCTATACCTTATCTCTCTCCCACTCAGTAGCTACAATGATTCATATACACTAGCATTTAAAGTCCAAACTGTTTCTGGCTTAAAGGCCTTAATATCTGCTAGTCCCTCTTTCTAGAATGGTTCCCCCCACCCACCCACACACACAGATACATTTTGCATTCTCATTCTTCTGACATTAAAAGGTACTTATTCGGAGAAGGTCTTCTTGAATTCTAGTGCCAATTAAGTCCCAAGATTTGCCTCTCATAACATCTTATAGTTTTCTTGTATTATACTCACACAATTTTGAATGCTATGTCTTGTATATGTGTGCATGGGTATGTATCCTTAACCATAATTATGAGATAAAAAATATAAACAAAGAATTTGTTTTTCCAAAGGTGTTTTTAGAGAAGAAAGATGACTATTCTTTATATATCTAAATAGCATGAAATATGAAGTGCCTACAACATGTACAAATATCAAAATTAGAATTTCTTTGGTCAAAATAGCTTGTAGTGGTCCTGGCAGTTGACTCAGGATTGAGAAACCATGGCCCACAGGACAAACCCATTTGCATTCATTTTTATATAGCCTGGAAGCTAAGAATAGTAGTTTTTACATCTTTAAATGGCTGGTGAAAATCTAAAAAGAAGAATATTTTATGATGTGAAAATTGTATAAAATTCAAATTTCATTGTCAATAAACATAGTAATACAGACATACTAGTTATTTACATTTCGTTTTTGGCTGCATTTGTGCTACAAAGGCACGGTTTAGTAGCTGCAAAAGAGAACATGTGACCTGCAAAACCAAAAGTTATTGTCTAGCCCTTTATTGAAAACAATTTTCCAACCTCTATTCCACCCAACTTGTTATTCTAGACCAAACATGGCCTTTGCTAATAAGTTCAGTTATGGGCATGTGATCCAATTTTGGCCAATAAGTAATGAGGAGAAACCTGTGAGGAGACCTCTGGGAAAGATTTTCTTTCCCATAGGAATGATATACAGATATAGAGAGCTGAAGCTTCCTTTATTCCCCTGGATATAATTCCTGGAATTGTTATAATCATCTTGCCATGATTCTCAAGATTAAGTCAATATGTGAAGGAAGGTGGGAAAAAATAAGCAGAGAAAAGCAGAAACAGCACCCTGGCATACTTTTCCCTGAGTTGCCTTGTCTATGAACTGTTTCTTACATGATATTGTCAAATGATAAAAATAGTTCAATTTTGTAAAAAGTTTGATGTTCTTTTTTCGGATGAAAACAATCCAAGGACTGGGGGAATACAGTGCTTCACAAGCAGTGGAGCACCATTCCCAAGAGATTTGAGACAGGGAGAGTTTTATACAGAGTTAGAAGAGGCAACAGGGAAACGGCATGATTGTTGGCTAGGAGGTTGGGGATTTACTTATAAGGCTAGCAGGTCTTATTTTCGAGGGCAAGGTAAGCTGGCTAAAGCTTAGTTGGAGGATTATGACTGGTGTATATTTGGTTTCCTTGACAGGTGTTTCCCATAAGTGCTGGCTGAATTAGGTTTAGATTTGTGACATGGGCTGGGACACTGGGGAAGCCTCCATTTTGTCAGTCCTGACACAGTACATTATTAACTTTAACAATAGCATAACTTTTTTCTTTTTTTCCCCAAATTATATCAGTTTTCTGTAACTTGCAGTAAAAGGCAAACACAACAAAATTCAAAACTGTATGGTATTGGGCAATAAACTAGTAAAAAAAAATTTGCTACATCATTTAATATAGGAAGAGACATCTATATAATTAAAAATGCAAGATTCAAAAGATAAGATAAAGATAAGAAAATAAGGAACGATGTGAGATTTAGCAAAGGGGCAAATGAAAAAAGAACATAAGCTAAATAGTTTTACTACTGAATTTAGTTTCTTCTGTACCAGTTACCACTGGTATGCACATATCCTGCTGTACTAAGGGAAGGTCTAAAATTCACACATCTCATTGTCCATATGTATCTTTGAATTTTAGAAAGAGGCTGGATACATTACAACACAGCGTAGTAGGAGGACAGCATGTGTCATGGCAATAGCATATGAACAAGGACAAAAACTCTGATCCAGGACTAATATAAGTAATCTATATGGTCACCCAATACTAAAAATTATAGCAATGATAATAGTTAACACTTATATGTAGTTTATTATATATCTGGTAAAGTATATGTGGGTGTGTATACACACACTTTAACTTTATCAATAAATCCATTTTGACTAACCAAAGTCACTTAGATGCTAAGCAACAATTCAAGGACTTGAAGCCAGGTGGTCTTGGTCCAGAATCTAGGCTTTTAATCAATATGCTATACTGTCCCTTCTCTGACTTTCACTTTTCTCATCTATAAAATGAGAATTGTTCATCAGAGGAGCAATAAGCTCTACAAAATGTGGAAAGAATAAACTACCAGCACTTTGTCCCCACAAAAGATCAGAAGTCACAATAGCCTCTTTCAGAAACTTCAAATTGATAGGCACATTTGTCAATATTGTCATCTTAGAATAAAATAACATTAACATTCCTATAGGCTAACAAAATAATATATGAATAAAATTGTCCCTTTATACTTCTTTGTGTCTGAAATGTGATCAACAACAAAAAATTCAGCTGTTTCACAATAGATATACTTTTGGAAATCACTGGTAAGTATTATTTTTCTCTTCCCTTTAATCAGTATATATATATACCTATTTATATATATAAGGAATCACTTTTGCATTTCCTCATGATCCTATACTTTATAGAAATAATAAAATTAAAGATTCTATCCAATGTATTCAATTTTATTATCTCTTTCTTATACTTAAAACACTAAATATTACTCATGCAAAGGAACCAAACCTAAATAAATATTGACATTATTATCCTTATTATACCTATAATTTGTTAAAAGGTATCATATAAAAGACTGAGTGTTGAGAAATGCTTAGTTTCCATGGCATTATACTTAAATAGAGCATAGTTTGTTTATTGAATTCGATTAGAAACAACCAGGAAGCTTTTACTAAAAAATCCTTCAGGCTCGGACAGTATGAAAGCAATGAAAAGATCTATCCATTTACCAAATTAAAGTGGTCATAATTTAAGATAAGCTTTCCAAATTAAGTATTCGAGTAATAAAATCAAATGCTAAAGAAGGAATATTAAGGCTATCAAAGAGAGAGGAAAAAACAAAAAAAGACAATTAAAGTTAATATTACTCTACTTTATGGGAGTTGCATTATGGAAAATTTGCACACATTCATAAATAATTTAGAGACTATGAAAGGCAAAATGGTTTTGATAGAAATGAAGATCTCAGTATTAAGTTAATATCACTCGTGCTACATTAATGTTGCATGATAAAATCAGTCCTCTCAACAAAAAAAGATGACTTCAAAAGGACTACCTCTGATATTTTGTTAGCATTGATAAGGATTTGAATCAAAGGTTGACATGTAATGAATCTCTTAAGCTGCCTGTTACTTTAGTTCAGTCTCTCCCAACAGGTTTAGCTAACGGCAAACTGCAAGAGAAATTTCCCTGGAGGATTCAGTATAGCAGGAGCTAGCGTAAAGGTAAGACAATAAAGAATGCATTATCAGCTCCTTTAAAAAAATTATAAATTACACATATTACATTCAACATTTTTTTCAATGTTATCTTTATTTCCCTCTCTATTTCCTTATCCTTTTTCTCAAGTATACTGATATATAGTAAAAAAAAGAATATAAATTTTTGACGTTGTCCTATATTTTTGCTGATTCTATTTTATACTTTTGGCCATTTTTCTTTCCTTCTGGCTTTCCCCAGCAAAGACATATGTAGCACACATCAAAAATTACTACAGCACTGAAGTGTGTCAGGTGACACTTCTTGCTCACATATGTTATTTTTTTTTAACATTTCCAACCCCTATAGAAGAAAACATCCCCTACAGAAGAGAGAGTGTTGAGAAGAGAGGGTGTTAATTAATGTCATTCCAACATGCCATTATTCTTACCTAACTAGTGTGAGGTGATGCCCCCATGGGAGCAGGAAAGAGAGAAGCGTATTGAGGGCATTCTTAGAACAACTGCAGAATGTAGTGGAAGAAGAAGAGAGGTGACACCATCATTCGTAATGTAATAACACAGAAAGGCAAACTGATGCCAAAAAAGAGAAACGGCCACTATGTAAGAAGCTGTCTTGCAAAATGTGGAAAACCTGTCACTCAGTGAGTGAATATGGCACAGAAATGGTGGAATATATTCTCAAGCAACAAGATTATTACCACGAAAGTGGAAAAATATGTAGACCATGAAAACCAGCAAGAAAACTCAAAGGAAGGGAAAAATCGGAAATTATAGAGGGGTTTCCAAGTACATATAAGTGCACTCTGGGTAATGTGCATTCCAAGAAAAGTCTCCACAAGGAGCTAGACCTAGAAAGGTATCATTCTTCAAAGGGAAAAAAAGCCACCCAAAGGTGATTAGTTTGCCTTTTTACATTTTTCAAAAATAAAATAAACATTAACAAACTTGTATTGCTAAAGATCAAATGAAAAGGGGAGGTGTTTCTTCATGGCCTCTAGAGCAAATGGTATTCAGAGGAGCCCATAAAAATAGGACATTTTATTAAAATTTTTTGTTAGGGTACATTATTTTGAAACTTTTGTAAAGAAGCATATGTATCTTAATAGATTAATGCTGGAAAATTCACAGATAGGAAACAAGAAGTCTTCGAGGAGTTATAAGATTACACGCTCTCATGAGACTACATTGTACAATGCACGCCAAATCAAGCAACTCTTTCTCAGGGGGTCACTCTCCTGGGCACCATGATAAATAGTCAAAAGTAACAGGGCTTACCAACGCTTTCAGGCAAGTTTATTGGCAAGCCTACTTCTATTATGTTTCTGTATATCCACATCTAGAGACATAAGCTTGATAACAAGCATTAAAGAATTTTAAATAAAAAAATGAAAATAACTGGTTATGTAAAAGCTAAATCAGATGACAACTGGAATTCCACATTTCTAAAAGTGATCTAACATTAAAAGAAATTATAACAAGAGTGATTATAAAAAAGAAGTGAGAAATATTTGAGTTCTCCTTCAAATACTACTGACAGGACAAAAAATAAAAATCATGATTTGGCAACAACCTTCCAGTCTTAAAGTTGGAAAATAGAACAAAGCTCCCAAAAGGACCTTACAGAGCAGATTAAATTACCATAGAATTTCATAAAGAATTCATTAAGTGCTTAAGCAGGCTCCTGAGTAGGTCAAAGAGGGCCAATCAGAAAACTGGAGTCATTAAGGGATGAGAGATAGGGTAATAGGAAATAAAATATAATTACAGAATAAGTGAAATGGAAAATGAACACATAGCAGATGTACTAATAAATACTGTTTTGATTTTGGATGAATCATTTTTTCTTTAAAGATATTCTAGACCAACTTTGATTTTTTCCCATTTAATTACACCATTTTATAAGGGGTTATTTTGTTCCAGTAGTATAGTTGACATACAGTATCTCACTTACTCTCATGACAAATAAACAGAAATAAAGAAATTACGATGAGCTTAATGACTTACCCAGGCTGAATCACAATGTTTGATAGCCACAGTCTAGTCTGGCTTCAGTATACTCATTGTAGCTTTGCTTCCCAGAGCGTGGAGCAGCAGTCTTAGGAGACCAATGAGTCTCAATTCAGAAAGTTCTAGAAAGTGCTCACTAACTCGACCTGCACTCAGCTCTCTTGGTTTCCCTCCTACCTTTCTAACCATTCCTCGTCTACTTCCCATTCCCTAAGTACATATGTTCTCCACCTTCCTATCTTCAGAGTGCATCCTTTTCTCCTAAAAATTCTTTCCTCTACACAAAGCATCATCATTCTCAGTTACCTCAACTGAGCCTTGACATGCCTCAAAATGTCATTGACTCCTCCGGGAAACTACATTTAGTCAACTGCCAAGTCATGCACTGCCACATGGCACCCCAGACAATGCCAAAGCCAAGCTTAAACCTTCATTACTACCTCCTAAATCACTAAGCAGGCTGAGTATAAGACCCCAAGTTATTACCAGGGTTCGCAAGGTCTGGCAGGATTTTACAAGCCAAGGTTCCTTTCCCATCAGCCTTTCAGGCTCCCCCACCCCAGTGCTCTGGGCTTCTTGCAGTCCACTGAACATGTGGGGCCAAGCACTTGCCTGTCCTAGGGCCTTTGATCCTGCTTTCTCCGAAACAGCCACATGGATGGCTCCTTCACTTAATTCGGGTCTCAGCTCAAATGTCACCTCCCCAAGAGACCGCAGCACCCTGCACCATCACACTCCATATCTTCATCTTGACTGTTCCTTTCATGGCACTTTCAACTTCACATCATTATAATTTATTTTGTGTTTATTGCCTCTCTCCCCCACAGAAAGTAAGTTCTACCATTGCAGAGAATTGGCTTGTCCACTGCCCTGTGACCTCTGCTTAAACCACAGAGGCAGTGAGTTATTTGTTCAAAAGATGGACTGTTTACAGACTTAATTAGGTAATATATACAAATTGCATATAAAATGTTTGATGAAAAGGCTGATACATAGTAAATATTAAATAAACATAAGCTAATATTATAATTGCTTGTTTGCTGCTAGTTTTCAATTGCTGGCTTAGAACTTTAAAATGTCATGGTGAGGAGTTTGCACCTAATATACTGCTAATAAATATTTTTTCTAAATTTATTGCTAATGAATTAATATCTCTAATGGGCAAATTTTGGTTTAATGCCATTCCCTTCATATGGATTTCCTAGGCCCCATATCTCTTTTTTAAAATGCTACCCACCTAGAATTTTAAAAAGTGGTTCACTCTTTGGAGGGGAAAAGTCCTATCAGTATCTCACACCATAGGTAAAGATAAACTCTAAATGTACTTAAACATTAAAATGATACAAGAGAAAAATTAACAGAATATTTATCAGACCTCAAATTAGGACAGGCTATTTAAAAAATCCGTAAAGGGAAATAAGATACTATTTTACTCCTATGGGTCTAATAATAAAATTTTTAACAACGATGCCCTGTGTTGGTGAAAGAGTATGGCAACATAAGTGGAAAAAGTGCATACAATTTGGTAGCTTGTTGCTAAAAGTATTAAATGATAAATAGCCTTTGGCTTAGTTATTATCCCTCTAAACATTTACCATAAGGAAATAATCCTATCCTTAAAGGTGAAACACAAGAGGCATTCTCTCTGTGATTCTCTTATCGAAATGGAAATGTTGAAATCATCTTTAGCTCTCTTCCTTCAGACTCTGTGTTCGGTCAAAAGCCAAGCATTGTATTATGAAAATTATTCCTCTTCTATTTTCACTGCCACCAACTCTGATTTAAGTTCCATTAATTTTTATCTAGACTAACTACATAAATTTTCTAAGAAGAAAATCCAGTTCTTACCATGGGCCAAAATATGACAAAGGTTTCCAGAGTCACCACTTTTATTACAATTAATATGATTAGAGGTATATTGAAAAGGAGACAAAATGATCGCTATTAATGGAAGATATGAATGACTACCTGGAAAAAAGAATCTCCAAGAAACTATTTGAACAAATAATTGACTTATAATATCAATATTTATATCAAGGAAAGTTATAAAATCAATAACTTTCCTTGATATAAATAATAATCTATTGAAATGTATAAAGTAAAAAATATTCTATTCACTTAACAGAAAATAATATAAGATACTGTGAAAAATATAGCAAACCCACTATTTTTCCATCAGGATTTACTGTTGACAACACTATGAGACAGCTAATTCAACAAAAAGTCAGTATCTCTTTTTACCTTTTGTGAACCAACCAGGTGAGCTTTATTTAGTCACTCCTCCTGAATCCCAAATGTCAGAGTGTGTTATAATTCTCCTTTTTTATACTTATCCATTTCCAACAAATCTCACTTCCAAACTCGCCTGGTCCTCTGGAAATCTAAATCTATCCCACTTAGAGTTTTACCCTTTTGGCCTTCTGGCTTAACTTAATTCTGCTTTACTCTCCAGAAAAATCACTTGCCTTATGGCCCTCTCAAGGGATAGTTGTATGCTCTGTGACTACCATGGATACTTCATGGTTATGAGCTGAATTGTGTCCCTCCAAAATTCGTATGTTGACATTCTAACTCCCAGTATCTCACAATATATCCATATTTGGACATAAGGCCTTTAAAAAGGTGATAAATTTAAACTAATGCTGTCAACATCTCTTAAACAGCTATCTTTTATGTCAGCCATAATCTAAGTTGACTAGTGTTCTCATAGGAAGAAGAAATTTGGACACACAAGGAGACAATGAATATGTGGGCATAGAGGAAAGACCACGTGAGGACACAGGGAAAAGGCAATCATGTGAAAGCCAAGAAAAAGGGCCTGCCGACACCTTGATCTTATACCTCTAGCTTCCAGAACTGTAAGAAAACAAATTTTTTGAAGTGTAAGCTACCAAGTCTGTGGCTTTTGTTATGGAAGCCCTGAAGTACACATTCTGTGCTTCATGGTCAGAAGGTACAGATGCTGTTATTTCTCTACTCTCACACACAAAGACATCTGCTCTTTGAGGTTCATGTCACCAACCTTCCCACATTTATACACACACACACACACACACATTACACACATGCACACACACACATACACACATACATACACAAGTATACTCACACACACATACATCATTGGACACTCCACTTTATTCATTGATGACTTTGAAATCTGGGTCATATTTTCTTTCTCCATCCAAATGTCTGCAACATTTTGGAAGATTTTGACATTCAAGTGATTAACCCATCCAGCATCCAGCCTCTTGGCTCTTTTGACCCACCTCTACCCCCATTTCACTTGCATAGTCGTATTCTGCACTTATCTCACTTGAAGCTGCTCAAACTCCAAAAGCTCTAAATCAGACATTGCACTCTACAACTACAACTCCTTACACTTCCAAGTTGCCTCCTCAACTACTTTCACCCACTGCACATATTCTTCAACCTTATTAATGCTTCCTGTTCAGTATGAACTAACTTCTTTTTATTGATTAGCTCTAAACTGTCCTTACCTTCTTTTCTATCCAATTTAAATCTCTTAAGGCTTTAAGCTTAATCCATTTTTTTGGCTAAGACCATAAACTCTTTATCCAGAAAGTAAAATCTCAACCATAGATGAATCAATCCATTTTTTCTCATGCCTACACCTCATCTGTCAAAAGTTAGGACAGAATCATAAACTAGGTGGATAAATAGTACAGCCTCTAGTTAGCAATGTTGTCAACATCTCTTAAGCAGCTATCTTTCAACTCATCTCCACTCTACCTCTGACTCTACTTCTCCCCAATAATTCACCCTGAGTCCTACTTCACAGAGAAAATAAAAGCTGTTAGACACAGACTCAACTCCTCCAGCTTCCTTTCCATCAAATCTATGCATTTAACTACACCTTCATCCACCTACTCTCCCTTCCCTCCTGTTTCTATATAGGAATGTCTCTCTACTTTGCAAAGGCAAAAACCATCCAATTATGCTTTGAACCCTATCCTTTCTGCTCAATTTATACCATCAATTAATTCATTCCTTCTATTTTTAATATCTACACACCTCTCTCTCCACCCCTCTCTGTCTCTCTGTCTCTTTCATTGATACATACCATCAACATTTAAATATTATCTATTCCTATTCCCTCTCATCTTAAAAAAAATCCCCAAACCCTTGATGTGCTTCCAATACTTGCTCCATCTCTCCTCCCACTCACAGCCAAATTTATTGCAAGATGAATCACCACTTTTCCTTCCATTCAGTCCCCATAGCCCACTCTAATCTACCTTCGTTTCTGGTCCACCAAAAGTGCTCCCACTATGACAATTATCTCCATATTTTAATCTGATGAAAAATGTTGAGTATCATCATTCCTGTCCTCTCAGAACTCTTTATTATCATGTTTCACTCCCTCCTCCCTAAAACATTCTTCTTTTAGCTTCCATCACATAAAAATTACATTTGATTTCCATGAAAATCTCTGGCAACACTTTCTCACACTATTTTGTAGATTTTAGATGTTAGAATGCCTCAAGGATTGATCCTTGCCTTCATTTCCTCACCCTATATACTCTGGACTTATATATTATCACAGCTTCAATATATTATTTTTATATACAGACAACTCCCATACACATAACTCCCATTCAGACATTTCTTCTACACCTCATTTTTTTTTAAGTTTATTGAGGTAACATTGGTTAATATAATTATATAATTTTCAGATGTACATTATCTCCATATTTTATTGTGTGATAACCACCCAGAGTCCAGTTGCCTTCAGCTACCATATATTTGATCCCCTTTACCCAATTCACCCTCCTCCTACTCTCCCCCCATATTTGATCTCCTTTACTCTTTTTACTTCTTCTCTTCTCCCCCACCGCCTACTCTCTGGTAACTACTAGTCCATTGTCCATGTCCCTGAGTCTCTGTTTGCATGTAGATGTCAATCATTTGTTGCTTTTAGGTTTATATCCCACATATTAGTGATATCATGTAGTTTTCAAATTTTTCAGTCTGGCTTATTTCACTAAGTATGATTATCTCAATGTCCATCCAGGTTGTCACAAATAGCAGTATTTCATTTCTTCTTATGGTTGAGTAATATTCCATTGTATATATGTACCACAGCTTCTTTAGCCAATTATCTATTGTAGGACACTTCAGTTGCTTCCATATCCTGGCCACTGTGAATAGTGCTGCTATGAACTTCGGTGTGCAAATATCTTTTTGGATATAGGTTTTCAAGTCTTCGGGGTAAATATCCAGTACAGGGATTGCTAGATCACATGGTACATCAATTCTTTGTTTTTTAAGGAACCTCCATACTGTTTTTCATACTGGCTGTACCAGCAGTCCTGCCAGCAGTGTATGAGGGTTCCTATTTCTCTAAATCCTCTCCAACATTTGTTATCTCTCAACTAGTTATGTTGACTATAGCTATTTTAACAGGTGTGAGATGGTGTCTCATTGTGTTTTTAATTTGTATATCTCAATGTAAATCTATGCTAGCGATGTTGAGCATAGATTGTTGGCCATTTGTATGTCTTCTAGGGAGAAGTGTCTGTTTAGGAACTCTATTTTTTGATAGAATCATTTGTTTTTTATTGTTGTTATTGAGTTATATGAGTTCTTTGTATATCTTAGATATTAGGCCCTTATCGGAGGAATTGCTTGCAAATATATTTTCCCATTCGGATGGCTGTCTCTTTACCTGGTGATGATTTCTTTTGCTGAGCAGAAGCTTTTTTAGTTTGATGTAGTCCCATTCATTTATTTTAGCTTTTACTTCCCTTGCCTTTGAGAACACCTCAAATTTATAGGTGAAACTTCCATACTTCCTCTTTGATATCCATGAGCATCTCAAATTCAATATGACCAAACTGAACTCATAACCTCCTAAACCTTCTTGTACTCCAGTGCTCTCTACTTCAGTAAATAGAATAACCATCCACTTGCACAAGTCTGAAATACAATACTCATCCATAATACATCTCTCTCCCTCATTCTCCAAAATCCAAACACCATAAGCAATTTATTCTACTTTCTACATATTCAAATTTATTCACTTATTTCTAATTCCATAGCCATTTTCCTACCCAAATTTAACCTCTCTAAACTGGACTAGTGTTAATGTTTCCTAACTAATGTTACCACATCCCCTCCTGTTCTATGTAATACTTTGCCATATTTTACTGCTGTTTAAAACACTTCAGATATTTCCCAAGACTTTGGAGAGTGATATCGAAGTCTTTCAGATCACCTGAAAGGCCTTGCATTATCTGGCCGTTGCTTCTTTCTCCATCTGCATCCCAAAATACACCCATTCAGTATATTGAAGTCACACTGGACAAGATACCACATACCATACATCAAATTAGAAAATATTATCTTTTTAATGATGATAATATCTTATGCTGGAGTGATGTAGAGAAATGGGCAGTCTCATATATTATTGAAACATAAACTGGTAAAACCTTTGAGAACAATTCAGAAATATGTGTTAAAATTCTACAAATTTTGTATAATCATTGGCTTATAAATTTATGTTCTTTAGATTCAACTTGATATAATAATCATGAGGCATTTTTACAGTAATGAAACCTGGAAACAAATATTATGCTTCATTGATTTGGCAGATACTTTCATGTATGGAAAAGGTTTTTTTTGATATGAAAGACAGACAGACAGACAGAGGAATAAAGAGACCCAACATTAATACTGCATATATAAAAACTCATCATTGTTTTTAGCACAGTCTAAAGAGACTATCCCAGTTAAAAGTGTTTACTTTCCTGATATACTACCTGTGATAATTGTATTAGTTGGAAAATTCTTTATCCTCAAAGTATTTAAAATGAAGAAATAGTTTTAACTTGCCCTGAGTGAAAGTTTGCAACATGTATGACAAAGCAAAAAATTTAGAAAAGATAGTTTGTTGTGTTCTTTTTAGGATAAATGTTTTTTTTCATTAATCAATGCTATTAACTTTGTCAATTGCTGCAACACATAACCCCTAGTTACTCTGTTTTAATAAAGCTCCACTTCAAAATATAGAAATATACTTGATACAGTGAAGAAAAGTACAACCAATTATTCTTTTTTGCAGAAGATTCACAAGTATAGTAATCTAAACTTACTGTTAATAGGTATATAAGAGATAAAGCAAAATAAATATTCATGGAAAGGGGGCCAAAATGTTGAACACTCTATTCAATAAATGATGCAATAAACATTCATTGAATATCTATTATATACTAGATACTATGCAAAATGATAAACAGATAAATGACAAGTAAAAGACAAATGAAATAGAGTAACTCAATGCATTTTATATAAACCTGGGTAAGAATGTCTTTAGAAGCCTCACTCCTTATTTGCCACTCATTTAGGATCAGTTATTTCTACTCTGAGATTGGAATCATAGAAGTTAACCACTTCTGGCCCCTGCTTTCTGGGCTAGTATTCTTTAAAGGCTCCATACCATATTTCTATTCTGTTCTATTTGAAACACTGTCCAGAGAGTAAAACTTTATGCCTCTACCATACCATCTTTTACCACAACCAGGGTTGGCCTCAGAAATAGCAGTTGACCTGACTTTCACCAAGCTCTTGATACTATATGAGAATGCAGGCTACACCAATGCTGAAAGTTAGTGCCAGAATAAGAATCAGGCCCTTGATACTTCATGTTCTGTCATTCTTGACCAAAACTCCCCACTTTGAAAGCAGCAACCAGACATATCTCTCTTGCTTTCATCTTCATATCTCTTTAGATTTCCTTCCCCTTGAAACATCCTCTCAGGGTGTTGAAGATTGTAGAAATGGCTATGAGTTTTCCACTCCCTACTTCTATGCCCCTGTCAATATGACTTTATACATCCTCCATCTTCTGTTCTGGCCTTGTGACTTGACTCATTCCAGAGAACTTGGTAAAAGCAATAATGTCTGACTGAGTTCCTAGTATAGGTCTCAAGAGGCTTTTCAAGCTTAGACTTTTTTAGAAATATGCAGCCATTAAATGAACAACCCTGGGCTAACCTGCTAAGTCAAAAGAAGACATGGAAAAAAGCTCCAGGTACCCCAGCCACATAAACCAACCAGATGAGCTAACTCACTATCTAACTATAGATACATAGTTAAACCCAGCCAAGACTAAAGTAATCAGATCATGACTAAAAAAATAAATTCCCAGGTGAACACAGTCCAAATTTCCAACCTACTTAATTATTGTTTTAGGCTGTTTAGTTTGGAGATGTTTTGCTACAAAGCAAAAGTCAATGGATCCAAAGAACTTCTAATCTTCCATCTCAACCACTGTCAACATCTATCCTCCATAATCCAATACTTCATAAAATGTACCCTCTAGTTTGTTGCTCTGGCAAAAGTTGAATTTTCAGTAAAGATAATGATTCTTTTTTTGAAACAATTTGATTTAGATTTTTTATTTTCCCACACCACATGTATACCTGCAACAGGAGAGTGCCACTTCCAAAATAGCACTCTTTCATCCTCACATAAGAATCCACCCTCCTTTGTTATCTATAACTTCCATTTCTTCCACTCACTACTACTTCTCCTCATTAAAATCATCTATTTACAACAGAGTTACAGGGAACTTTGGAAGTTAAAAAACAATCTTCCTCTCCAATTTTACTTGGGAAACTGAATGGTATTAGGAAAACTTGTTCAATAACTAAGTTTGCTTGCCTCCTCACGTACAGTGAATTTAATCCCCTTACCACTTAAGCATCCCATATCCATAGCATACCCTTGAATTTGTCAACATCCAAAAATTACTCCACCTCTGAAATATTTCAGATCTTAAACCATGAGACTGCTTTCACTAACACATACAAAATAACAAGTGAGAAAACCCACAAAAACTTCTTCTGTGGTATCCATAAAATAATTATTTCATAAAAGGTACTAGAATCAGACATATATATGACTGAATTTTTAAAACCATTTAAGAACAGATAATTCTCATGATTTGCAAAAGTCATCTGGAAGCATATAAGAGAGAAAACAACCCAAGAAAACATTTAAAAGGAGGAATGATGGTAGATTTGTTTCTCAGATAATAATTCATACCAGAAAGGTACAATTAAAATGCAGTAGAATTAGTACCATGAGACAAATAAGTTAATAGAAAGTAATAGAAACCCTAAAAATAAACCCAAATACATATATAAATAGAATATAAATATTTAAAATAATATAAAATAGAATGTTAATCAGTGAACAAAAAGATAACTCAACAAATGGTACTGGAATTATTGGTTACCTTGTTTAACAACAACAAAAAATAACTAGAATTATCTTGTGTACACAAAAATAAATCTCAAATTGTTTAAGCTTAAAAAGAAAAAAGTAGGCACATTCAGAGGTTAACAGGTAAATATTCTTAGGAATAAAATTAAGAAAAGGCCTTTTTTAGCATGACTCAATTATATAAAATTTAAAATCTTTATGTAGAAATATACTAAATAAAAAGCAACACTATGAAAATATATTTGCAACATATATAACACATGATTTTTATTAGTAAATGAGCTCTTACAAATCAAGAAACAAAAATACAAAAAAAATGAATTTCCAAGAAGACAATGTACATGAAAAATTAATTCAAAAATAAATACAAATTGCCAACAAACATATAAAAAATTAAGCAATCTAGATTTTCACCTCTATTTCTGTTGTTCCAGACTCCATTTCATATTATGCTCTTGACTCTTCTGAACATCAGCATACCAGTCTCCCTTCACAACATCCTACTTCCCTATAAAGAGCCTTTGCATACTAAATTCTCTTGACCTAAACATTTATTTCTTTTTTCTTCTCTTAACTATTGTAATGCTATTTGTTCATCAGATCTCAACTCAAACATCATTTTCAGATGTCCTGGCTAGGTGAATTTCACTTGTTATAGGCACTTTATCACATCTTACTACTGCAACATTGCATTGCATACTTGATAATTATACTGTTAATGTCTGTCTCCTCAACTTGATTGTTAGGTCTTTGAGGGCAGAGAGAAATCTTATTTTGTTCACTATAACCCCAATGTTTAGCAAAGACAATTTAAAGGAGGTGCTTAATAACTTTTTTTCAAGTAAATGAAAATGACAGAAAAAAGATTCAGTGGTGAGACATGAAACTTCACCTCTTTATTTCACTTAATTTCTATATGCACAGACATATAGAAATTATTCCAAACTCTTGAACTCTTAAATTCTTTCCTGGGCATGTGGCAAATTCAGCCAGGACAGTTAATTCAATTCTTACATTCCACTTCACATTCTATTGATTGTCTTCCTCAGCTCTAAGTCCTTTTGCATTTGGGAATCATGGTCTAAAGGGACATTAATAGATGAAATAAATCAGTGAACAAGTACAATGTCCATCTTGTTCTATACTAGCCCACCCCCTCCCTTCTTCTCAACTAACAAATAAAAGTGACCTTTCTGAGTTTCAGGGCCTGAGAAATGCTGGAGGTAGACGACAGGCATGAACAGAAATGGGAAATTCTTAATACCACTAACTGTGAGATGATCTAATTTGTGATCGGAAAAGTTCAAATTTTTATTGGCTTAAAAAGGTGATGCTTACCCACAAAATAAAAGAAAAGAATGTGTTATTATCCATTGAATTTTTTTCTCTTCCTCTAAGCGTAATAAAGAATTAGCTTCCCAAGTCTAACAATAATGACTTAGGCAAAAAAAAAAAAAAAGTTTGTTTCATGTCTTCTTACAAATAATGCTACAATAAACTATGAGGACCTGAAGCTGATCAAAATGCTTGAATAGGTTGAGTAAAAACTGAACCTATCCAGGGTTATCTTAACACACTCAGTTTTAGCATTGTGAGGTATATTTGTGCAGGCTCACTAATTCCTACTAGTTCACCATCTTTTAAATAATCCCAGGACTTAAGTGGCGTGGAACACAATTCTAAAGTCATGGATGAATTTTTGCAAAAGAGAAAAGGGAATTTAAGCTGTGGAAAATGCACTGTCCTAAAGTTTTCTAGGTATTGGGTTGCTTTGTTAATTTTCTTATTCTTACAAGTCCTACAATAAAAAAAAAGACAGACTTCAATGTATGTGAGACATGAGTAGTTACAAGTTGGATGAGAACCGGGAAATTTAACATTGAGACAGCACAATTCATCTTAGCCCAGTCACCTGGCATAAACTAAAACTATATATCTTATGAAACTGTAACAGATTGATGTGAATTATTCCACCAAGAGTATTTAGAAAAAAAACCTCATATAAAAAAAAAATGCAAAGAAAACTACCCCCTGCCTCCTCTCCCCTGCTCAAAAAATATTAGAAGACCAAGAAGGAAGAATTCTCCATGATCATTGACTTTCAAAAATTCCAGTTAATAATCCAGGTAGGTCTAGATCCTTCCAGCAGATATTTTTAAGTTTTAATTCAATGTTTGCTAAACGTTCTTTACTAAAATAAAAAATCCAACTAGAAATCATTTGCTTTTAAAATTCCTTTTCTTGAACTATCAAAATCAACAGTTTCTGTTTCATATACAAAGAACTACAAGGGCATGAAAAGTTGTGCTTCCTATAACAGATAGACATTTCATTTTAGCAATAAATGCTGGACAATTTATATTTGACTTTTCTCTCCTTTCTTACTGCGTATAGAAGTAAGAGTTATAAAATTACATTTCCTGAGTATTTACATATCTCTTGAAGATATGATTATTACTGTTTCCACATCATAATTTTTTTACTTCTTTATTTAACACATTTTCTACTTCCACTAATAAAATATGTTATAATTAACATGAGGCAGTATATGTGAAACACTGCATGTGTTCAAATTGTGGTGCTGCCATTGCACTAGCTGGCTAATCTCAGGAAAAGAAAGTATCCTCCCTAAGCCTCAGTTTCCTCATCTGTAAATTGGAAGCCATTAGGACAAGCAAGAGAAATAATTCATGCTAAGCTCTCATACTCAGAGCATTTAACTTAATAAATGTCAGCTTAAAACATAAACCTTGAAACATGTATTCTGAGGCCTTACTGCATACTTGAGATCTAAGAGAGAAAAATAAAGTTCCACTGAGAACCTGGGCAGCCAGGAAAACACATCCATTAGCTAAATATTTGCTAATTAAAATGTGTCCCACAAACTAGCAGTTTTGGCATCACCCAGGAGCTGTTTAGAAATGCAAACTCTCAGTCCCCACCCCAGAACCACTGAACCATAATTTTCAGTTTAACAAGAGCCCTGGGTGATACATATTCCCACCAAAATTTGAGAAGCACTGAGCTAAGTAATGTGCTCCTGTATACAGGTCTCATAGCTTATTGGACAAAAA
Source organism: Macroglossus sobrinus (assembly GCA_004027375.1). Taxonomy (NCBI): domain Eukaryota; kingdom Metazoa; phylum Chordata; class Mammalia; order Chiroptera; family Pteropodidae; genus Macroglossus; species Macroglossus sobrinus. The sequence goes on from PVKZ01000063.1 coordinate 1,958,479, forward strand.
TTCAGGTTTCAGAAAAATGACCAGTGTATGTGTTATAGATCATTGGGGTCACTTGCCAACAATTAAAATCATAAATAGCATACCTATATATTATTCAACACATACATGCAACCAATCGAGTTGCTGTGTTTGTTGCCCAAGGGTTTATGAGACATCTTTTTACAACTTGGAATAATATTTATAAGTGAGGACCATTGTGAAGCCAGCTAGTCTTAAAATTTTTTATACTAACAAAGTAACTAACAAACAATACTAATAAAGTAAAAAACAAACAATAAGCCCAAGATCTGAACCTTAAATCCTAGAAACCAAGTATGGCCCTATGGCTTAGGCCCAAACTCCACAGAGCACATGGACAGTTCCCCAGTACAGGTATTAATCCAGCAAATGAGTGAAGAGAGTATGGATAGGAGCCGCTGCCATTTAGAAGCACGATCTAGACAAAGATTCTAGTATATAATGTGGATAGAATATTCTCTTAACAAGCCATGGCATATAGCCCTTCCAACAATAGATATTTTATAAGCTTAACATTCCTGAGTTGGACAATGCTCCATTCTTACCACCAATTCCAGAAATAATTTTTCAAATTCATGTGAATTCACATGTATTTGTTATAGCTAAATAGTTCTGAATTTGGGGCCAGCTTTTGCATGAAAAGAAATGTGCCTGAATTGTTCTCTATTAGAACTACCTCTAAACTAAAAAAGAGAATTCCTTTCTGACCCTTCCTTACGCTGGACTCCTATATCATTTTGTTTCCTTCATTTAATTTTCGGTCCATACTAATTTTATACAATCTCCAAATATATACATGAGAACACAGGCTACATGCAATATTGAAGGCATCCAGTGGGGAATACAGTGCAGCTGATTTGATGTTTTTACTTTTTGTTGGGGATGGTAGGTGTTGTAGCTTTATTCTCCAATGAGCACTATGATGTCCATTTATCTTTATTATGCAGTTGGTCTTCCTGAGTTACCATTTTCCCACAATTGCCAAAAACTTGTAAGAAGCTTTAAATTGTATACATCTTATGTTCCCCAATTCTGATTTCAAAATGCCATTTTATATGATCTTTATTGAGAAGAAAATAAGCTCATTTCTAAAACAATTACCTAACAACACAGCAGATAAGAAGTTGCATTTTCTGCCTAAGATGAGTGGTTTTCATCTTAAATTGAGCCTCATATGAATGATGTCTAGATTATCACTCTTTTGCTTTGTTATAAATTTGAAATTTTATCACTTGTTTCAAACCCCTATTCTACTAAAGAGGACTACCCTTCTGATCACCTAAAGAGTCCAATTTTGAATGTCTTAGAACAGTGCTAGACAGTGTGATTTAATTACTATTCCAGACAGATTTGCATAAAGCTTTCATCTGAAGAGTTTTAGGACACTTAAGCAATGTCATGAGATGGGCGGAGAAATTCTTTTGAGAAATGTAATAGGGCATGGAAAATAATAAAATCTACAAAATACATTAATTCAAGAATCTTAATAATAAAGAGAAATTACAATTCGGAGTGAAGAATTAGAGGCTAAGTACGCTCTATTATTTAAAAATAAAACATGATTAAATAGGCACAGCATAACATCTCAGAATCAGAGGGCAGTACCCTGTGTTATGTCTTCTGAAAAACTACTTTGAATTCACAAAAACAAAAATTCAACATATTCTTATGCCATCTATGAAACTTACTGAAGATGTGAAACAGCAACTAATTGTAACAATAATTTCATATGAGCTCATTAGACAACATTGTAGTAAACAAGACAGTTTAGGCTTCCATAAACCATCCCTTATTAAAGGAGCTCCCATAAATTGATATTACTATGTTAAGGTTGCTTGGAATAAGAAAAAAGCCTTTCTAATGCCCTTTTATTTTGTATTTTTAAATTCTTTTTATTAAACATATTGGGGTGACATTGGATAATAAAATTATATAGGTTTCAAGTGTACAATTCAATAATAGGTCATATGTATATTGCATTGTGTGTTCACTACCCAAAGTTAAATTTCCTTCTATCACCATATATTTGACCCCTTCTACCCTTATTTACCTTCTTTCCTTCTCTCCTGCCCTCTGGTAACCACTAAACTGTTGTCAGTGTCTATGAGTGTTTGTTTGTCTTGTTTGTTGCTTTCAGTTTTATCACATATGAGTAAAATCATATGGTCCTCAACTTTTTCTGTCTTATTTCACTTAGCATGATAACCACAAGATCTATCACAAATGGCAGTATTTCATCTTTTCTTATGGCTGAATAATATTCCATTGTATATATGTACCACATCTTCTTTAGCCAATTATCTATAAAAGGGCATTTTGGTTGTTTCAGTGTCTTGGTTGTTTCAATGTCTTGGCTGCAGTGAACATCAGAGTGCATACACCTTTACAGATAAACGCTTTCAGATTTTTTAAGTAGATACTTAGAAGAGGGATTACGAGGTCATATGGTAATTCTATTTTTAATTTTTTGAGGAACCTCCATATTGTTTTCCATAGTGGCTGTACCAATTTACATACTCACCAAAAGTGTATGAGGATTCCTTCTTCCCTACAATCTCTCCAACACTTGTTACTACTTGTTCTGTTGATGACACAACAGGTCAGAGGTATCACACTTCCTGACTTCAAATTATACTACAAAGCTACAATAATCAAAACAGCATGGTATTGGCAGAAAAATAGACACACAGACCAGTGGGACAGAATTGAGAGCCAAGAAATAAATCCCCATAGATATAAGCAAATAATTTTTGACAAGGGAGCCAAAAACATACATTGGAGGAAAAAAAAAGCCTCTTCAATAAATGGCTCTGAGAAAATTGGAAAGTCAACTGCAAAAGAATAAAACTAGACTGCTATCTATCACTACACACCAAAATTAACTCAAAATAATCAAAGACCTAAATATAGACCTGAAACAATAAACCGCATAGATAAAAAAAAAAGGTATTAAACCTCATAGACGTTGGATTCGAGAGGAATTTCTGTTTTTGACCTCAAAGGCAAGAGACATAAAAGCAAAAATAAGTGAATGGAACTATAATAAACTAAAAAATTTCTGCACAGCACAGGAAACCATCAACAAAATATAGAGGCAATCAACTGAATAGGAGAATATATTTGCAAACAATGCCTCTGATAAGGATCTAATATTCAATATATAGAAAGAACACATACAACCCAACAAGAGACAAACAATTCAATTAAAAAATGCGCAGAGGACCTGAACAGACACTTCTTCCAAGAAGATATACAAATGGTCAACCACCATATGAAAAGATACTCAACTTCATTAGCTATTAGAAAAATGCTAATCAACACAACAATGAGATACCACTTCACATCTGTTAGAATAGCTATCCTCTGATGCCCTTTTAAAAGGCCTAGTGAAACCAATGGAAAAGTGGTGTTTTCAGCTTTCCCTCAGCTCTGCCACCTTGTACTCCTTGCTAAAGGTGAAGAACATCCACAGTCAGGTTTTTGTAGAGTAATTTGACAAAAGCTGACTCAACAATTTCAACCTTAGCAATTTACCATATAAAAAAAGCAGTATAAAAGTGCACCAAGACTTTAAAAAAATAAAAGCACCCCACAATTGTGTATTAATGACATCCTGAGATGTCGTATTTCATAAGAAAAATAAATTGAAAATAACTAATATACCCTTTGAGAGAGAAGAAATAACATTATAATAAACTATACATTGAAATAATATTCAGCAATTTTTAAGTTAGTTGATATGAAAATATCTCCAAGACAAAGTCCAGAAAAATGAATCTCATTTATCATATGTAAAAAGCCTACAAATGTGTATGTGAGTGGATGCATTAAAAATTATCTGAAATGGAACAGAAAATAAAAGTCTGGGGAAGGAAGAATAAGAAAAATTTTTATATTTTATTTTATGTCTTTTTGGAGAGTTTGAGTATTACTGTATGCATGCATTATGTTTAGTTAAAATATTTTAAAAATGCTGTACTAAGATAAGAAAAGAAAAATCCCAGCATTAAGCAATTTATACTCCTCAGGACTTTGGAGTAAAGAATACAGCAGCTAAATCATTGTGACATTTCATCATGTGATTCTGCCCTGCCAGGCATCCTAGCCCTGCTGCAAGCTGACTAATTAACAGTGGATATATTTTTCAAAAGATCATTAAAATGTATCATGTAGTGTCTCATGTAGTCATTAATGTGAAGGCTATACTGTTAATTATTCTTGCTTATTAATATATTGCCAGTTCAGTATTTTTCCAGTGATTTGTGACATTTATCAGTTTTATAATGTGTAAAAAGATAGCCATATACCAAATGCTTTGTTGAAGAATTTACTAAAATAGAGTTCCAGTCAAGATGGCAGAATAGGTAAATACTGTGCGTACCTCCTCTCACAACCACATTAAAATTACAACTAACCTACAGAACAGCCAAAATTGGGAGTCACCTGAAGTCTAGCTGAACAGAAGTCCTACAACTGGGGACACCCCGAAGAGGCCACCTTGCAACGGGTAGGAGAAGCGAAGACACGGAACAGGCTGGTCACATACCCATATTTGTTGGTTGAAAATCGGAGAGATATCTCGGCTGTAGAGATCCCTCCAGAGAAACAAGGAGTCCCAGACCCACTATAGACTTCCAAACCCAAGGTTCCAGTCACAGAAAGAGTCATTTCCATGATTTCTGGCTGTGAAAACCTGCAGAGATTGTAGTGGAGTGAAACGAAGGGCTACTAGGGTCACAGATGTTCGCCTTAAGGGGCCCACTCATGGACTTACTTGCTAGAACAGCAGTTTGAAAGGCGTCAGGGACACACAGAGAGGAACTGAGTTATCTGGCTTTAGGGCAAGAGCTGGAGAGGCAGCATTCTCCCAGACAAATGTACAGGCTGAGTCACTGTTCCTTTGTTGATCCCTCCTCCACCTGGCATGCAGGCATAGGCAGCTGTCATATCTGAGTCTCAGTCAATCTGGCTGCTTCACCCTGTGATTCCCGGAGACCCTGCCCCACCCAATTTGAGGGCCAACCCAAGCTGCTTTCAGTGGATTTTCCATACAAATAGCCTGTCTTGACTCATGCTGTGAACTTTCTTCAAAATCTCTCAAAGGTTCACAAAACCTAAATAAGCAGCATCTGGCCTTAGTGTGCCCTATAACTCTTGCTGAGCAGCCTCAAGCCTGGCATGAGTTGCAGCTGCCCCAGTTTGCAGTTTGGCCTCTCGACGCACATGCAAGCCTAGTGTGGGTGGTGGTAATCTGTAGATTGCTTGGTAGTTCATGCCAGGTGGTCCCAGCAGGGCACAGCCTTCAGCTGAACTTGGCCTGTGGCAGGACCCCTCCCAGAAGGCCCCAGCCTACATTTCCGGTGACTGGCATTGGTTTGAGCTGGAGCACAACCCAGGGCCATATCTAAAGATGACAAAGGCAGACTAGGCAGGCACCAGAGCCCTGCTAAAGTGAATCCTGTTCTGTAGAGTCAGCAACTGCACAATAGCTCCTCCACTATAGTGACAGGCCAGTCCTTACAACCAATCAGCCCAAGGGTCAATCCTTCCCATTGATATTCAAACAGCAACCAAGGCTCACCTACAACAGGAAGGCACAAACAACCTATGCAGGTGAACAATGAGACTGTGCCACTGGGCCTCATAGGAGACCTACTATATAAGGCCATTTTACTAAGACCAAGAAACATAGCAGCCCTATCTAATACATAGAAACAAACACTGGGAGTCAGCCAAAATGGGGAGACAAAGAAACACATCCCAAGTGAAAGAACAGAACAAAGCTTCCAAAAAAGAACTAAATAAATGGAGACAAAGAATCTAACATGCAGAATTCACAACACTGGTTATAAGGATGCACAATCAATTTGGGAGAAGAGTAGCTGAACTCAGTGAGAATTTTAACAAAGAAGTAGGAAACAAAAATAAAGATTAAAAAAAAAGCATTAAAAAGAAACAGAAATGAAGAATACAGTAACTGAAACGAAGAATACCTTAGGAGGAATCAAAAGTAGATTAGATGAAGCAGAAGATGAAATCAGCAGCTTAGAAGATAAGTTAACAGAAAACACCTAATCAGAACAGCAACAACAACAACAACAAAGAATCCAAAAAATGAAGTTAGTTTAAGGGGCCTCTGGGACAGCATCAAATGTAGTAATATTCATATTATAGGGATAGCATATTAAAAAGAGAGAAAGCTAAGAGTTGAAAACCTATTTCAAAAAATAATGATGGAAAACTTCCTCAACCTGGCAAAGGTATATATATACAAACCCAAGAAGCTCAGAAAGTGCCAAAACAAGATGAACCCAAAGAGGCTCACACCAAGACACATTGTAAGTAAAACATCAAAGTTAAAGACAAAGAGTGAATTTTAAAAGTGTCAGGAGAAAAGCAATTAATTACCTACAAGGGAGCTCCCATAAGAAACTTTGCAGGCCAGAAGGGATTGGCAGGAAATAGTCAAAGCGATGAAAAGCAAAGACCTACAAAGATTACACTACCCAGCAAAGCTATGACTTGGAATTGAAGGACAGATAAAAGAGCTTCCCAGACAAGAAAAAGCTAAATGAGTTCATCACCACCAAGCCAGTGTTATAGGAAATGTTGGAGGGATGGACTTCTTTAAGAAGAAAAAAAGAAAAAAGGTTTTAAAAAATGAATAAAATGGTATTAACTACCTAGCTATCAAAAATTACTTAAAATATAAAAGGATTGAATGCTCCAATCAAAAGATAGGGTCACTGAATGGATAAGCAAACAAGATTCTTATATATGCTGCCCACAAGAAACTCACTTCAGATTTAAAGATACACACAGACTAAAAGTAAAAAAATGGAAAAACCACTTCTGGGTTTTTATCCAAAGTAACCCAAAATGCTACTTCAAAAGGACATGAGAATCCATGTTTACTACAGCATTATTTACAATAATCAAGATATGAAAGCTACCCGAGTGTTCATCAATGGATGAATGCATAAAGAAGTGGTACAATGGAATATTATTCATCTGTAAAAAAGAATGAGATCTTACCATCTGCAACACAGGTGGACCTAGAGTATTGTGCTGAGTGGAGTAAGTCAGATAAAGAAATATAAATGCCATATGATTTGATTTACATATGTAATCTAAAGAACAAAATAAACAAATAAAACAGAAACAAACTCATAATTACAGAAATATTTTGATGGTTTCCAGATGGGAGTGGGTCTAAGGGGTTGGTGAAATAGGGGAAGGGATTAAGAAGTAGAAATTGGTAGTTACAAAATAGTTATAGGGATAGAAAGTATTGCATAAGGACTATAATCAATAATACTTTAATAAAATAACTATGTATGATATTAGATGGGTGCTAGATTTATCAGAGTGATCACTTTGTTAGTTATACAAATGTCTAAGTACTATGTTGTATAACTGAAACTAATATAATATTGTATGCCAACTGTAATTTTAAAAAAAGAATTTATTTAAAAATTTCAGCACAAAATTAATGGTATTGATTAGGAAACCAACAGGATAATCTTTATGAAATCTTTAATAAAACTTAGCTGTCTTTAGTAAAAATATTCCCTATCATAAACTCAATTATCTTAACTATGTAATGCACAAGTAGACTATATTCTTGCCCATTTTTCAGACAGACATAAAGAAACAGAAAAGTGTCCTAATTCTATTATTTACCTAATATTATTTTAAATACTAAATTAGGGTTATTTTGTCAAGAAAAGACTGAATCCAGACCAAGGTCATATACATGATTTACAGCAGCACCATTAGCTCTTAGCTCATTCAATTCTTTGCTATGACATAATATTTTTAATAACTACAGACTTTCAGGAAACTTCCTAAAATATTGCACCTGATATGTAAAATAACATGCTTTCCTTTTGATTTCTATTTCTACCTTTTTCATTATTGCATAGATCTCCTCAATCTGCACTGGCATTCTGATCATGTAGCTCCCTGCATCTCTGTAAGGCTAACTAATTTATGATTGTTTCATGCATGAGAACCTCCAGCACATACTGTCTATTTCTTGTGTTTCAGGCATTATTGTAGAGACAGCTAAGTTTATTGGTTATGTTGTTCTAAATTTTCTTTTTAAATGTAGCCTATATAAATTACATAATGTTTTCCTCATTTTCAGAACAAAGAGATTCTTGGTAAATTATTTCTCACTGATTTTTGTTCCTCATCCCTATATTCACATGTTCAAAAGTCCCTGAATCAGTTTAATTACCTTGTTACACCTTTAAAAAAAAAAAATCTCCAAATTACTTAAGTGGTAGTCATTTAATCCCTGTCCCTACTTTACTTGCATTTTAAATGACAGGGCTAGAATCATCCATATTTGCACACTAATGTGAAAATAAAAGAATCAAACCTCCCAAACTCCATGTCTTGCCAAAAGCAAAGGTAATGTTCTTTGCAAAAGTGTGCATATAAAAAAATCTACTCTTATTTTTATTTTTGGCCTATAAACATGAAAAAGTGCTCATCTTCACTAGTCATCAGGGAAATTTAAATTTAAACTACAATACAAGATCGTGTATCAACATCATTTATCAATATTTAAATGACCAAAAATGCTAAGTGTAGGTGAGGGAAAGGAACACCTGGAATGTTCATATGTTTTTAGTGGGAGGGTAAACTGGTATAACCAGTTTAGAAAATTATTTGGCAAAACAATTTTGCCAAAGGGTAAAACAGTTTTACCATAGAATAAAACAATTTTACCCTATGACCAAACAATTCTAAAGTATATACCCATCAGGCATGCAAGACACCAAAAAAAAAAAATGCAGAATATTTACAGAAGGACTATTTATACAGCCAAAAACTAGAAAGCACCCTACTGCCCTTTGACAGTAGATTGGATTGTGGTATATTAACACAAATAGAAGGTACATAGCAGTATGAATGATCAACATTTACATGTAAGAATGAATTTCACAAACATGATTTTGAATGAAAGAAGCCAGACACAAAGAAATAGATAATGCATGATAAGTGGTTCTTAGTGTCAACCTTGGTCAAGACCTACCCAAAATATTAAGGAACAGAATGTAGCAAAACCACATATTAGCACACAATTTAGAAAAAAAAAACATTATGTACTATTTGTTTGGTTTTAGAAAAGTCATTTAACCTCACTGGCCTCATTATTCACCTGTAAAATAGGGATAATGAAACTTTTCTCCTCAAAAGTAAATGGCTATTCTAAAGACCTCTAAGATCCCTGTTTGGCTTTAAGATTAATGACCCAATCAGATAGTTTCACTACTTTGTATTTTCATCAATAACAACATGAATGGCTATTTTAATAAAAACAATAATAGCTAGCATTGTTTAAGTACTTTACATATATTATCATTCAATCCTCACACCAATCCTATAAAATAACTAACACTGTTCCCTTCCTTGTATGGACAAGGAAATGGAGACTCTATAGAAGTAACTTTAGAAAAGTTACACAGCTAATAGTAAAAGAGTCAGAATTCAAACCCAGAAAAATCTAACTCTATAATTTATATACTAACTATTCAATATGCAAAGACATTATCATAACTCCATTTTACCTAAGCTGACAGACCTTTTTGTTTTTTTTTCTTAAGTTTATTGGGGTAACATTAGTTAATATAATTATATAATTTTCAGGTGTACATTATAATTTGATACCTACATACGCTATTATGTGTTTACCACCCAAAGTCTAGTTTCCTTCAGCCACCATATATTTGATCCCCTTTATCCACTTCATCCTCCTCTTACCCCACCCTCCAATATTTGACCTTCTTTATTCTGTCTACTTCTTCCCTCCTCCTCCACTGCTTACCCTCTGGTAACCACTAGTCCATTGTTCATGTCCCTGAGTCTCTGTTTCCATGTAGATGTCAATCATTTGTTGCTTTTAGGTTTATATCCCACATATAAATGATAGCATATGATTTTCAACATTTTCTGTCTGATTTATTTCGCTTAACATGATTATCTCAATGTCCATCCAGGTTGTCACAAATGGCAGTATTTCACCTCTTCTTGTGGCTGAGTAATATTCCATTATATATATGTACCACAGCTTCTTTAGACAATCATCTATCATAGGACACTGGTTGCTTCCATGTCCTGGCCACTGTGAATAGTGCTGCTATGAACATCGGTATGCAAATATCTTTTCAGATATGGGTTTTCAAGCCTTTGGGGTAAAAATCCAGAAGAGAGATTGCTGGATCATATGGTACATCAATTCTTAGTTTTTTAAGGAAACTCCATACTGTTTTCCACAATGGCTGTACCAATTTTCAGTCCCACCTGCAGTGTATGAGGGTTCCTATTTCTCCATATCCTCTCCAGCATTTATTATTTGTTCTGTTGATTATAGCTATTCTAACAGGTGTGAGATGGTATCTCATTGTGGTTTTGATTTGTATTTCCCTAATAGCTAGCATCTTTTCAAATATTTGTTGGCCATATGTATGTCCTCTAAGGAGAGTGTCTGCTCAGCTTCTCTGCCCATTTTTTGATAGGATCATTTGTTTTTTCTTGTTATTGAGTTGTATGAGTTCTTTGTATATTTTGGATATTAGGCCATTATGGGAGGCATTGCTTGCAAATATATTTTCCTATTTGGATAGCTGTCTCTTTATCTTGTTGATGGTTTCTATTGCTGAGCAGAAGCTTTTTAGTGTGATGTAGTCCCATTCATTTATTTTAGCTTTTACTTCCATTGCTTTTGAGGTCAAATTAATAAAATCCTCTTTAATTCCAAGGTCCTTGAGTTTAGTTCCTATATTTTCTTCAATACTTTTTATTGTTCCAGGTCTTATATTCAGGTCCCTCCCCCATTTTGAATTTATTTTGGTGTGTGATGATAGACAACAGTCTAGTTTCCTTCTTTTGCAGGTGGCTCTCAAGTTTTCCCAGTACCATTTATTGAAGAGGCTTTCCTTTCTCCACTGTATGTTTTTGGCTTTTTTGTCGAAAATTATTTGCCCATATAAATATGGGTTTACTTCTGGACTCTAGATTCTGTTCCACTGGTCCATGTGTCTGTTGGCTGCCAATACCATGCTGTTTTCATTACTGTTGCTTTGTAGTATAGTTTTAAGTCAGGCAGAGTGATGCCTCCAGCTTCATTCTTTTTTTCTCAGGACAGCTTTGACAATTCTGGGTCTTTTGTGCTTCCATATAAACCTGATGATTTTTTGTCCTATTTCTTTAAAAAATGTCGATGGGATTTTGATGGGGGTTGCATTAAATCTGTATAATGCATTAAGTAATATGGTCATTTTAACTATGTTGATTCTTTCGATCCCAGAACACAGAATATCTTTCCATTTCTTTGTATCTTATATAGGTCTTTCACTTGTTTCATTAAATTTATTCCTAGGTACTTTATTCTTTTTGTTGAAATTGCAAAAGAAATGCTTTTTTCCACTTCTTTTTCTGACACTTCATTATTAGAGTATAGGAAAGTTATGGATTTTTGAATGCTGATTTAGTATCTAGAGACTTTACTGTATTTGCTTATCGTTTCTAGCAGCGTTCTTGTGGAGTCTTTAGAGTTTTCTAGAGAATCATGTCATCCACAAATAGTGGCAATTTGACTTCATTTCCTATTTGGATGCCTTTTATACCTTTCTCTTGTCTGATTGCACTCACTAGGATCTCCAATGTTATATTGAATAAGAGTGGCGATAATAGATGGCCTTGCATTATTCCTGATCTTAGAGGGAAGGTTTTTAGTTTTGCATCATTAAGTATAATGTTGGCTGAGGACTTGTCATAGATGGCCTTTATTATGTTAAGGTACTTGCCTTCTATGCCAATTTTGCTAAGTATTTTGATCATAAATGGATGCTGTATCTTGTCTAAGGCTTTTTCTGAATCTATTGAAATGATCATATGATTCTTATTTTTTAATTTGTTTATGTGGTGTATCACATTAATCGATTTGTGTATGTTGAACTATCCCTGTGCCTCTGGGATAAAGCTCACTTGATTGTGGTGTATAATCTTTTTAATATGTTGCTTTACTCGATTCACTAGTATCTCATTTAGGATTTCTGCATCTGTGTTCATGAGAGATATTGGTCTGTAGTTTTCTTTTTGTGTTATCTTTACCAAGTTTTAGTATCAGAGTAATATTGGCCTCAGAAAATGAGTTGAGAAGTATTGCCTCCCCTTCCATTTTTTGGAGGAGTTTGAGGAGAATAGGTATTAAATCTTCTTTGAATGTTTGGTAGAATTCACTGGTGAAGCCATCTGGTCCTGGACTTTTATTTTTTGGTAGGTTTGTGATGATTGTTTCAATTTCTATACTGCTGATTGGTATATTTAATTTTCCAGTTCTTCTTGATTCCGTCTAGGAAGATTGTATTTTTCTAAGTACTGGTCCATTTCTTCTAGGTTATTAAATTTGGTGTTATATACTTTTTCATAGTATTCTTGTACAATTCTTTGTAATTCTATAAGTCGTAATTTCTCCTCTTTCATCCCTGATTTTGTTTATTTGTGTCTATTCTCTTTTATCTTTAGTGAGTCTAGCCAGGGGTTTGTCATTCTTATTAACCTTCTCAAAGAACTGGCTTTTTGTATTTATTTTTTCTATTAATTTTTGTTTTCCATTTCATTTATTTCTGCTCTAATTTTGATTACTTCTCTCTTCCTTACTTTAGGCTTCATTTGTTCTTCCTTTTCTAGTTTTTTTATGATGAAGCATTAAGTTGTTTATTTAGGCTCATTCTTGTTTTTGGAGGTAAGTGTAAGGATATGAACTTTCCTCTTATGACTGCTTTTGTCATGTCCCAAAACTTTTGATATGTTGTATTATCATTATTATTTGTTTCCATGTATCTCTTGATCTCTCTTGTTATTTCTTCTCTGAGCCAGTTATTCTTCAGTAGCATGTTGTTTAATCTCCATGTATTTGTGGTTCTTCCTGATTTCTTTTTGTAGTTGATCTCTAGTTTCAAAGCCTTATGATCAGAGAATATGGTTGGTTTGATTTCAATCCTCTTATATTTATTGAGGCTATCTCTGTGTCCCAGTATGCGGTCAATTCTTGAGAATGTTCCATGTGCACTAGAGAAGAATGTATAAGCAGTTGTTTTGGGATGAAAAGCTCTGTAAATGTCAATTATGTTCAGCTGTTCTAATGTGTCATTAAAGGTTGTTATTTCCTTATTGTTTGCATGATGTCTATATCTGACAATGAGGTATTTAGGTCCCCTACTATGATAGTGTTTTGATCTGTTTCTCCCTTTAGTTCTGTTAGTAATTGCTTTACATAGTTCAGGGCTCCCTGATTGGGAGCATAGATATTAATAAGTGTTATGTCTTCTTGGTGGACTTTATAATTATAAAGTGTCTCTCAATATCTTTACCTTTTTTACTTTGAAGTGTATTTCGTCCAATATTAGTACCGCTACTCCCACTTTTCTCTGAATGCCATTTGCTTGAAATATCTGAAATATTTTCTACCCTTTCACTTTGAGTCTATATTTGTCTTTGGAGCTGAGATGTGTTTCCTGGAGGCAGCATATGGTTGGGTTTTGTTTTTTGATCTATTCTGCAATGCTATGACTTTTTATTGGTGAATTTAGTCCATTTACATTTAGGGTGATTATTGGAATATGAGGTCTTCTTATATCCATTTTATTTTTTACTTTCTGGTAGCTCAGTGTTTCCATTGCTTCCTTGTCCTTGTGTTTCTGTTTTCTTTATTTTGGTTGAATTTTGTGAGTTTTTCCTCTGGTTCTTCTTGTTTTATGTTATATACTTCAGTTCTGAACCTTTGGTGTGTGGTTACCATTGCAAATATGAAAAGAATAGTTATATATATACAGTTGTCCATTTCCATCTGTACATGCTTAATCTCCATTCCCCATTGAAAATTTGGATCTTTGAGTCCTCCCCTTTTCAGTCATTGTTATCTCAATTTGTCTCTATGTATGCTGAACGTTCATAACTATCTTGCCATAGACATTCTCTTATTACTTAAGATTACAATGTCCTGTTCTTAGTAAGGGTTGTACTCCTCTGCTCCTATTTGCCTGAGAGTCACTTTACTCCTAATTATGTATGTAAATATGTATGTATGTATGTATGTGTGTGTGTGTGTGTATATATATATATATATATATATATATGTGTGTGTGTGTGTGTATATATATATATATATATATATTTTTTTTTTTTTGTCGTTTTGTTTTACATGAGCTGGCCCCTTTCAGTATTTTTTCCTGTAGTGCAGGCCTGGTAGTGGAGAATTCCTCCAATTTTTGTATGTCTGGAAAGGTCTTAATTTCTCCTTCATATCTAAAGGAGAGCTTGGCTGGATACAGCATTCTAGGCTGGTAGTACTTTCCACTTAATAGTTTAAATATTTGATTCCATTTCTTTCTGGCTTGTAAGGTCGGCACCGAGAATTCCAACAATCATCTAATGGGTTTTCCTTTATAAGTTACCATTTTCTTCTTCCTGGCTGCCCTGAGAATTCTGTCTTTGTCATTGGTTTTTGATAATTTTGATATAATGTGTCTTGGGAAAGGCCTTTTTGGGTTGTGGTAATTGGGTGTTCTGTTGACTTCCTGAACTCCAAGTTCCAGCTCATTCCTTAGATTTGGGATATTTCTCATCAACTATTTGTCTAGAAAATGCTTTCTAGTCACCTTTGATAATGCCCATTCTGTAAGCTTATTTTCTGGAGACTTTTCTCTTTCTTTCTGAGATGCCTTGTCGCCTTGATTGTTCATGGTGTTTAATGGACTATTTCTCTGCCTGGGCGTTAATGAAAATATATTTTGCTTTTCTTCCAGAAAGATTTATTATATAAAGGTCTCTCTTTAGCTTGCTGCAAAGAAGGCACTTCTCTCTTGGTTTCCAGTAGGTGGCATCTAAGCTTCTTGGATCTCTGCTTTATACAAAGCCTTAATAATGCTTTTTAATTTTTTTATAGATATTTAATCATGCTCACTATCCTCAGTTTCAGTCCCTGTCAGTGTTAGCAACAGTTTTGATAGCATTTGCTCAGATTCCCCTGGGGGTCTGCAGTGTTCAGTCTTGGAGGTATAGGGGGAGGGGCCCTCTGGGTTGGGAGCTGGGGGCTGTGGCTCACGCTCGGTTTTGCAACCATGACCAGGAAAAATCAACTGTTGTTTTTCTGCTGTTCTGCTTCTCTGCTTTCTGTCCTGATGACTGGGCCCTGCTGCCAGCTATGTGGAAGTCACAACTTTTCCAGGCAAGGCTGTTCAGAGAATTCACTGCACCTTCTCCCCTCCTACTCTTCCTACAGGTAGCTCTGGCAGCTGCAAGAGGCAGCTTCTTGATTTCTCCCAGTCCACTGCCTGACACTTGAGGTTCTGACCTGTGGTAGCTACATGCACAGATCCCATGCTCGGATGTGCCGATGTGCAGTTTGGGTGTTTTCTGTTCAGTTTTAGATGTTGACCTTATTGTTTCAAGGGGAGATCTGGGGACGTCTCTCACTCCACCATGTTTCCAAAGATCACAGATGTGACAGAGCTTTTTAAATTAAATTTAATACAATATGATGCCTAATTGGGGCACAGAATATTAAAATGTAATCTGTATTATGTATTGAAAATGATTTTGTTCAATCAAAAGAGAAACAATTTTAATTTATTCATATAAATCTGGCTGCTTTGAGTAAACAATAATTAAAATAGTTATTGCTACTAGGCAAGCACCAGCCAGTTTCCTGTATTTGATGCCTCTATAAGATAAAATTTGCCTTCCTTTTTTTTTAAAAAAAGATAGCCTCATCTGTAAAAGCTATCAAAGCATTAGTTCAGATTTGCTTCAGATTCCCTATTTTCATAAATCACCTTTTCTGTGAAGCAAAGCTCTGTTTAAATCTGAATCTAAAATCCACTGAAAGAAAATAAATTCGCTAAATACTTTTTTTTCTAATTTCAGTGAGTTTCTGTAATTATTTCTTAAAACTTTAGTCAATTATTTTCTGATAATTGTTTTGTTTTTTAAACTGGATTGATATTTTACATACTTTAACTCATTTGACCTCATCTTAATGCAGAGTTAAAATTACCCAAAATATTTATAGTTAACATTTTCTAGAGCAATCAGTCAGATCTCTCTATTGACTAATTGAGAGACTATGACTGGAATAGAGGATGTAATGATGGTGGCTAAAAGGAGAGAAGATGGAGGGACAAAGACAAACCCTGCTCAATTGGCAACTTGACCTAGACTTAGCTAGGACTCCAAATGGCTTTCTGTGGTAAACTTAGTTATCAGTCAATAAAAGTGAATCACAAGTTAATTGTAGCAAGTGGTTTTAAAGAAGGATGTAGGTTCTCAAAGCACAGAACTTTTAAATGGAACTTCTCTGGGACTTCTAATCATTTATTCTTGAAGAAATCACATAAACTCTCATTAAGAAGATGGAGGCAATGCCTACTTTACAGAGTTGTAAAGATCACATGAACAATAAAGTATGTGCCTTCTAACCTGTAGAAGTGATATGACTTCATTCTAATTGTGATTGCTATTACCTTAATAATTTGTCATTGACAGTTCCGCCTTTGAATTTTATCCTGTCTCTTTTTAACTCTACCACAGTAGCTCAATGGTAAGGGCCAGGAAAGGTTAAGCTCATCCTCCCAACACTTTGCTTATGTAGATTCAAATAAAGAAAAATGACAGACTTGTTTCTCTCTGACTACTTTCCCAGAAAAAACAACATTCTTTCTATTCGTCAGTATTTATATTTGGATAAAGAGCTGGAACTGAAGTTACAGAGAGAAAATACAAAGCAGACTACAAAATAAGGCTGCTCAAAGTTGCACAAACAACTCTCATGAAGTAAGCCTGAAAGTATTAAATAAAGAATACCAAAAAATGGCCACATGCACTTGCTTTGTTCTTTTCAATCTTGGCGAAATAATGTCTAGCAGTTAAGTTATGTGTTTTACCATCCTAGGGCTTTAGAAGCAGTAAGTGATTAATCTCTTCAAATAGCTCTCACTAAAGAATACCTTTTGCTAATTTAATGTTACTAAAAACAGGCTGTTGAGCAAAGGAGTTTCAATGATAGGATGAGTGCAAAGCATAAGAGGAAGGTTTATGTTTGTGTTTTAAAAAGTAAAAACCATAGAACTTATATTCAATTAAAATTAATTTCTCATAAGTTATAACAATGATAATACTGGGAAAATTAACATAGGAAAATAAGATTGTTTCCTTCCTCCTTGTGAGACAGACACACAAAAACACACATGCTTACACACACACACAGAGCTATTGTTTTTCTCACTTTGAGCATATATAAAAATCTGAACAATCTAAATAAATCAGTTAATGATTACCAAATTATTTTTAATGTTATTTATATTTTATAAAATAAAAATTTGCAAAAACTTTTAAGAAGCCCATTTTCCAAAATATTTTTAGTGACTGATTTTAAAATTGTGCATGTGGACACACATTCCCATATAACCTCTAACAATATTTACCCTATAAACTAAATGCTTATGTCCCTTAGGAAAAAAAAAAAAACTCTATGAGTATTTACTGAGTATTTGCTAGCTCTTGTAACATGATGAATTCATCAGAACTGGAAGTTTAAATACTTGAAATACAAATAAACATAAGCACAAATCCTCTATATTCCATAAAACCCATATCACTGAATAAGACCAGAAAGACAAAGTCACTCTGTCATTTTTAACCACATAAAATGAAGGACTCCAATGAATTATTTTGGCATTTCATCAATGATGTTGTGGTATTCTCACTGATTACTTACTTGAATCTTTCACATTTTTATATATGAAGCAAACATAGTCAATTTCCAATCATTAACACCAAAGTCTTCCAGAAGTACTTTGGATTAATGAATCTTAAAATATTTTACCATTTCAATAAAAGTCTAACTGCATGCTGTTTGGAAGATTTCAAGCATAGTTCAATTTAGTAGGCAGCTTACTGTTGGTAACAGAGACAAATGGTAAAATCAAAACTGAAATTCAGTTCTTCTGATTAATGCATCTACCATGATGATCTATTATTTCAATCAGTCTGTCTCTAATAAAATCAGTATCACTTCATGCAAATCTATCATATTCACAGGTAACAGAATAGAAGTATTGGTGGAAATAAGTGTAAAGAAGTTAAAACAAAAAGTATGATTCTTGCTATTGTCATGTTTTGATTATAAGGCCCCACAGAGGGACTTTTTTCCTCCTACCTCCAACCATCTGCAAAGAAAACTACAGAACATCACCATGAGCTTTTACTTAATAAGGCAAGTTCAAGGAAAAACTCAGATTTCTCCTCACCAAAGAAATTAGTTAGTGAAATATGTAAAAACAATAACATTCAATCCTTCCCGGTTCAGCCAAGTCTACTTGACGAGGCTAATACACTTTCATGAAATGAATTAGCTTCAATGTAAACTCTAATAAAATTAAATACAAATGAGATCCTGAGGGAATTAAATCAATGAAGTACAAAACAACTTCCTAGTTTTTCACTGATACTTGTCACTCTCACCAGGAGTAGCACATTGAGCACTATTAGACAAGAATAAGGTACGGCAACGTCAGTGGAACCATAGCAGGGTAAACATGATAACCTTAGCAAAAGCAACATTCATCCTCTCTCCCTTTTCCCTCTCACTGTCCCTTCCCTCCCCTTTCTCTCTGTCTTTGTATATGTGTGAATCATTACATTGCATTTACAAAGCTTGTATATGCACTTATATATCTATATATTCTACAAACTTTATAATTCAGTTTTCTTATATTACTATTCATTTGTAAAAAAAAAAAAAAGCTGAATTTTAAATGCTCCTTCTGGTAAGGATTTAAGGACAGTCTTTTAAAGTATAAATAACACAAATGCAATGCTTTATGTTATTGAATGAATGATATAGAACCCATTCAGGATAGCTATAAAGAGCATTTCCTGACATAAACTGCATAGCTGCTAAAAAGCAGGACAGCTTCCTCACTCACGGTTTGAGCCTCTTTTTATGAATAAAAGGCCATGGCCTTGTCCACACTGAGTAATCCTATAACAATGTAAATTTCTGTGGTCTGGGCCAATGGAGCTAGTGCATCATCTGTTAAGTCACTTGTATCATTGATTTTCTTGGTTTTCATAGCTGAGAGTGGACCCATTCTTGACCTATTTGGAAGGTATTTATATCAAGAAGTGTAATGAAAGTGCCTTCCACTAAGTTTCTTACACATCTTTCTATTATTGTCATTGTACAGAATAGATTCTCCCAAAAGAAAAATTCTTGATAGAATAAAGTAGAAGATTTTTAAATTAAAAATGACTAATCAACCAAAATAAAGAAGGTATTCTTCCTATTTCCATCACTTCTAGAAGCTTTTTAGTCTTCCCAGATTAAACCAGTGAAGGGTGACTATTAATACAAGGCTTTATTGCCAAAGAAAGTAGTCATCATAAAAGTGATGCTCACATTTGCATTCTTTACAGCACTTGCCATCCACGTATGCAAGAGCCGACTTAAGTGGGCAGTCAGGATTCGGGCAGATCAGAGTTTCACACTGGATAGTTCCATTCTGAGAAGAAAACAATATTTAAAGAATTTCCAAGTTATAGTTTGGTAGTCTTCAAGTATTTTTAAATGTTTTTTAAAACATTTAAAAGGTTATAAATACCAATATTCTCTTCACATAAAAGGTTATAAATACCACTATTCTCTTTGGTTTTTACACAGTAACATTCATAATACAGAGACCCACAGTAATACAAATTGGGTCATAACATATCCAGCAACTGATGGTAACTGAGCCAGAGTTCTCAGTTTGTTTAGTAAGATGGATGAGGACATGGGTGGAGAGAAAAGGCACACAGTGACAAGAAAACAGCAGGCTATGGGTAAGCCTAGGGCATGCATGTCTCCCCAGATTACTCACAAAATCAGCACCAACAAATCAAGAGATTTCTGGAATAGCTACTGCCATTCTGGAAATCTAGTCTTAGGGCTCAGAATCTTCCCATGGACATTTAAGATGGGACAGGCTACCACCATAAAAGGTGCCAAGTTGCAGACAGAAAGGCAAGGAATTTGTTTTCTGATGGTCATCCAGAACTCTCGGATTGCTAGCTGCTTTTTTAGTCATTTTATCGACCTCACTATACCACATCTCGTATTTTACTAAGTTGGACTGTTGACCCCTATTTAACAAATTGGGAAGGCTTTATTGTATTTATAAAGTGCTATAATTTTGGTAGAAATGTAATGCATTCCTGAATAGAAACCATATAATGCACACATACACATGTGCACACATAGTTAATTTCAGAACTATCTTTAACTTTTTTACATCCATGATATTCTGATTTGAATAAAGTTGAACCTGGGAAAAAAATTTTTAAAGACTAATTCACATAGACTTCTGATTTCCTTCCAGTCAACTCATTTTAACAAATTCATGTGGAATTTAAAAGTTTAAAATCAAACTAGTAATGAATGTTTCTTTGAAATTAAACATATATTTTTAAATTATAATGCACTAAATATCCTACTTTATTAGTGAGCAATTAGAGAAATCATTACTTATTGAAACTCTATAATTTGTATTCCACTTAGTAAACTTTTGAAGATTAACTTATTTATTTAAACTCCATTATTTGTTTATAGAAACCAATACAATCACATTATTGTATGCTGTCTTGAATTTAGCTTTATTAAAATACATTTTTAAACACATGAAGTGAAAGCCCCTGGAAATGTTGAGGATAACAGGATAGTCCTTTGGGAATCACCTTACTAACTCAATTGAAATTGCTAACTTCATGTGTGTACCAGTAAATTTAACTTTTATAGCATTCCTAAACCATAATCATCTTTATAGGCTAGAAAGTGTCTTTAATAATGCAATACACGGGTCTTCAAATTTGACCAGGTTTGCTAGAACTTTAAGGTTGTGTCTTAAGGAAATGGGTCTTGAAATTTTCAGGATTACACTATTTTAATAAATTTTTAAAGAATCAGGGTATCTAAGTTTCCTTAGTCTGAACTCCAGCGGAAGCCATACCAGGCATGTGCAGTTTTTACAGCCGTCTGTCCAGGACTCGAATTCTCGGTAGGTGGTCCCCTTCATGGTACAAGTCCTTTCACAATAGCACTGATCCAATCTATTCATTCTCTGTTCAGCTCGTGACAGCTGTGGCACAAAGGAAAGGATTCATATTATTCACCATTCCAGCAATGCAGAAATGCAAAACACTCCAGTAGGCATCTGATTTTTTTTTTTTTTTTGGTGTATAGCGGTCATGATGGCTGTGCCATCGATTATTTGTTATAAATATATTTAAGCTTTTAATTGAAAATATTTTTCCTCCTTCTTTTTGTAAATTTTATCCCTGCATTTGGGGGGAAAAAGCATAATTTAGAAGATAGAAATGAAAGCTAAGTCAAAATAGCATACCAACAAACAGAGAAGCACTTTCTGTTTTTAAAAATGTTTAATATCATGAATCTTTACTCCAAGTGAAAACATAAATTTTAGAATTTGTATTGTGTCAGAAACAAATCATTCATGTACAACACATCTTTCAGGTTATCAGTAACAACTATGCAAAATGACAACTGATGAAATTATGGGTAAACGATATATGATGCTTAAGACAGTGAATTATCCTGTAACTGTAACATAGTAGTAGAAAGCATTTGTGAGACCATTTCCTTGCCATAATCCTAGTGTCCATATTTTTACAATATCCTTGTGTCTCCTTCCTTATAAAGAAAAACACAATATATATTAAATTAAACAATAAAGCCCTATAGTAAGCTGTGTGAAAAACAGGTAACTGTGCCATTCTTGATTTACTGTTATTGTTACACAGATGGCCAGGGTTTGAATATGTATAAGCCCTTTCCTTAGGCAAGAATTTAGATTTAGATTTAACCCTAGCAAAGAGTATGGTATAAGAATCAAAGGTAAACTCCTGTGGTTATATAAGAACATCAAGGATTTTTGAGCTATTCCATGCTTATTTCTAAGTAGCTTTTACCTTGGCTGATGTTTTCGCTAAAATGTCCTGCAGCTCCATAATTTTTTGCACGAGTCCATGGAAGTCATTGCAAGTTGGACAGGCTGAAATTACAAACACTACACTGGTTAAGTTGCATTTACAAGGGCTTCAATCTGGTTAAGTCTATGCTGACAACTCATATAGGCTAACTCCAATTTCAAACTGACATTCTGGACAAAATTAAGCAAGAAGCACACTTTTCATCACATAGTGCAGAAACTAATGGACTTACTGCGATTAAGATCTGGGCACTGAGCAATAAATCCTTGGGGCATGACAAGCAATTGTACATCTTGCATTATACCCTGTGTGAAAAAAAAATACTTTCATTTGCCCAAATGATGTTCAACAGTCAAGTTCATGAAGGAAAAAATTACAGGATAGACTCACCCAAATCTATTAGTAAAATCTTTTTGAATGCATTGCTTTAACTTCAAACCAAAGCGAAAGAAATACATGAGGCAAAATAGATGATTACCCATGTACTCTCTTATTCATAATATTTTTAAAATCTTAAGATTAAATGTCAAGATATAATTAAGAGGCAATAGTCATGTTGTTTTAAAAAGTTATTTTTAGTTAGCCGCTGAAGTAAGGCTTGAAAATGACCTTTAAAATTCAACCTGAAAATCACTCCTGGTTTCAGCAACAGTGAAACTGATACCAATTTTAAATTAACTGCAATCATCAAAAGAATAGAATAGAAAAACTGAGTCATAAAAGCAATGCTTATTTGATCATTTCTCATTTTTCAGCTGAATCTTTTAAAACTAATTTTTCAACTCAAAAAGGACAACAGATTTATTAAACAGCTGCACATGACTTAGTGATCAGTCCTTAGGAAATATAGAAAGTTGAGCATTAATTTTTTTTAAATGCCAGCTGGAAATAATCCATTTTACACAGAAGTCTACATTACATGTATATAGGCAAAATTTACACACATCCTTATTCATTAAGATATAATTAGCCTCCAGCTTATGGGGCTCTTAAAGCAAAGGCCAAATGGTAGCTCAGAAATGACCTCCTCAGACACACTCCAGCTGTTCCTTTCATCCACTACTCTTCTCTCTTCCTTCGTCTTTTATATATTTTCTTTAATTAATATTTCACTTTATCTCTTTGAAAAATATAAACAGAATATCTAATGACAGGGGTGACAGAACCAATATATTATCCAGACAATTTTAAATGTACCGAGAAATATTAACCAAATACAGGCTTGTATATCTTCTATAAATTTAACCCGATTACTAGTGTGGTACAAAAAGTGTGCCAATGTGAATTGTAGATATTTTAGTATACCTACAGGTAACTGCTGGATCTGCTCTCTGCTGGGGTTTAGATTAAGGCAACTTGTTTACATACTCCCATCCTTTAGAAGCAGCAACATGTGCACTGCACAACTCTAGTGGGTACCATTCACAACCTACAATAAAAAATATGATCCCTAGAGTAGAACCCATAATTGATGTGTAAAAAGGATTCTAAGGCCATATCTGGACTCCATAGGAAAGACTGTAATAATTAAATGCAGAAGAGACTTGTCACTCATGGCACAAATTTGCTATCCCTTATGTGGAGAAAAAAAAACATTGATTTTTCAGGATTTGCAACAATGGGATCAATTACCCATGGCTAGTTTTGGAGAACCTACTTAACCTCTATGAGCAGATTTATGCATATGTAAAAGAAGCAAAAAAGACCCTGCATCAGGACCAGCAAGAGTAGGATTAGATGGAATTACATATTCAAAGCATCTGGTTTCCAGATAATAATAAGTTTTAAAAACACCTTTCTAGGATTATAAATCTTGCTTAGGATGCAATTTTAAAGTTACTGGTATCTACTCTACCTAAATATCCATAAGTTGGACACATCACCTATCATTTTCTTATTTACCAACCATTTGGCAAGCTACTTGTGTATTGTAGGCACTGTCATGGTCACTGGGGAAAAATAATTACTCTATGGGATTGCAGTCAAGCAATCTTCTGGACTTTATTTCTTCATCCTTTAAATACAGAAAGTTAAGTGAGATGTATTTTAGATCTTCTACAATGATGAAATTCTATGGAGTGAATTATATCTGCTTTCTAGTTTTGATAGATTTGTGCAAATCTATGCATTCCTTTCTCATTTTATAGATCACAAATAATGAATATTGAAAAGCTTTCAATCACCTATGATTAACATCCCTGTGATAGTATCATCATAGGTTATATTTCAGTAGTGGAGAGTTCATTCCTATACTAACATTTTAGACTTCTATTACTTTGAATGACTAATTTCAAGAATGATACGTTAACTGCCCTGATTGCAGCCTTGTAATCATCTCTGCAATGTCTAAAGAGCAAACTCATTAGGGATAAAAAAGAGTAAGTAGTGTTGCTGGCTAAATAAAACACCAGTGGGTAAAACAAAAATAGAAATAAACATAAATAAGAAAAAAAAACTGTACAAATCAAATTATTTTGTTTCACACCATAAAAAGTGAAATATACTTTTCCAAACTCATGAGAAAGCATTTATATTTATACTTTATACTCAGACTTTAGTCAAAAGATACCTTAAAATATCCATGTGCATTATTTCTCTGTCCCAGCCAAAATGTTGTGCCCAGAGGCAAGTCTGTGGAGGGCTTTTCCACCACTCTTTCATATATTCTGCAGAAAAAGAAATATCACATAAGTAATATGAGTTACCAGTCAGTCCTCAGAATATTTTTATTTCTTGAACTGAGAACATTTCACTTACTTATTGCAGTCAATGTATAAAATCAAATGGGAGGCACTGATGGCTAAGGAGAGTTTGTGCCACTTGTCATCAGCCAAAATGTAAGGAAACACTTCTGTGTGAGGGCGATGACTGCCTGAGCGGTAATGCAGTCTGACTTCATTCCGATGGCCACTGCTTTCTAGTTCCAGGTACCTGCACAGAGAAGAAGAGCCATATGGGACCTAATGAAAATAAAGTTCAGAAATGACTGATATAACCTCCATCTCCAGAAAGACGGTGTAGATATGCTTTCCCTATTCTTCCCACTAAATACAACTAGATATTATATTATAAAACATAAGAAGAGTCTGAAAGATGGAGAAAAGAATGAAAACCAGCAAGGACCTTAGGACCCGAAGAGTAACACAGTGATGAGTTTCCTGAGTTTTCTTTTTGCCTCATATATCCAGACTTGCAGCTGAAGAAGCTAGCAACCTGAAAATACCAACAAATGCAGACCAAAATAAAAGCCCCAACAAAAGCCTGCTCTTTCTAGCCAAAGTACCAACAAAGGGAAAAACTAGCAAGATAAAAACTTATAGAGAATAACCACGCTATTCCAGTCAAACACCAGAGAAAAAAACTGTGGCCCCATCTTCAACCATTCCAGCAAACGCTAAGTGGGGAGACTAGATTTCCACCCTCTTGAGAAAAATGATGTACCTCACACTTCCACTAGGGCAGTGAAAGGGTTGGATGAATAGAGAGTCAAGATTTTTAACTCGGCTGGCTAGTAATAAGGCCCCCTATGGCATCAGTGGAGACCCGATAAAGAGGAGCTTGGTCTTCCACCTTTATCTGGCAATAAAAAGGCACACTTCCCTCTTCCCCACTGGGATGGTATCAGAGGAAGTATAGTAGGGGTTCAGGGCTTTCACTACCACCAAGCAGTAATGAGACCATCTCTACTATTGTGTCAATAAAGACCACATGGGAAGGTGAAACTTCCACTCCCACACCCAGAAATAACAGAAGCTCCCCCTTAATTCTCAACAAAAGGCCAAGTTGGAAATCTGGACTTCTAGCTCCACCTGGAAGTAAGAAGTTGCCCTCCTATCTCCTGCTAGAGCAGTGGCAGAGAAAATGAGCTAAAACAGGGAGTTTAAATAAGATCCAAATCTCATCACGTAATACAAAAATGTCCAAGTTTAAATACAAAAATCGTATGCCATACCAAGAAACAAAAAAGTATTAAATTTAACAGAAAAAGATGATTTATCAATATCATCAACACCAAAATGATAAAGTTGTTAGAATTACCTGACAAAAATTTTAAAGAAGCTGATGAAAACAAGCAATTGCAAACACAATTGAACATGCTTGAAATGAATGAAGAAAACAAAACAAAACAGAAAGCTAGCACAAGGAAATCAAAGAATTAAGTGAGTTTAGAACTTAAAAATACAATAACTAAAATAAAAAGCTCAAAGGATAGGCTAAACAGTAGAACGAATGGGACCAAGAAAAAGATCAGTTTACTAGAAGATAAAATAAAAATTACCCAATCTTAACAATAGAAGGAAAATAGACTGAAAAAAAAAGAACAAATTCTCATAGACCTGGGAGATCATAACAGAAGATCTAAGATTTGTATAATTAGAGTTCATAAAAGAGCCAAAAGAGGATGGATTTTAAAAGTACTTGAAGAAATAATGGCTGAAAACTTCCCAAATTTGGCAGGAGACATAACCTCAAAGATTCTAGAATCTAAGTAAATCTCAAACCAGATAAACTCAAAGAAAGATTCATTATAATTAAACTTCTAAAGAAAGAATATTGAAAGTAGCCAGAAAAAATCAACAAATTATGTATAGGAAAAAACAATTAAAATGATAGTGGACCTCTCAGTGGAAACAATGGAAACTGAGAAGTGGCACAATACTTTTCACACAGTGAAAGAAAAATCTGTCTGCCAAAAATCCTATGCTAAGCAAAAATATTCTCAGAAATGAAGAAGAAATAAAGACATTCTCAAATGAAGAAAAACTAAAATAATTTGAATCAAGTTTTAAACTTAGATATGTTATGTTTATAGTACCTAATGAACACTCAAGAGGTCATGTAGAGAGCACAACTAAGTGCATAAGTCCGAGGGGGAGATAGGTCCATAATGGAGATAGCAATTTGTGAGTCATAGGGATTACCTAGAGAATTATTCTGGATGAAAGAAGGATACTTTAACATTTTAAGGAGGAGCTAGCAAAGAAAACCAGTAAGTGTAGCTAGCGAGATTACAAGAGACATAAGTGAGAGTGGTATCCAAAAGCCTAGTGATGAAGATTCTTCAAAGAAGAGAGAGTTATGAACTGTATCAAATGCTGCTAATAAGTCAAGTAAGATAAAGACTTAACCACTGGATTTAGCAAAATGGAGGTATCTGGTGACCATAACACTATTTCAGAAAACTTTACAGAAAATAAAGCCTGATTGAAGTAGGGTCCAGTGAAAATGGGCAGAGGAAAATGAAATAACCAGTACAGACACTTTGGAAGGAATAGGAAGGTAGCTGCTGAAAGACACAGAGTGAAGGTAGGGTTTTCTTTAATTGATAATAAATACTACACATGTTTGTATGCTGCTGGGAATAATCTGTAGAAGAAGGAAATTTGCCATAACTAAATGAGAGAAGGAATTATAATACAACAGAGACCATAAAGTAAAACATAGATTGACTATAGTTACATAAAATTTTAAATTTTCTCAACAGAAAAAATGTTATAAATAAATTAAACTACAAATGACATTGTGTCATTTGATATGATAAATCAGAAGTTAGCAGCCATAATTTATGAAGAGCATCTGCAAATCAATAAGAAGAAGCAACTTAATGGATTCACCAATCAGATTAACAATAATCAAAATGATTAATAATATCCAGTGTCAATTAGAATATGGGGAAATTAGCATTCTGATACACTATTCGTGGCAAAATAAACTGTCAAGGACTTCTTAAAAGGCAGTTCAGTAAATCTATCAATAGAATAAATGTGCATATTCTTTAAATCAGCAATACCAAACCTAAAACTCTATCCTGCAAAATAGCAGCACAAAATTAGCAATGACATACACAGAGAGTTCTGACTGTAGATTTATTTAAAATAGTGAAAATATGATAAGATAGCAACTATCCACTCTGAGAAGAATTACGATACCTCCACATTCAGGAACACTATGCCACTCTACTAAAGAATGAGGTTCTGACATAAAATAATGCTATAGTTTTACTGCTAAGTATCTCTACAGAATCCCATTTTGCTTGATAAAACTGTGTGTGTATGAGTACACATGCATGCAGGTGTGTGGTTAGAGAAAAAAGATCAGGAAGAACACATGTCTAATGTTAACAGTAGTTTACCTAAGAGGGATACAATTAGGGGGAAAGGCTGTGATGAATCTTTCATATACTTTCATATCCTTGAATTTTTTCATTAATTATGTATTACTTCTTTCATGTAATATATAGTAACAATTCCATTTTAAAAATAAAAAATAAATAAAGTAGTCAAGAACATAATTCATGTTTAGAAGTTATTAAGAATATATCGCAAACTTCTTTAGATTTTAATCCAAGAACTACCAACCAGAGAATCCTTTCTATGTTATTATTTGATACCAAGTTTTCATTATTTAATCAATTCAACTACTGAATTCTGTGATAGAGAGAGGTGTTTCTTTTTTAAAAAAGTAAATCAGCAAACACACTGATTCATTGCTACATGCCTGTCAGTTCTTAATACATCAAGGCAATAAGCCTATTATTGCTGTCCATCTGTAGATATTACTGGAAATGGCACCTGTATTAAATTCCTGAACTTGAGGCACTAAAGCAGCTTTAGTAAGAATGAGACTGACACTATGCCCAACCAACAAGAACAATCTTTCAGAAGTTACATATTTGATCAAAAGTTACATTTTCATTAGCATCATTCACTTGAGTTTTTAAAAAATGAAATAGATACATAATACACAAAATATAGTAAAAAAGTAATTATGTAAAACTTTTAGAAGTGTGTTGGGACATTTATTTATTCAATAAATATTAACTCATTAAAATAAGGTAAAACAGGTTGAAAAGAGTTGATCTGCATATTCAAAACCAGTCACTATTAAGATGTGCAAATTTGTATGAAGACATGAAATTACAAGAAAATATTTCTATCCAATAATTATAAGTTAAAAAGTATCTGTAAATAAGCACTGGGCCCATTTTAATGAATCAGTTTTCTAGTAACAGTCATATTCATTTCTGAAACTCCGCTGTTGCCTGCTGGTAACATCTCATTGGGAGGAAAGCCTTGTTCCTCCCCACACTTCTCCAAGGCCCAACAGAACAGAGTGGTAAACACCCACACCTGAAAGCCTGAGGGTTCACATCCTGGTACCCCTCTTAAGCCACTTAACTTCTCTGTGCCTCATCTGGTTATTCAACTATAAATTGATTTGTATTTGTCTCAAAGGACTTCTGTGAGGATTTGATAGAGTTAATTTAAGAAAGCCCTTGGAACATTACTGCAACTACATACATACAAAACTCTCAGTAAAGATAACACATTAGCTCTTTGTAATTTCAAAAAGCAAAAAGGTCAAATCCTCCCTCTTTCTTCCTTAGGCACAGCCAGGAGCAAGCTCTTGACATACACTAGGAATCAGATAATCATTCATTCATTCATTCATTCATTCATTTATGTGACATTGGTTAATAAAATTATATAGGTTTCAAGTGTACAATTCAATAATATATCATATGTATATTGCATTGTGTTTTCACCACTCAAAGTCAAATCTCCTGTCGCCATATATTTGATCCCCTTTACCCTTATCTACCTCCCTCCAACCCCTTTTTCTTCCAGTAACCACTAAACAGACACTCTTGAGACTCAGAATCTTGATGGAGAACAGCAAGGAAGGGAGGGAAAGGGAACTGCACGGTGTTAGGGCAGCAATATCCGTCAGTTATATTAAATTTGCTTTGCATCCTGCTTGCTGGTCCACCAGGGCACCTTTGGCTATTGCCTATTCCAAATGCTGGTGCCTCAGGTTCCCATCAGTTCTGTAAACTGTCCTCCCCATCCACTACTTCCAAAGTAACCTTACAACCAAGAAGGCTTACTGATTCATTATTATGATCATGGGGAAAATGTGTATTCAGAATAAAACGTATCAACATTTTTTAAAAGTGATTGTTTGAGTAATGGAACTATGAATGATTTTTAACCTTTTTATTGCATTTATTTTTCCTTTTATTTTTTTATTTTTATTTTTTAGTTCTCACTTACCTTTTTTTAAAATTTTATTTTATTATTAGTTTCAAGTATACAGTAGATTGGTTAGACATTTATATGTTCCTTTTATCTTTAATGAGTATTTACTACCTTATTTAAAAATCACTTTTTAAATCCCAAGAAAATAATTTGATAATTTCTCACAACTGAACATATGTCTCCCTGATTTGTTATTCATAATTTTGAGAGGTAACTAAAATCAGAAATAAAGTTAACCCTTTATAACAATTTATAGCTTTGTTACTCAAATATCTTTTGCATTGGCAGAAATATAAACTAACTTAAGATTAGGCTTCAGAGAAGGAGGCAACAGTGGTAAGACAACATTCATTTCAACAACTTCATCACAACTCGAGATTAAAGGATAAAAATGAGGTTATGTTTCATCTGACAGAAAGGTTTCACACAACATGAAATGAGAATTTTTCTGCTGCCTTAAAAAAAAATTTAAATAGAAAAAAGAACAGATCATCTCAGTACATTAAACTACAAGCCAGTTGTAAATTGGTCACTTGAAGAAAAGCCACATGCACATCTAAAGCCAAAAATATCATTAGTGTAGTTCCCGGATAGCACAATTGCAAAGGAGTGACATGCGCAGGCTGTGGAATTGGAAACCCAGTTCACTACCTATGACCCAATCTCTCACTGCCTCAGTTTCCTTATCTATAAAATGAGAACTCAACGTGATAATTCATATATAGTAGGTATCTGAGACATAGTAAGAACCCAATAAATGGTAATGACTTGTATTATTTGTTAATAATCTCAGATATCATTTATAAAGTCCAGCTTCTTATTGCCAATTCTGTGAATAACAAAAATTTTGAATACATTTGTAAGTGAAAAAACTAGTTGACAGCACCGGCATTATGGGGGCTATAGGATAGCCAGTGAACTATGAAAAGTAAAGTCCTGTGGTAGGGCCTAAATTATTTTGTTAGGTGGACTTACTCATTTGTTACAGAAAATTGACTTTCACTTTGTCATTTCTAGTGATTCCCTCAGATTAAAGGAGATGGGAGAGTGGGAAGAAAAAAGTGTATTTTTTAGCATCCCTCATTTGAACCATGTTGATTCTATTTTTGTTAAATGTTGTTGTTTTTTTAAAAAATAATATTTGATCATCAGCAAAGCAGTATAATATAGCAATTTAAGAAGCCTCAGAGTTTTAACCCTGTCTCTATATGTTACTAACCTGGCAAGTTAAAAATCTTCTCCAAGCCTCAGTTTCCTCCCCTATCAAATAGGAATAATAAAAGTTGTAACCATATATGAACATTTTAAGAATTCAATGAATGAGAAATGCATTTATACTTTACACAGTTGCTGATAAAGACTAAGCACTCCATACATGTCACAATTACAATTTATACTTCTTATGACATATTTATGTATGCTATTTAAACACCAGCAAATTTTCAGGGTGATTTTAATTGGAACAAGTATGAATCTCAAGCAGAAAGTAATTTAAATGAAAATCTATTCAAATAATACTTGATTCTCATCTATGATATTCTCATCAATTGGTCCCCTAGTTTGTTTGAATACACCCAGTGACCAAAAATTCATTACTTCCTGAGGCCATTTAATTTTTATAAAACAAAGACTTTCCTCATATTCAAGCATAAAAAGAGGGTTTAAAAAAACAGAACTATGATTTATTAGTTCATTTAGTCCAGCAAATAATTACTATGAGCACTGAGAATGTGACAATGAACAAGGCCAAATACATTGAAGATTAAAGATGCCCATTAATAAATACATTATTAAGTAAAAATTAAGCTTTAGCCATTTTAAAATTAATAATAATAAATAAAAGTCTTGCTGCAAGAAGAGGAATGTAGCTAGATCAGTGAAGATAGCAAAGCTTCTTCATTAATAATATAGCTAGGAGCCAAATTCTATCACTGAGGGAAACGATCAGTAGTAAATGGAATTAATTCATGATTAAAGCCCTGACATACAACCTGATGGCTTGAAAAACGTCTCATCTTATTATTCTACATATCTGAGTTTACAATAAAATCAAAGGGAAAAATGGTCACTCATGAAATGGAGGTAGTTTATTACTATTAATGATAAGGTCAGTAAGACATAAACAAATTCTAAAAAACAACACTTTGAGCTATGATCTTAGAGGGGAGGAGGATTTAATGGCACTATATCAATTTGAGGCAGGTCTTATACAAGGATCGAGAAAGAACAGATATGATAAAGCACTGATAATAAGTAGATAGTCCACAGCACAAGGGTACCAAGAGAGTGGAAATAAAGGGTAGTATCTCCCAGTATCTCAACTTGGACTGAAATCAAGCAGGTGAAAATTAGAAAAAGACTAGAGAGAAGGGTTCAAAGAAGTGGCAAACTCTAGATCAAGAATGAATGCAAGAGCACATTATCATAGGTTGAGGAAACCCACTACGGTATATGGACTACTTTGATACTCTGGAAATGCACATACGCAAGTGTAGAAAATGTGGCTGACAAATTCTGCAAGGGGTTCACAGATGTCATGAAGTCCATTCATGGACTCCAAGCTAAGTATACCTGCCTTATAGAAAGAATAAGCAGAACGAGTGAAGGCTTATGGCTAGTTGTCAAAGAGTTGATGACTTGGTTTATAAACAGATATACACATAAATATATATAATTTTCTGACAAAATAATAGGTTATAATTAGAAAAAGTTTAGAAAATACACAAAAGCATGAGGAAGGAAATTAAGATCACTAAGAATCCTGCTGGCAAGAGATGAACAATATTAACATTTTACAGTCTTTTTCACTTAACCATGCACTGTGATCATCATTCCATGTCATTACAAGTAAAGCCAAATCCTCTTAATGGCTTCGTGGTCTTCTATAGTATAGCTGTGCCACAATGTATTATCCAACTTGCTATTATTAGTTCCAGTTTTTCCATTATTAATAAAAATGCTTCAAGACACATTTCTTTGAGCACATGAACAATTATCTTCTTGAATTAAAAAATAATAGGAATAAAATTGCTGGTTCAAATGGCACATACATTTCAATGACACTGTATTTATTAATTCACTTACTCATTTATCCATCCAACACATTTTTTTTATGTCTACTTTATTCTAGACTGTTTTCTAGGTGCTGGGAATAAGAAGTGAACTAAAGATATAAAAATACCAGTCCTTGTGGAATTTATGTTAAAATAATTAAGTAAAATATGTAAATAAATAGGTTACATGATGATAAAATTGATGAAGGAAATTTAAGTAGGTATAGAGGATAAGGAATATAGCAAAGTGATATTTTAAAAAAAATATGTTCCTTAAAAAATGGAAAGTCTCATTGAAAAAGTGACATCTATGCTGTCACAAATGGCAGTATTTCATTTTTTCTCTTTGTATATTTGTATCACATCTTCTTTATTCAATTATCTATCAAAGGACATTTCAGTTGTTTTCATGTCTTAGCCACTGTGAATAATGCTGCTATGAACATTGGGGTGTATATATCTTTACAGATAAGTCTTCAAATTTTCTGAGTAAATATCCAGAAGAGGGATTGCTGGGTCGTGTGGTAACTCTATTGTTAATTTTTTGAAAAACCTCCATACTGTTTTCCATATCTATAATCATTATAAAACCACAGTAATTAACACTGCAATATTGGCACATGAATTTAAAACATAGACTAATAGAACCATATAGATAGTTAAGAAATAGGTTTATACAATAAATAGCAAAGGTGAATTTGCAATGCTAAGAGAAAATAATAATTCTTTTTAAGAAACTGTGGACTATCAATTGGATATTCATATAGGAAAAAAATATCTCTCTGATTCCCAGCTCACACTTTTCATCTATAAGCACTGGCTAGTTTCAATACTGTGAGATCCCCACTTTTTGAAAACTAAGTCTTATACATGGACACTAGACTTATTTTACCCCATTCTTAATGGCATCTCCAAAGCTTTTCAGTACATAGTCTCTGTGCCAACTCAGGGGTGTTCATGATATTTGAAAGGAATAAAAAAGTATAACCCTTTATTAAATCTTCAGTGCATTCACATTTAAGTGTGGTAAGTTGAAAAGTGGTCACTTTTCCTTCTTTCCAAAACTTTTCCAACCTATTATCACTTTATGATTTAAAACATCCTTCTAACTTCAAAAATGGTCATACTTTTTTATATAACTCATGTTAACATATTAAAGAGAAAATTTTGAATAATTTAATCATTTAAATATAAGCACAAGATATTCTGTTGTAAAATACTTTAAGGAAGTGTGTGTGTGTGTGTCATACAGGCCAGTAATAAAATACACTTGATCCCAAGGGATTTATTAACTGAGATAGCAATTCATTTGAATTGAAAGATGAAATTCCTAACCAAGAGTTATTTTGAAAGACCTATATAAAAATGAAATTTCTTTCTCTACTGTATACATTATTCTACTTTTCTGCAAATAAGGAGTGAATTTTCCCTATACGTAAATATTATTATGGTTTAGGGTGAATTGGTGTGTGTGTGTGTGTGTGTGTGTGTGTGTGTGTGTGTGTGTATTCCCAAGAGAATATACTATGTTCTCTTCAATTTCCAGATACTTAGGTGGTTTTACAACTGTATTAAGATGTGCCTGCAATAGCAATATTTCAAAGAAAAAACTACTTTTGGAAGAAAATGATATTCTCAAGATGATAACTTTCATCTCACCGTCATCTTAAATGGTTCAAGAAACTTTTAGGAATACATTCATCTTGAACAACTAAGGAACTCTCAAAAACCCTTGATGCCCTATGATTTCATGCAGTATTTTATCTGGTTTCAAATATTCTTCTTGAGTTAACAATTTGCTATATCCTAAAGTCTTCAAAATCAATAGCAATTCTTTAGACCAATAAAAATTGGCCTATGAAGGAAGTTTCAACAGCTTTATATGTAACACATTCTGAAACTATGGGCAGACAATAAAGCAAAAGTGCTAATGCATGTAAGACAGCTAGAAGTTCTGGCAGGCTGTATTTGAAAGAAAGGAATTAGTCACAGGGGAGAGTAAGCAAGCTGTCAACACTGTAACATCTGTTCTCTGATATGCTTCATGGGTCATCATGTCTTCTTTATTGTTCAGAATAAATAAGAGACAAAGAAGAAGGCAACAGGATCCCTTGGTCACCCACTGAGGTGACATTTTGCTCTTAGTGAGCCTATTACCTTGAGTTCACAACTGAAATGGTACCCAACACCCCTAACGAGAGGAAATAGAAACAACCTAGTCTCAAAATCTAGCTGTTACGGAAATGTCAAAAAGGTATGAATCTATTTTTAAGTATTAGTATAAACTCTTTATGGAAAGGCAATTCGGAAAAATGAAAAGAGGAAATATTTTCCCAATCATGCAGACCACAATGGCTTTACTTATACCACATCAATCAATATGCCATGATGATACTGTTGAAATAAAGTAAATTTTAAGGAAGAAAACTTCTGGATAAAAATTTTCAGTATAATAAAAAAGCCCAATAGAAGAAAAATATGATTGTTGTCTTCAAATTCAATAGAAAACAACAAAGCCAACCCTGTCACTAGAGTCTAGGTTTTGAAGAAAGTAGCAAGACCATGTACTCTGAAACAAGCAGACAGTACTGTTAATGGAAATGGAAAGTGAAGCAGTCACTATGGAAAACAGTATGGCAGTTCCTCAAAAAAATTAAAAATAGAGTCACTGCATGATCCAGCAATTCCACTTCTGGATAATTATGCATAGAAAACAAAAGCACTAATTCAAAAAGATATGTGCACCTCCATGTTCATTCACTACAGGATTGTTTTCAACATCCAAGATATAGAAACAATCTGAGTGTCCACTGATGGATGAATGGATAAAAAAGATGTGATATAGACATACAATGGAATACTATTTAGCCACAAAAAATAATGAAATCTTGCCATTTGTGACAACGTGGATGGCATTACGCTATGTGAAGTAAGCTAGCCAAGAAAGATAAACACAATATGGTCTAACTTATATATGTGGAATCTAAAAGATAAAACAAACAACAAAAACATCAAGTTCATAGATAGAACAGATTGGTGGTTTCCAGGAGAGGGGTTTAAGGGAGGCAAATCTGTGAAGGGAATCAAAAGGCAAAAACTTCCAGACATAAAATAAATGTCATGAGGATGTAATATACAGCATAGTGACTCTCGTTAATAATACTGTATTGCATATTTGAAAGTTGTTAAAGAAATAGATCCTAAAAGTCCTCATCACAAGAAAAAAAAGAAAAAATTATAACTATGTATGGTGATTTACTGTGATCATATCACAATGTATACAAATATCAAATCATTATGTTGCATACTTAAAATTAATATAATGTTACATGGCAATTATACCTCAATTAAAATACATACATACATACATACATACATACATACATACATACATACAAAATAAAACAAGCAAATAGAAAAGTTGTCAAGATAGTGGTTAGAAAAATGGGCTCTGTTATACAGGCTGGTACAAATATTGATTCTGTAACTGTTGTAACCTTAGACATGAAACTTAAGCTCTCAGGCCCCATTTCCTTATTTGCAAAATAGGGATAATAATGGTACCTACCTCCAAGATTCTGATGAGCATTTAATGAGATTAACCCAGGTAAGGTGTTTAGAGGTGTGCCTGACATAAGGTAGGGACCTAATAAAGTATGTTTGTGCCATTTTGGCAGAGAAAATATTTCAGTGGACCTAAGAAATTAGTCAGCCACAACAAAACCTGATATCATTCAGTCATTCAGCAAATATCTACTAGCCATCTAGACAGCAAGCACTGTACTATACACAGTGAATACTGGGGAAAAACAACTAAGTCTAGACCCTCATATAGCTTCCTATTTCCTTATTTTTATCATTTTCCTGAATAACACTCCCCAAAATAATGATTTGTAATAAATGTAGGCCTTTCTTTATCATGTCTACAATTCTTATATTTTTGTCAAATTTTATTTTACATCACCAGACATTTTATACTGTTTTCATATTTATTAGTTCATATTACTCTACATTATTGAATCCAGTTAGAAAGGAAGAGCTTAAAAATAAAAACTATTTGGAATGTGATTGAACAAAACTCTTGTAATAGATCTTGAATTTTGACAAGCTAAAGGCTGGAAACATTTGTCATATATTTATTTCAATTACTGGCTGTTGGAAAACAATCAGATTTTTTTCATGAAGAAAATATGCATTTTTTACCTATTAAAAATGTAAAAAGTGAAAATCCAATAAATAGATGAAATAAAAATCTTGGTGAACCATAAGAGGACAGTCATAGCAGGATTACTATAAAAGCCTCTTGGCAAATGTGCCTCTAATATATCTTATATACACTCTAATCTTGTTTTTAAGAAGTATTTTAGTTCAATAAATACAATACTGTATTTAAAGCTAGCCAGAGAAAAAAGCTAGCAAATCACTTTATAGAAATAAGACATTATTTTCTCTGAATTCCCTTCAGTATAAATGTATAACTTTCATTCAAGAAAAATAAAATAGTTAACTTAAAGATGCCTTACATAATGAATGCTGATATGCATTTCAAGTGAGATACATAAAATGTTTGAGTTACGATTTTTTGAAATATATTTTACATGATAGATAATGCTTAAGTTTTTTATAATACTAGAAAATAAATGTAAAAGTTAGAATGTTTTAATTCCCAATTTTATCATTTTTATTTACTTAAGCAACAGTATCTTTTACAGCTGGGCACAGACAATGGGTGTTAATAAAGTGGGTGAAGGTCTGATGAGGAAGAAGATATTGGAATAAAATTGGAATATCTCTCCATAAAATGCTAATTCAAACTGAAGGGAAAATATAGCAGAGAATCTGAAGATCACCAACTTGACCAGGTAATCAAGGTTAACATGACTAGCGGTAAAACTTATTGACATAGTGTACCTCCAGATGTGATATAATATAAATGTCATCATTTCCATGTTATTCCTAACAAGAATGCTTGGCATGAGTGATGAGGAAACATCAGATGGACCAGGTTAAGGATAAACCTACATAAAGAAATGCCTATACTTCTGAGACCATGGACTCACCAACAGACTGGAACCATTCCAGATTAAAGGAGATTCTGAGATATGACAGCCAAATGTAACATATGTTCTTGGATAGAATCCTAGACCAAGAAGGAAAAAAATAGTTGGTGTAATTTGAATGTGGTCTGAAGATTGGAAGATAGTGTGATGTCAACGTTGTTTTCTTGACTGGAAATTGTATATTGGCTATCTGGGAGAATATCTTTGTTTTGAGATAATATACCCTAAAGTATTTAAAGGTGATGGAGCATATTGTCAGTAAAAGGCATATAGAATAAGAGACAGAGCAAATGAGATAATACTACCAATGAGAAACCTGGTAAAAGAAGATATGAGAGTTCTTTGTACTGTTCTTGTAATTTTTAT
Source organism: Macroglossus sobrinus (assembly GCA_004027375.1). Classification (NCBI taxonomy): domain Eukaryota; kingdom Metazoa; phylum Chordata; class Mammalia; order Chiroptera; family Pteropodidae; genus Macroglossus; species Macroglossus sobrinus. The sequence goes on from PVKZ01000063.1 coordinate 1,997,074, forward strand.
GCAGATTTAAAACTATTTCAATTTTTTTTTTAAATCAAAAGCAAACATTAACTTGGGAAGACTCTTGCAATATATGACTGATAGTGAGTTGACATCCTTAATATATTAAGAATTCTTACAAATAAGCAAGAAAAATGGGAAGAGGCTCCCACATAAAATGGGAAAAAATATTTAGAAACCATCAAATTAGAAAGACTAGAAACTTACTAACAAATATATGAAAAATGTACAAATTCACTAATATTCAAAGAACAGCAAATTTTAGAAACGATAGCCATTTTTCAGATGTCATATTAACAAAAAGTATTCAAATATAATGTTCAATGCTTTCAACTATAGTTTAAAATTTAAGACATTTTTAAAAGCAAATTGCTTTCTTGTAGTTCACAAAAACACATATCTTACTTGCTTTATGGTGCTGTTTAGAGCATTTTTACTGACTAAATTAGATAGCTTTAAGATGAAATATTTAGTAATTCATGTATTCTGTGAAAAGCATTCAGTATCCTCAAGAATAATCAAACATTTTTTACAACATCTAGAGTTTTAAATAACAAAAAGTTAAAATACAAAGGAAAGATGACAACATGTTTATCATCTCCTTTCAAAATACTCAACAGATAAAATCACTGAAAAGAGGCAAAATATGAATGACTTTTATCCAGCTATTATGAAATACATCAGTACTTCATTTCAACCACAAAAATATAAGATTCCACTCCAAGATCAATGGATTTCAAGTATATACAAAAGCAAGGGAAATAAAATTTCTTAAACAGAGATAACATAAACCCCATTGTCAATTAGAGGTCAAAATAATATTTTGCATAGACTTTTTAAAAAGGTACATGCTTCATGCTTCACCATAAATAAAGAATATAACAAGACAATTCACAAATAAGCTGAATTCTACTTCCTGTCATTTGATAATAAACTGCAGAAAGATCAAAATAATTTTGAAGTAAGTCTTTTGTAAAATAATTTTAAGTGATTGATCAAAGGCCTAAAGAGCATTTGGGAAGTTTCACATTGATATTAGTAGACTAAAAGGAGAAAGATTTTAATACCAAAGAATTAAAATATATTATAATAATCCCTCAACATTCATCTTGGAAAAGATCACTGAAATGTCAGTGCATATCAATATATGGCAGATTAAGAGAAGAAAAATAAACGTTGATGGCACTTACAAATTTTTATCACTATGATGAGTTGTTTCCAAAGAGTCCAACACTCTCCAAAAGACAGAAGAGAAAGCAATTTAAATATTATGGAAGGTGTTACCTTTAATGCAAAACAAAATCTTAAAAGTCTTTTACAAATTAGAAAATATAATAGAAAATGAAGGTCTCACCTGAGTAACAAGAAACAGCACAACCTATAAGGTTCCTAAGAAATCAAACAAAATATGTGTATGCCCTTTATGAAGATAATTATACAGAAGACAAAAAAAAAGCATAAAAGAAAATGGAGAGATATATCATAGCCCTAGATTAAAAATACATATAAAAATCTTAATGCAAAATATATCCATCTACAAATGTGATAAAACTCCAATATAAATCCTAATGGGATTTTTTTCCATAGAACTTATAAAACTGAATCTAAAACTTATACCAAAGAATGAAGTTGCAAACATACCAAAGAATTCCGAACAGGAAGAACAGAGACTTGAACTATAGATAGCAAAAACTATAGATAGCAAGTTTTATAATACCACAGTAATTGGAATAGCATGGTATTGCTGCAGAACTCACAAATAGATCAATGGAACAGACTACAGGGCCCAGAGACAGACCTCAGCACTGATGGAAACTTGACATTACATTTGGTATTTGGTATTGGCACTAAAACATTTGGTATTACATTTGGCATTACAAATCTGTGAGAAAAGAATGAGTTGTTAGACAAATGGCACTGAGACCAGCTTCAGCTGTTGGATACTACAGTAGATAACTGTATCAAGACCTAAATTCAAGACGTCAATTTATTTTTCTTAATAGGCAGAACAAAAGGACATTAAAATAGATCATTCATTGAATATCAGTGGAGCAGATTAAGATGGAAGATGAAATACAGGTGTACTGTTGCCCACTTTTTAGATTCCTGATTAAAGGATCAATAGTAAACTAATCAACAGTATGTGTATTCATGCCTGTTCATGTAGTAATCTTTGCAGAGCCAAATATTGTGCTGAAATAACCTCTTCTTCACTCTGAGTATACTCACAAAAACTCTTCAATACCCAAAGAAGAATGTTTGATAGCATCAAAGACAGATAAATATTTTAATTCCCAAGAATTGCCTAAAATCATGCTAACTTTTGTTTTATTTTGTATATTAATCATGCATTTCCCATACAGGATATTTTAAATTTTCTTCTTTTTCTTGAATTTTCTTAGTATATAATAAAATAAGAAAAATAAGAAAAATAGCATATTTTTTCTCTACTACATCACTAATATAATCTGACTTTTTAGAGACAGAAATTATTGCTTTGACTACATATCAGTAAAAAATTTTAGTACATCAAAAATCATTATAATAATTTTAACAAAAATAAAAATTATAGCTAATATAAAATTAATATTATTATTAAATGGAGCTCATTTAAAATAGTAAGAACATATAGAAAAATGACAATGTATCTAAATAGGCTACTTAGAAAAAAACGACATATGTATGGCAATAAATATCTGAGAAAGTATTCAATCTCACCAACAAAATATTATTTTTCACTTATTAAATTGGCAAAATTTTTAAATCACTATTGAAGAAAGTAAATAAGTAGGTACTTTAAACTGATAATGAGGTACAATGTATTAAAATTTTTCCTGAAATATATATTTGATATATATATTTATAGCATGTAGAAAATTACACACACATCAAATTAGATAGGTATATCTATATCTACAACTAATATCATACAATTTATAAGTACATATACCCAGTGCAAACAGAAATAGATATACTGGTTGATTATAGTCAGGGTCCAGTCTAATTCAGCACTTTATTGCTATGATAGTTTAGTGCCCATATCATGCAGGTTATTATACATTTTGAATATCACCTGTGAATACATCAATATATTATATTTGAGCAGAAATTTTTGGATTTGCTCTTTTAAAATGTATACACTGAAAAGCAATATTTATAATATAAAAAAAGCTGTTTATGTAAGTATATTACTGATACAAAAATAAACAGACTGGTGAAATAGAAGAGAGAGCCCAGAAATAATTTTAACATAAATATAAGATTCCATTTACAATAAAGGGGAGATTTTCAAATGAGGGGAGGGGAAAGAGTTAAATAAGTAATAATGAAATCATTATCTGAGAAAAAATGTTTAGAGCCTCATTTCTTACACTAAAATAAATTTTAGATCAATTAACTCAAAATGGATCAAAGACCTGAATATGAGACCTGAAACAGTAAACTGCATAGAAGAAAATATAGGTACTAAAATCATGGACCTTGAATTTAGAGAGAACTTTATAAATTTGACCTCAAAGGCAAGGGAAATAAAAGCAAAAATAAATGAATGGGACTACCTAAAATCAAAAAGTTTCTGCACAGCAAAAGAAACCATCAACAAGACAAAATGGCAACCACCTGAATGAGAGAAGATATTTGCAAATGATGCCTCTGATAAAGGGCTAATATCCAAAATATACAAAAAACTCATAAAATTCAACAAGAAAAAAATGTAATTAAAAAGTGAGCAGAGGACTTGAACAGACACTTCTCCCAAGAAGACATAAAAATGGCCAATGGACATATGAAAAGATGATCAACTTCAGTAGCTATTAGGGAAAGGGAAGTCAAAACCATAATGAGACACCACCTCACATCTGTTAGAATGGCTATCATCAACAGGACAAATAATAACAAGTGTTGGAGAGGTTAAGGAGAAAAAGGAACCCTCATACACTACTGGTAGGAATCTCAATTGGTACATCCACTATGGAAAACAGTATGGAAACTTCTCAAATAATGAAGAATAGAATTACCATATGACCTAGCAGTCTCTCTTCAGGGTACTTATGCATAAATTTTGAAAACCCTTATCTGTGAAGATATATGCACCTTCATGTTTATAGCAGCATTTTTTATTGGCGGCCAAGACATGGAAACAACTGAAGTGAACTTTGATGACTGAATAAAGAAGATGTGGTTCATACCATGAATATTACTCAGCCATAAGAAAAGATGAAATACTACCATTTGCGACAACATAGATCTTGAGATTATCATGCTAAGTGAAATAAAACAGAAGTTGAGAACCATATGATTTCACTTACATGTGAAATATAAAACTGAAAGCAACAAACATGACAAGCAGAGACTCATAGACATGGACAACAGTTTAGTGGTTACCAGAGGGTGAAGAGAGAAGAAGGTAGATAAAGGCAAAGGGGGTCAAATATATGGTGTCAGAAGGAAATTTAACTTTAGATGAACAGACAATGCAATATACATATGACGTATTATTGAATTGTACACTTGAAAGCTATATAATTTTATTAATCAATGACATCCCAGTAAATTTAATTTTTAAAAAAAGTTAGATAAAAAGAAAACCATAAAATTATAAAAGGAAGACTACTTGATCTTAGGGTAGAACAATCTATTTTTAAACAATCTTCAAGAAAGAAATTAATTGAAATAGATAATAGACACGCAAAGAATTAAGAACAGAACTCCGTAGCTAATGTTTGGGTGAAAAGCCTGGCTTTGTCACTTACTTGCTATGAGAACTTAGTCAAGTTATTTAACCTCTGTGCCTAAGTTATCTCATCTGTGAAATGGGGATACTAAAAGTTGCTACATCATAGGATTATTATGAGGACTGAATGGGATAATGGGATAATGTTATGAGGACTAAATGAGGATAAATAAAATTATTTTAGCTTAAAGATATAAAAAAATACAAAACATAAGATTAATGGGCAGCAAACAAAAAATAAAAAATTAATTATGCAAAGGCTAAAAATTATGACACATAAGAGGTTATTAGCCATAATTACATAAAGATCTCATAAATTATCAAGAAAATAATACTAGAAGAAAAATAATGTCTATAAAAAATGTATATGGACAGTAAAGTTATTTTTAAAAGTTCAGCCTCACTAGTAATCAAAGAAATGCAATATACTATTTACCAACTCAAAATGAAAAAAAAAATTAATGATATAATGCTCAGTTTTAGCAAGGGTATATTAAACAAACATTTTCATATTTAGTTTGTGAAATTTTACATTGATATGATTTCTTTAGGCTAATTGGGCACTGTTTTTTTTTCTTTTAAGTTTAAAAATGCCAAAAAAAATTATAAGCAGTTACCCAACAAATTGCATTTCTTGGAATTTGTCCTAAGGAAACTATCAGAGATTAAGTACGTACTACATGCTGGAAACAGTGTTTGCCACATTAATTATAATTCTGAAAAACAAGAAATAATCTGAATTTCTAAAAATAGAAGGTTAATAAAATAAATTATAGAATATCAATATGATAAATATGATGAATCCAATGAACATTTTAGGAATATATTTTAATGGTATTATAAAATAAATGTAATATATTTTATCTATTAGAATAATCTCATTATCTCCAATTTTATGCAACTTAAAAAGATTAGAAAGAAATAACATGTTAATAGTGGTTATTCTGGTAAAGAATGATTTTTGTTTTCTCTTTTATATTCCCATATTTTTCAAATATTGTACAGGGAATATGTATGACCTATCAAATTAGAAACATTGTTATGCTGCTTTAAACACACACACACACATGAGGGAGAGAAGACAGAGAACTTAATGTGGCATCAACCTCAAAACAACACCCAAAATTGTTTATCAATAGTCTTCTTTGAGAAACTGGAGTTCAAGAAGGAAAAAGACTTTATCAGCGAAGGAACTGATAAAGTCTGATTTAAACCCAACTCAACCTATTTTATATTTTTTTTAATTTTTTATCTATTATTTTATTTTATTTTTTATTTTACTTTTTTAAAAAAAATTCTTTAAGGTCACCACATATTTGATACATGTTACCTCATTTACCTCCCTTCTCCCCACTCCTACCGTACTCTCTGGTAACCACTAGTCTATTGTCCATGTTCATGAGTCTGTCCTGTTCATTTGTTGCTTTTAGATTTATACCCACATATAAGTGATATCATGTGGTTTTCAATCTTTTCTCTCTGGTTTATTTCGCTTAGCATGATAATCTCGAGGTCCATCCCTGTTGTCTCAAATGGCAGTATTTCATCTCTTCTTATGGCTGAGTAATATTCCACTGTATATATGTACGACAGCTATCATAGGACAATTTGGTGTCCTAAAACTCAACCTATTTTAGCTACAAGCCCTTGCTTTATATCCAATGTACCAGGCAGAAGTACTCACATCCAAGAGTAGGCATATAGTATGTAAACAACCAGTCATATACATTGATTGATTTATCAGTGCTATGACAATACAAGCTTAGTGAAGGACCGGAATCATAGCATATTTGACACAGCTATAACACAATTGTTTTCTTGCATCACGGACTGTGCTTCGCAATTCTGAATGCCCAGAACCCACCTTTGCACTATGTCTGAAGGACCTGAAATATTTTCTGAATAAATTAATAAAGGCATAAAAAATAACTTTTCTTATAAAAAGAACTGTCAAATGAATTCTATGTAAATTCACCATATTTACAAATAATGAAAACATTAATTAATTGTTTCTTTACCAAAACACTACCTCCTCTTAAAGATTTTTATAAAGATAGAAACTTCAGAGTTTTGAAAAAGTCAAAAAAGTGTATGCTCTTTTTATTAGGGAGCACATTATACTATCTGCTCAAAGAATCTGTATTTATGTTTAGAAAATTACTTCCTCCCTCCTAACTTTCAGAATATAAAAATACTCCTAAGTAAAAAAAATGATGTTCTCAGGAAAGTAGATCTCTAACAGTGTCCCATTTAATTACAAATCTTCATTTATGAGTGAAAAAAAAACCAACAACAAAATATCCCTGCCCACAGCACTTATATTGCATAGGAAATGATACATATTTGACAGATTTGGATTTCTTTTATTAAAAATAAAAAAGGAATTATAGGCTAATGACTGAAAATAAAACCTTCATTCATATAGAGTTTCTATATGAAACATGGGATTGGTTAGTAAATCACTAAGTGATGAAAAACTTATGACTTAAAGGCCATTAGGGAAAGCTACTATGCCCTAAAATTTAGAAATATCAACATCTTCAAAATGGTAAAAGAGGAAATAATAAAGTCACAGAGGCTTATCAAAAAAAAATTCTCAAACTTTCCATTTCCCAGTGAAAAAATACTATTTAAAAAATTCTTTTAATCATTAAAAATATTTTTAATCCTATGGGCTAATTATTTCTAATGAACAATTCACCTTTACTCACATATAAAGAAATAATCGGGCAACACAGAAATGAGAAACATGATAATATCCAAGCAGGAACACTCCAGGTTGAGCTTGAGCCTCAATAACAACTGCCAACACAACAGCCAGGGTACCTGTCTTCTGCCATCTGGAGTGAAGGAAGTAGATATAAAAGAGCTACAAGATGGATGCAGCGGAAGGGTCTTACCGTGGCCTAAGATATTTGGGGCCTGATAACTGGACATTGTCAAAATAGAATGCAGACCTAGAAATACCTCTGGTCCTCTGCATCATTGCCTAAGGAATTAAATACCCAAAATGTGTGATGGTAGTGGATATGGGTTAGTTAGTCCATGGTTGCTGCTGCAGCAAGGGTGGAATGCTGACAAGAAGGAAAAGAATGCCTCACTTTTTCAGCATGAAAAGGAGATCTGTGTTCCATGAAATAATCTCTATATATTAAAATTAAACTTCTTTCCATCACTTCACCTATATACAAATGTTGTACATATAAGGATAGAGAGCCCAAAAATAAATCCACACCTATACACTCACTTAATATATGACAAATGAGGCAAGAATATACAATGGGGTAAAGACAGTCTCTTCAATAAATGGTGTTGGGAAAATTGAACGATAAATGTGAAAAAAGAAACTGGACCACCTTCTTAAACTGTTTACAAGAATAGACTCAAAATGGATTAAAGAACTAAATGCAAGACCCAAAACCATAAAACTCCTAGAAGAAAACATAAGCAGTAGTCAATCTGTTATTGCTACTAATAATTTATTTTCAGACATATGTCCTCAGGCAAGAGAAACAAAAGAAAAAATAAACAAATGAGACTACATCAAACTAAAAAGTTTTTGCACCTTAAAGGAAATCATCAACAAAACAAAAGACAACTGACTGAATGGGAGAAGATATTTGCTTATGATGTATCTGATAAGAGGTTACTATCCAAAATATATAAAGAACTCATACAACTCAACAACAAAAAATAAACAATTCAATTAGAAAATGGGCAGAAGACCTGAACAGATATTTCTCCCAAGAGGAAATACAGATGGCCAATAGACATATGAAAGATGCTCAAGGTCACTAATCACCTGAGAAATGTAAATTAAAACCACAATGAGATATCATCCCACACCTGTCAGAATGGCTATCATCAAAAAATCAAAGAACAAGTGTTGGTGAGAATTTGGAGAAAAGGGAACCTTTATACACTGTTGGTGGGATTGCAAATTGGTGCAGCCACTGTGGAAACAGGCCAGAGGTTTCTCAAAAAATTAAAAATACATATACCTTTTGTCTCAGCAATTGCATTTTTGGGTATTTATCTAAAAAAAAAAAAACAAAACAATACTTTGTAAAGATGTATGCACCCTTATGTTCATGGCAGCACAATTTACAATAGCCAAGATATGGAAGCAACCTAAATGCCCATCAATGGATGATTGGATAAAGAAGTTATGGTTCATATATACAATGGAATATTACTCAGCCATTAAAAAAAAAGAAATCCTACCATTCACAATGATATGGATGGACCTAAATGTTATTATTCTGAGTGCAATAGGTCAGACAGAGAAAGATAAATACCATAAGATCTCTCTTATATGTGGAATCTAAAGAACAAAAAGAATAAACTAATCAAAAAACAGACTTACAAATATAGGGAAGAAAGGGGTGAAGGTTAAAGAAGTATAAATTAGTAGCTGACAGATGGTCACGGGGATGGGGAGTATGGCATAGGGAATGTAGTCAGCATTAACATAATGGCTAGTTATAGAGCCAGAGGAGAGAAAGAACAATCAGGGAGATTATTAATAAACTATATAAATGTCTAACCAATGCACTATATGCTTGAAACTAATAATAAAATAAAATTTTTAAAAAAAGAATATGAGAAATCACATTTGCTTGCTGAGTATTAACTTTAATTCAGTTTCTTTGATGAGCAACTCACCATGTCTGCTTGGTAATGAGATAAATATATACTTAACTATATTAGAATATATATTGCAACTTTCCTAATAATAAGGGAGGCATTAAAGTATACATTAAAGTTATAATTTGTTAGAGATAACTGATATAGAAACATATTTTAAGAGAATAAAATATAAGTAAAGTTTTTTAATTACATAGAATTTGGGATTTAAAATTTTAATCCATAAATCCAATTATCTTTAATGTTATTTATTAACTGCAACCAAAAAGTAGAGTGTAGTAGCTGTTATGTCATCTGTTAATTTTATCCATAATTAAGTAATCTTGTAGTTCAGAACCATTAAGCCAAGCAAATATTGCAAGCAAGTTTAATTTTTAACTTAGTAATGTCAAAAAAGAGAAATGGCTTAATACATGACCAGCATTCACAAGTATGCAGACACATTTTATCAGCCTCATACAAATATGGTCTTACTCAATCAGAATATATAATAATTAATACTAAATTAGTAGAAAAATATCATTTATCTCACCTCAAGTTTATTAATATAGAGAGAATAGCAAAGTCCAAGACAGTTTTGTATTTATTTGAAAAGCTATTGCCACAAATTATTTCTATGTATGCTATCTGCAAAGCATTCAAAGCTGGAAGCATATTTAATATTTGGCTATAAGGAAAATTCCTAATAATAACCCCACGAGAACTAATTTATATATCTAAAGCCCAACACTATCTTAAATAAAAGAGAAGTATTATAAACTTCAGAACATAATCTAGATGACTGTACCAAATCTACCCCAAAGGATAACAAAAGAATTTTATTTATCCTGAAGAATAGCAATTGTTTTGAAACATGATAGAGAACAGAGTCCATCTGAAATTTGGGGAAATTTTCTCCTTTATTTTTACTTATACTTTTCAATGAGTCTTTACTGTTTTCATATTTCTCTTCTACATATCCTGTATAAATGAATAAGTGAACCAATATCTTATAATTATTCCTTTATTCTTTATTTTTCCTTTTCAAAACATATTAGGCAGAAAAACTATAATGATGCTCTCTTTGATCTGCCTGAATGTCTTAATTCTTACAGACATAAAGTGCCATAATATTATTGTCTGCTGTTTTTAGGTAATACTATGTTAGCTAAATATATAAAGTAATGGCTAAAGCTCCTACAAGCCTTTCACATTGTGCTCACATGAAGTTTGCAGTCTAATTTTTAATATTATACCCTACTCAAAAAATACCATTTGAAAAGAAACCAGCATCTCAGGTTGGGAGGCCAAAGGAGACTTTGCTCCATAGGACATTGGAACATTGCTGATAGATGGTCACGGGAATGAGGAATATGGCATAGGAAATGCAGTCAGCATTAACATATGAAACACTTTTTTTGAAGCTGTGTTTCATTGCCAAGGTTTGATTTAAGCCCCTTCTAATTCCAAGATGCTGTGATGTATGCCTTTCCTACTTTTTGTCTTGCTCTTAGCTCCCTTCAGATACCCTAGAATCCGGAGCATGTCCTTTAGTCTCATATGTCCAAATCAACAAAGTTGTTTGATTAGGTTTCTAGCTTTAACATAGTGACTGAGATGTCGCTATAATAACTCATAATAGGTGTTGTTATTCTCTAAGAACTTGACTTATAGCTGTTTCGATGCAGTTAGTAAAATCTTCATGCTAGAGCTAATGACATTTCAGGATGGATTAGGCACCCTGCATCAATGTAGCAATTTGAGCATTCTTTAGAACTTTTGTCCTAGCCTGGTGAAAACTGTGAGGTCATTTATGATTCCTAGTGCACTCATGATGATCTTTCTCTTGATCTTTCACTAATTTCTTCACCCATCAAATATTTCTTTAGCATCTAACTGTGTATGACAGCATGGTAAATAAAATGGAGTTTACAAGTTTAATGCTATAATCCTGACAGCAAAAAAACAAAACAAATATAAAACAAAACAAAAAATTCAAAATCCAATAAAACATTGTCGTCAACAATGTAAAATTTTACACTCTCAGGTACACCTAGAAAAGAAAGGATTAGAAAGCTGCATCCCAGAATGTTACAGTGGTTATCTCTAGATGCTGAGACTATAGGCAGTAGTGCTGGTAAATGTTTTAACAGTTGGCTCTGTTCTCTAGAGAAATAATTCTAAGATATTGATTCATTTATCCATTTGTATAATAAAAATAGAAAAAATATAAAAAAGTAAATACTCATCAAAAAAATTATCAATAAAAATAGATCCACCCCCCCCCCAATAAAAAACCCAACCTCTGACTTTGTAGCATTTCCTGATTTCTTAGGCACAAATCATCACACCATGGCCTACATCAAGCAAACAGTGATGCTGACCTGCTCATAAAGTTTCAATTCATAAACCAGTATGAGCCCACTCCAGCACACCACTGATTGGCTGAGCTGCATTTTCTTCTACATGCTTGTATTATTTTTAAAATGTCTGTAATGATAATACAGGGATAAAAACTAGGTAGCCAGGGACATAGATGAAGTTAGATTTTATACTTTGTTTGCCTTTTAAATTTTGAACCCTGATATGTATTACCAATTTTTTATCACAATCTAAATTTCAAAAATTGTCAAAAATATTTATTATAATTGTGAATAAAAGCAGTACATGATATTGTAATGTCTCATATACATTTAATACATATGTACATATATGAAACATTAAGTAACAGTATAAGATGTTGTATGTTAGAATGCCAAAAGAAGGTACAAATTTAAAACCATGTTGGAGGCTAAATGAGGAAGAAATTCATGCAAGCTAGAAAGGTCAGTAAAAGCTTCATGGAGAAGTATAAACAAGATTTGGGCAGCAGAGAGAAAGGAAGCGGGTGACACACAGAAGATGAGCAGACTGACCATGTGCCTGGCATTTATACTCCTACTGAACGATATCACTTTTCCCCATCTCTGACAGTGCTGGAGCTGACATTCCCCCCATCTCTGTTTTTTCCTATCTTCTCCCTACTTAATTCTGCTCCAGAGCAGGCTGCAAGTTAGCCAGATGCTCACTGCAATCAGCTCAAATGGAAATGAGTCAGGGACTGACATGAGTAGAGAAGCCATTGCACATCATCTCTAGTAATAATATTAATGTTTATTTAGTGTTTGTTCATAGCAGACACTCTGTGGTCTAACTCACAGGGCCTAATACACAGAAGAGTAACTCAAGTTCTTGTTTTTATACTTCCTGCTACCAAAGAGGCAAGAACATGTGCTCAGATGAAGCACCACAACCTCATCTCACCTACTCTCAAAAATGAGTTTCCTTTGGCATGCAGGAGAGCTCTTCCATGAACTAGGAAAGAACTTATGGAAAGCTGGATTGCCACCTAATCACATCCCGTTAAATGACAGATCAATATTCATTCTGACAGACATTTTTCAACATGTAACTGGTTTATAGCTAACCATCCTGTGGAGCACATAAATTCATTCACTTATCCAAGCACATAGCTTGCAAACTAGTTTATTCTAGTGGATACCTCAGGTAATTATACTGATGAAAATTAGACATTTTTTGGATACTTCATTTATATTTTTTAATGATAAATGTGAGAATTTGATTACTCTTGTTTTAATTTGTATCCAGTGATGGCATATTCTTTGGTCATTAAAAGATTTTAAACAAATATTTATTTGGCATGAAAACATTCTCAGAAAATTTAACTAAATTTTTAAAAGTTATAAAATATTATATAGTCTGATTTAATTTTTTTAAAAATATTATATCTATATACTTTAAGTAGACAATTATAACTGAAAATATTAGTAGAGATTATCTCCAGGGGATAAATTACAGGTAATTTTACTTCCTTTTTGTGACTTTCCTAATTTGTAAAATTCACTATAAATATTACATGTAATGTTTTTTAATTTTAATTGTTCAATTAGAACTGACATTCAATATTATTTTATATTAGTTTCTGGGGTACAGCATAGTGGTTAGACATTTATATAATTCATGAAGTGGTCCCCTAATTTATCTGGTAGTCACCTGGCACTGTAAATGGTTATAATAATATTACTGACTATATTCCCTATGTTGTACTTCACATCTCCCTCATGTGTAATGTTTAAACTTTATAGCATAAGTAAAATTTCAACATGTGGGAAGAAATTAAAAATTTGATGCTATAGAAATAAATAATAATAAAATAAAATTTCCACATTCTATAGAATCCATCCATAATACATGAGAGTAGAGCCCAAACTACTTCCTGAGGAAAGTTAAGCCTGCTCTTGGGAATTGCCTATGTTGGCCACCCACAGGCAGGATTGGAAACTTTCCATTCAGGCACTTTCCTCTTTGGCTCCTCAATTTTATAAAATGTCAGCATTTCTGCTAACTCAATTGTTTATGCTCAACATTTATTTCTTACTAAATTGTCAACAAAGAATAACTACAATTTGAGTATCAGAGAAGTCCAACTTGAATTCATTATTATTCTCAAAAGTCAAATTGAGAAAAGCTATTTACATAAAATATTTCTTGAAAGACATGGTCTTTTATCCAGGTTTCATACAGAAGCCACTATAGACATTTTGAGCAGACATTCTTGTTTACACAGGACTTTCATACACACTACCAAGGGTCTCCGAGGCAATACTATTTCAAAGACCTTTGCACCAAGATGCATGTCACTGGCATCACCATAGATTTGCTTTTACAAAGTGCATGTGGAGTGATGCCGTCTATAACATGAAGCTTTCTGAACTTGTTTCTCTAAAGATACTATAGAAAAAATATATCCTAGCCTCAGAACCAAGAATAGTTGCATTGTCTTAGTCATCCAATTATATTTCTGTTTTTCTATTCCCTGATTTGCAAAATTTATTTTATTTTTATCTTGTTGCCCCATAGATATCTCAGTAAACCACCTTTAAATTGTTTATTGTGTGTGAACAAATGCAGAGAATAAATAAATAAGTGTTCAGGAAATGATGAGACTTAAAGAGATGGGTGAGAATGAGACTAGGGGAAGAAAGATAACTTCAGCAACAATAACAGGAAAAAGAACAACACGAACGATAATATAAGGTCTGTCAGGGTGATGGCAGGTTAGGAGATATCACAGTGGACTCATAAAAACATGAGACACAAAAATCAGAAGAAATAGGCCTGAGTTCTTACTCTGGCATTAACTAGCTAAGTGATGCCTTAAAGCCTAGATAATAAACCAGATCAAGTGTGATTAGGAATCTTGCTCTCTCTGTCATCCTGCTATATTTTGTTCTCCACATATATTCACTTCTGTTGGCTGTTTAGTATTTAGTAAAGATATGCAAAGTCCCAAGCGGCCTAATCTCTAATATGAAACCAAGAGGCTTCTGCCCACACCTGAGCAAGATCATTAACACCTTCACATATGTAAAACACTTTACGTATACAAACTCTTTATTCTTCACAATAACCTACAAAGTTGGTACTATTATTATTCTCATTATACGGACGAGAAAAATGAGGCACAGGGAGGTTATGTGATTTGTCCAAGGTCCACCACAGATAGTAAGTGGTGATACAGGTATTTAAAATATGAACATAAAGGAATTTTCATTGTCAGAACCATGGTTATTCTTTCAGGAAGGAATCATTTTGAGCTGTTAGGTATTATCTAATGGTGACTTCTGTGTATGCCAAGTGTTATGAATAAATTACTGCTTCCTCCTCCCCATTACTCCCACCAGCTCTTCCAATCATGCTTCTATACATACGAGAAGCTGGGAGATGCTAAATAGCATTTTGATTCAATATACCGCTAAGATTATAGCTTTCACCACTAATATCTAAGAATTGCATTAAAAAATATGTTATCTGTTAGTGATTAAAATTATAAGACTACTAAACTCTAAATCCAGGTAATTTCTTGAAGAACAGAATATAATGTTTTTGAGGCTAAATATTCACAAATTAAGAAGTATGTTTGACTTTAACAATGAGGAATATATCTCATGAGGAATTTAGTAATTAATAAATTTGTTTTAGAAATTGTGGCTTCTGTGTTCTCTTAGCAACATAAAAGCAGCAGCACGTTCTGCTCTTAGGCAGATCGCAATTACTTCCGTTTGTGATTTTGCAGAATGTAGCAAAACTATTCTAGCTGTTTAAGCCAATCTTGTATAACTTGTTTTGTTTACTTCTTTTTTAATGTGTTCATCTAACCAGATATAATGAAAACAGCAGCTCTACTTACTTACCTGTGATCCAAGTGGTGAATGGAGAGAATAACTCCGGAATTTAGGTGGGTTTGTTTTAGGGTCACCAAAATAGTAAATTCATGTTTATTTCTCAGCTTCTGAAAAAACTGTTCAGCTGTAGCAGTGGATGCTTTTATAATTCTAGGAGTATCTAAAAAAAGAAACATACACTAAATAGTCTAGAATTTGGCTTTATAAAGTACTTTTTACATGCATCATTTTTCAAAAAACATCAAGTAATAAAATAAATACCAAGTTTCAGACTCTCCTGGTAAATCCTTTCAAAGAAACTTTATATTACATGTAACACAGGATGGCAAACTACATGAATTATAGAAATTGTGTTTCGGAAACTTTTTTTCCAAAATATCATTTTTGAGACAAAAAAATCAAAGCCCACTGTTTGAAGAAGTGTGATTCCAAGTTTTCTCCTTACACATTTTCTATAGCCTGGATACTACAGCCATGTCAGTGTCAACAATGAACAAAAAAATGTACTTCCTAAAATAGTACCTAAAAGACCACGTAAGAGCCATTTAGCTTTTCTGATACCTCATGATAGAAACTGGATTTAAATCTATCTGCCATCTCCCACACTAATGTCTTCAGCCAGAAGGCTTGCTCTAAATAGATTTTTTAAAAGATCATTGAAATTAGTCACTCTCGGCCTTCTGAGCAGTGGATGAAACTAAGATCAAATTGTCTTACCATATTTGTTGAAAGAAACAGATAGAATTTAATTCTCATGTGCCTCTCCCCAGGCTTAGAGAAAGTCTAGACAAGGGAAGTTTGCCAGGGAGAGGAGAAACTTTTACTCTGTGCTCCTTCCTGGTAGAGTCTTGCTCCAATCTTAGGACTCGGAAGATGGGGGAAATAGATCGGGATAGAAATGGATTTAGTGTACAGAAAACACCTATCATTCAAGCCACCTGCTAACTGAGCATAAGGCATTCACAGTGTGTGAAAAGGGTTGACAGAAACCAGAAACAGTTCTCGTTGTGATCAAATCATTCTCTTTTTCTATGCTTTAGAGTAGGGAAACTGGATAGTTCTCAATGGGGAAACTACTAGCATTAGGAGAGAACAATCCTTCCTTGTGTAAGACTGTTCCATGCATTGAAGAACAGTTAGCACTTCTGGATCCCCATTCCAATGAATCTTCAGTCATTGTGACAACCCAAAGTTTTCTCACACATTTCCAAGCACTCCGGTGGGAGTGGTATGGCAGAAACCTCACTGAGGGATCCAACTTTGATGAAAAAGGTTACAGGATTAATCCAAAGTTCTTCACCATTCTAGCCCCACAAATTTATAGAATAAATATGTGATCACCTGGTCTGTGTCCATCATTGGAAATACACAAACATGGAGAAGCCCTCAAGATACCCATAAACTAAGAGAAACAAATAATCCCAATACTTTTTTGTTAGATTTCACATATTTTAAACAATATATTTTGACTTCCCTAAGCTACCTTTACCAAATCAAATTGACAGTTTTGGCTTTGACTAGTAATGGTGATACAGAGCTACTGGTCCTTGTACTGCTCATCTGGCAAATTGATGAGAGAAGGGCCAAGTAAATAACAGCACGAATATTTGCATTGAGATGCTTAAGAGCAGAACCATCTTCCACCCGACTAGTGTAGTAAGTAGGGTCCTATGGGGTCTCTATCCAGCTTAGGTTTGAAGATTATTCACTCATGCAGAGTCATAGTTTAGAACAAGATGTCGCACCTTGTCCAACCTTTCTTCTCAGCCCATTACTTATTTATTTTGCTCCCTCTACAGGGGTAAGGTGGCTTGCAAAAAAGAGGGACACACCAGCACAAACATGGCTAGCAGAAGCCCCATTTAGCTCATGCTGTAGTGACAGAAAAAATAATTTTTTTCCTTCCATCCTGATTAACTGAGTTTTTTCACAGATGTTTTAAAACTGGGGCTTGCATGAACTTCCCCCATCTGTGTTGCAATGTGGAAACGAGAGGCAATGTGGAAGGTTGATGGGAGGAAGAAAACTTGGCCTGACTTACCATAACCTCAGAATGGTTTTTTTACCTGGAACTCCCAACCCAGGGGTCCAGGACACAGGTGAAGATTTTTAAGTTACCTGAATGTGACAAGAAGTTTAGTCATGACTGCATCATAATTTTTAACTCTCTGTCAACAGCTCACTATTTCCCATCAACCGTTACTTTACCTTAACAAGATATAAAACCATTATTCCCTTTAAAAGTTATGTTTTCAAAAATTCATTATGCGTGAGTCCAGGAAAACTTGATGGGGGCCTGAACTCTGTTGAGTAGCATCAGAATAAACAGAAGGGGGTAGAATTCAAGAGATTTTTAGAAAGTAGAATCTAAAGAATTTGGTCACTGATAAAACACATGCAAAAGGCAAAAGAAAGAAAGAAAACTAAATCCAAAGTTTATAGCTTTAAAGACTAAATGAAAGGAAACATAGTAGGAGCATGATGGTACCTAGATTAAATTTCAGTTTTAAAAATGGTCATTCTGAGGTGCTATGAGATATGCATGTGGAAGTGTCTAATTGGGGGCTGGTACTACAGAATTAGATCTCGAGAGAGAGTCAAGGTTAGCAATATAAATTTAGAAGTTATCGGAATGTAGTATCTATCTAAAAGTCATGGGAATATCTAAAGCCTTACTAAATCATAGGAATCACAGGAATGAGAGGATGAAAAGATGGACCATAAAAATACTAAATCTGTAGCAAAGCAGGAACTATATATATATATATATATATATATATATATATATATATATATAAAACGATAAATTGTATATTATGTATATATTACATATATATAATTGCCTATCTGATACTAGTCAACATTCATTTTTCAAAAATGTGTAATAATATATCTTCCCTTTTGAACTCATATTCTATTGTTCTCACAAAGCCATGGAAACTTGACAGGGATAACAATTACTACTTCCTTTTTCAATGAGTAAAATGAGACAAGGAACAATCTTGTTTCACCCAAAAGCAACAGCATGCTTAGAGGAATAATAGGGATGACAATTTCTGGTCCAGTATTCTTTCCACTAAATTGCATGGCCTCCTGAACAAGACATCCTTTCTTTCTCCATGCTTCACTGGCACTCATAAACAGAAATGCAAATATAGGAGCACCAACACAGAAAATAATCTAGAGAAAAGTAATTATATAAGATAACATTTTTAGTTCCTTAAGTGACTAGCTTAGTAGTGATTTTAAGAAAGGGCACTTTCCTCATTTGCATTTCTGTTTTCTAATTTGTAAAATTAGCATTCCTGCCTTCTATATGCATCTTAAGGATTATGTAATATTCGGGGAGATTTCTGAGTTCCCAAGATTATTACTATAAGACCCAATTCTGTTCTTCGCCAGAAAATCAAGTCAAAGAAACCATCACGTGAGAATTAATCTTACTTTATTTTGTTATTGTTTCAGTTTTCAGAATTAATAATTTGCTTCAAGTACATATTAAGCAATTTCTCAACAAGATCTCCTGTTAGAAACTAAACACAGAAAAATGAAGTGTGGTGGTTATCAGAACAAACTCTGAACCCAGAGGAATGAAGTTCTAACATGAGCTATGCAGATAATTAACTGTGTATGGCATGTAGTAAACACCATGTGTTGGCTCTTAGGATTAAGACACATTATCATTACTCTTACAAGCAATGAGACTGTGGAACCCACTAAAACTAACAAGAGCCACAATACCATCATGGAGATCTTCATTCTAACTCTTCCAAACTTGGCCACAAAATTTAAGTTTCCACATTTGAAAATTGACATAAAAGTTTTTGGCAATCAAATTATTCTTAAGATAAAATCCTGCCTACCACTCTCTGTTTCTAGAGGACTATAAATGATCATTTTTTTATGGACAAAAATCAATATAAACTAAATTTATTTTCAAAGAAAGGCTAATAAAGGCTGACAAAATTACCTCTTCATAGAAAAACATGCTGGGAAAGGAGCATTTAAATGCTACTGCTAAGGCCTACAGAAAACTTAGTAATATGTCCATGCTGTATTGGGTCTTTTTAATTGCAGAATTGCTTGAGTTTAAAATAAAAGTTTGTTTCAACATTTTCCATTTTTACTGTGTGCAGAGGCTAAAACTCCCACTAAAAAAAAAAAAACTGGCGGCATTTTAAAGCAGTTATTAATAAATAATGAAGTAGCTGAGAAGCAATTACATCAAAATATTCATTTTCGGTCATGGTATTACCAGGATGAAGTGATGAATTCATATGGGAATGTAGTAACCATTTCTAGGGATTTAAACAATGTGCTATGCATTCCTCATATACATGGGTAAAAAGAGAAAGGGGAGAGAGAGATTGGTTTATTTCTAAAATAGACTGTAGCTCAATGCAACTATGTACATGATAGCAAATATGGATGTTTACTTAAAAAGAGAAATTGGAGCTTCGTCAAGTATTTTTAGTGTGTTAGCAGTAAAAATAAAGAAAAGGGATTTGTTCATCTTCCAATAACAAAGAAATTGGTAATATTTTTTCTTTTGCACTTAAACTGCATCGCTACAATGACCATCATGAATTAAATGAGTCTCTGCTCACTGACAGGTCTCTATTCCATCTGCACTATGTAAAGACTTAAATTAATTTTCCCTCAAATAACCAGACTAATAAAAATACCATGTGAAAATTAAATTATAAAAACAGTCTAATATCAGGCAGAGTACATTTGACAAAAAATGTTCCAACTCACTAAATTATCTTTTTTTTCCCGTCTCTATTAAAAGTTGTTGTCGTCTAAATTCAGGTTATAAATATACCAAGTTAGAACTATTATTATAGTTATTGTCCATTGCTCTTGCTCTCCCTTTAATATACCCATGTCTTTATAGTGCAAACTTTCAAGGCAAAATAATAGTAACAATTTTAACAGCCAACAAATTTTTATTGATGCTATATATGCAGTTTGCAAAGTCCTTAAACAATCTCATTTAAGTCTCACAGCAACTTTGAATAAATGGGATTATTATCAGCTCCATAATAATAGAAATTATAGATGAGGAAAGAGAGGCACAAGGAAGCCAAGATACTTGGGCTGTCACCATAAGTGACTCAAAATCATAGATCATTTCTAAGAACTTTGTTGAAAACCTCAAGAGATTCCTAGGTGAAATATGAAACTGGTCCCCATATATGGAAGGCAAGAAAAAACTGAAGAAAGAGGCAGGCCACTCCATATTGCTAGGTGGCAGGTTTAATAAGCAAGGAAACTTACATATGAGAATTGTCTTGGTGGCCACAAAACACGTAGATCTCCACCTGTGCCCTCCTGAATGTTAAAAGTATATATAGAGCCCTTTTGCTGGGTTCAGTCACATATTCAGTCAAGATGGTCTCAATAACACATTGCTGGACCCTTACTTAATCCAAAATGTTATATCAAATTGAATCCAAATTGAATGCATACAATTTGTCAATTAATACCACAAGCCAATGTCTTAAATACATAAGGAAAATTAAATTAATGAACTATTATACTTTATGGAACATGCTTCTCTCTTTAATAAAGCTACTGAAACCTTGAGTAAATAAAATGTTTAAATTTCTTTTTAAAAAATTAAGTTTTCACTTGGCTTAACAGTAGATTAAAAGGCTAAACCGCATCTTTGTATACTGCCACTAGTTATTTGTGTATATTGCTTAAATTAACAATTACTCCCCTTAACATTAAAGTGTCTAAGTTCATGAATCATTAATTTTCTCTCTGGTAAATTATCCCATACACAGTATCTAGCTATAATTTAAATACACATATAATTACTCTTTATAAAGTGTTCATCTATTAATAGAGTAACTATAAGTGCAAAAGAGAAATGTATATAAAAAAAATTTTCAGTGAAAACTGAATCAAGTCATTCTTTATTCTCTTTTAGGTCTGATCAAATATTCATGCAGTCTCGAAGGATGAGACAAAATTATATATATATATATATATATATATATATATATATATATATATATATATACACATTCAAAATGCTGACTATCTTTTTAACCACATGTGTGCTAGTGTCTTTGGCTTGGCTTTAGCAGAATTATTAGTGTAAAAAAAAAAAAAGAGAAAAACAAAACAGGATCAAGATGAGATTTCTATCATATATCATTAATGTTTGATACCTATTGACAAGAATAAGCACTAAAGATCTATAAAACAGTTTTTTTACACCTATAAAATGTGGTTATAAATTGTGCAATCTCAGAATCTTTGCTCAATAGCCAAAGAGATAGATAGTACATAGTGCCCCATCAATTATGCAAAGCCTAAGTGCTGAAATACACACAATTTCTTCTGCCATATAATAGGCCACATATAATTGACCTGAGACGTCAATTTTGGGAGTCTGTTCTGCTTTTATATTTCTTTAATTATAATAATCAAATTATTTGCAGATAATACACTAAATATTAGTTATCATGATCAATTACCCTATCCAAATTGTGTTTCTTTTTTTTTAACTATTATTATTTTTGCTGCAAGAAAGGAAAAAGCATTAGAAAGTCCCAAAGGACACAGGGCACAGTATAATCTGTCCAGAGTTTCCGATATTAGCCCTTATGTCAACCCCTGCCTGCCCTTGTTTCCTGAGACCCCCTACCTGTCTCCCCTCAGTTTCTAAGTCAGTAATGATAATGATACCAGAAAATCAGAAGTGGGGCTTAGAATTAAGTCTTGTTGCTCAGAAATTTAACAAAAATAGCTCTGAAATTTGGGCATTCTCTAAAATAAATCATTTCTCATCCCCACTATGTTGGCCCATCTACAAAGGTGAGCTTCTACTTCAGTTTTCCAGCCTAGAACTCTAAACTCTGCCCTGCACACCCATCTTTGTTGAGGTTCTGATGCTATTTAAAGATCTAGCCAATTACCTCTGCTGTCCTTCAGGAATGGATGAATCCTGCTTAAAACTATCTGAATGATAGATCCCTCAAATGATGCCTGCCTGACTGAACTGCAATGGTTACTGGACTTACCCCATTCACCAGACTAAATATCATCCTCAACTCTCAGTCATCCTCAGATCCTGTCCCCACCCCCATTTTAACACCCTCTTATAGTTTTTCCCACTTCTATGAGTTTTCTATATTAAATTCACTATTTGACAATGAAAATACCCCTGGATAAAGCACAGAAGATTCATTTACTATCTAAACTAATCTCTGAACTTCACTTTACTAGAAGGTATATAATCTCCACTGTTGAGGTATATATTCCCAGGAGCCTTACATCTAATCCCACCAAGCTTGTGTCTCCCCCATTTCAAGACTTGGATTTCTCCCTAAGTGCCCATTCCTGGGCTAAGGATTGCCTCCAACTTCCTGCTCACTTTAATCAGTTAACAAATATATACTGTGCATTTGCTATATGCTGAGCATTTGGCAATAAAGATCAGGAAGAATCCAATACTATGAACTGTCTATCTTACCATGGCAGAAACTGCTAGTTGTCTTTCAATAGCAATAATTCTCTTCTTTTTAGTAATAGAACTCCCTACTTTCATCTGAGCATATGGCTATCCAGCAAGAAACTATATTCCCTAGTCTCCTTTGCAGCTAAAGTGGCCAAGTGACTTAAGTTCTGGTCAACAGGATGTGAGTAGAAATGGCATGTGCTGCAATCTAGATTTTATTACTAGAAAGGAAACTGACTGCTCTCCCATTACCTTTCCCTCAGATTGTAATAAGAATATTGCGGTAGTAAGCCAAGTTCTTCAAAGTGGATCCTCAAATAATCTCATGGTAGAGCTACCCATCAGCCCTGGAACCACCTGCCTACCTCTAAATTGTTATGTGAGAAATAAATTTTTCTTATTTGAGCACTGCATTTTGGGTCTCTTTGTTACAGGAGTTTAGCCTATTCTCTAAGAAATACGTCTCCACAAGTTTCCTATGACTCATTCATATGTTCCCCTGGAGTGTCATTCTTTAAAGCAAAGATAAGCAAAATTTTCTATATAAGGCAAGATACTAAATATGTTAGGTTTTGCAGGCCACATACATCTCTGTTGCATATTCTTTATTTTTAAAAAATTTTTAAACAATCATTTAAAAATGTAAATACTGTTTTGAACGCAAGAGGTCTTACAAAAATAGGCCCCAAATTTGGCCTGCAGGATCGTTTACTGAACCCTGTAAGCAACAAATATAATTTACCCTAGATAAAGAGTAATTTGTTGATATCATTAGTTAGTTATGTTTATGTCTAGAAAAGAAGACCAAAACAATGTGATAAGAGGCTTAGTTAGAGCACGTCTAGATGCTATGGAAGCAGAAAAGAAGGCAAATACTACCTGTTAACTTGTTTTCATAACTGCTGTTAATATGTATATTTTGGGTCATGTCTTCTGTCATTCTGTGATAAGCTTTCCACACACAAGGATTAATTTTGTAATTCTCCTTTTCAGCAAAGTCCATGTAGAAAAAAATAAGTATGACCGATTGTCTTGTTTATTGATGACTTTGCCACCTACTTGCATGCCTTTTCATAACAGTGTATTGTCTGCTCAAATAACTAAGTAAAAGATTTATTTTGCCTTCAAATATTCCTTTGTATTGCCAACTAGTTTAAAATTTGATTTAAATGGTAAAATAAATGATAATCCCAATGAACTAATCTATAACATATACAAAAAATATAATAGTGTTTTATATTGCTATATATTAAGACCAAAAACTCTCTCCTTTCCCCTTGGAATATGAACTGGCAAGTCTGCACGGGAATCCTAGATTTATGAAAAGAACTTAGTCTTTTGTAGCTTTCTGAGATGAACATGTTCTTAGAAAAAGGAATAATAGAGTGTCTTAGTTAATAGCAGTTTCAAAACTTCCCCTCAGATGATTACAGTGTGGGTTGAGTATTTTCTTAGAAATGCTATAAATTTTTGAAATATCAGAGAAAATAATTTCTAATTCAATGGCCAGAAACATCTTCCAAAGAAAAATAAAAGCATTGGACTTGTCTACCATTAGTTTTGGGGATAATTGTGAACTGACCTATAAAGAATGTTCAGAACACTTAATAAATTAATGTTCTTAGTTTTTTTCTGTGTAAATTTAGATTTTAAAAAACACCCAGGCAAAAAGTCTACATAGTGGTCTACACATAATTTCTTCACTATATTTTATACTCTTTAAAACAGAGGAGAACTGGGCATTAAAATAATCCTGGAATTATATTGAAATTGGGACTTAACAGGTTGCATCTCACCTTCTTTGTAATTCTTCCCCTTACATAATAGTCCACAGCTCTTATTGTTTACTAGTCATATTATTTTTCAGTGTAGCACTTTGTGCTGCCTTATATATTTGTTTCTTGTGTAACTGCTTCATATGCCAGTCTTACATCCTTGGAAAGACTGATTTTAATCTCCTTGAGAACAAGAAATATACATAATACTTTTCTATCCAAATAACTACCAGCAATGATAGCCCAAGAAAGAGAGGAATTCAATAAATATTTGTAGAACAAAGTTGAATTAATTTTCCTTTTCAAGATTTGGAAGATAAAACAACATAGCTACCTTGGCTTTGATAAAACAACATAGCTACCTTGGCTTTGAAAGGATAAGTCACTTTGCATTCTTCCTATTTCTCCATTGAAGCAAGGCTTACAATCCTGGCTGGACTCGCTGCACAACTCTAGACAATTCCTGATAATCTCACATGCAAACACAACGTATCTCACACAAAGTTTTATAGAGAGGTCATTCTAATTATCAGATCCAACTATCTCCTTAGCCCAGGCTAGGAAAATTGTTAGGGCTTACAACTCTATCGAAACCATAATATCTGAGTGTAGTTTAAAACAAGCTGCTTTTTTTCATCTCAGATTTCCTATTTGAATGCTACTCCAAATCACCCATGTTTATCTCTTTTGTTCCACAAGTGTTTTCTTTCTACCATTTGGAAGATGAAATGGGTATTTTTACCTTAGTACTATATTAGATATGGCTCTGAATTACATACAGATATGTTAAATATATACTTCTGTCTCTAATTTAGGAAATTAGGCCCAAACATCAATGATATATTTCTTATTTAAATACCAACATCCAATGATTCATTCACATATTTCCTATTTGCATACCTTCTCTCCCTTATCTGTATAATCTCACATTCACTCACTAGAAAAATAGTCTAATTTTGTTTTCTGATTTCTTATTTTTAGCATTCTTGTTCATTCTTCCCTCTTGTCTCATAAAGTATGTGCATAAATGCAGAAGATATAAATGCAATATGTAAATATGTATGCACATATACATACACTTTTTGCTATGGTCAATCTACAATTTATAAATGTGGCTGTTTCAAAACATTATCAGTTGATAAATTCTCAAGACATTGGCCTGCATTTTTAACAGAAACAATATTATACATGATGATTAGGTCGTCAAAAGAGTCAATATACTACAATATGCTGAAGCTGATTTAAATCCAATAGATTCTGGTTTATAAATCTAGTAGGCTGAACTCAAAAATACTTCAGTGGGACAGGGAGAAATCTGGAAGACAAGATGAGAGAGAAGGATGGGATAACTGAACAAGCTATGGACTAGACACAAAAAAAGGAGGCAACAGTTCAATATCTAATACTCAAAGAGGTAAAGGTGAACTCAAGCATGGTTCAAGTTGGGAAATGCAGACAGAGAAAGCAGTATATGCAAAGCATGGTGGTGTGCAGAAGCATGGAACATTCATGGACCTACCCGTGTGTGAGAGTGAGGGAGATAGGAACGGAAAGAGTCTAGACAAGTAGTTAGGAACAGATAATGCTTCTGTAATCAGCCTTTTCAGAGACACTGTATTACTCAGATAACCAGAGGACTAAAATAAAACCAAAGCAGAAGCCCGCTCATATGAACTGGACCAGCAGAGTAAGGCCTAAGAAAAAGCTGTGACACAGTAGGCACATAGCAGCACAAAGACAGGGCTCTTCTTAGAAACAACAGGTACCAGTTAGTACAGTGAATTCCAATCAGATGCACGCCCCCCCCCCATCCCTTACACACTATTAGGGTGGGATTCTAATGTATTCCTTGTCTTGGTTAGAACCAGATCAAGAACTAGAAATGGTTGGCACACAATGCCTCCATACCCAAGCCTAAACGTACTGACTCAGGTCACACTTTATGGCTTGGTCCAGGTAAAACCATAAACTTCCAACTTAGGAACCCAAAAATGTCTCCTCTCTAAACAGCACTAGCAAAGGCAATAGAGACACTCCTTCACTGAGCCACAAGAGGCTATAGGAACAAGAGCAAGAGCTTGAGATGTTTCTGGCAACCCTGAAGGAATAAGAGAAGTAGGTAGGGTGTAGATGAAACTCAGGGATCCCAGCACTAATGAAGAGAGACTAGAATACCCACAGACAGTGGGTGAGGGAAAAGTCCTGGGGCAAAGAGGACTCTCTAACTGGAGAACCACTAATATGAAAGAAACCACCCTACTCTCAAATATGTTTGGAAATGCTGGCAGTATCTGCATATAGATGGGTATGAGAGGTTCATGATACTGAAGTCTAGGTAAGTGTGATGGGGAAACTGAGTCTAATATTTTTCTTCTTTTGGTGGATTCTTCTAAGTCTAAAATTGAAATTTGTTTTAAAAGGAGCTTGTACTCTAAAAGGAGGGAGGCTTATTGATCATCAGGTGGCCCAACAGTGACAGATGCTGCTGCTAGTAAAGAGCAATGGTTACCTCAACAGAGACCCCTGCAAGTCAGAAACAGCAAACTCCTCAAGGGTGAGGACCAGGCCTATTTTGCTCTACTGTATACCTAGCATCTAGGACAATATCGGGCATATAATGAGCCTTCTACAAATATATGTTGAATGAATAATAAGACTCAGCATTTAATGAGTGCTTACTATAGGAGATACGTTTCTAAGGGCTTTCTTTTTATTAGCTAAGTAGGCACTATTAGTTAATTGTTCTAGGTCATGTTTCCTCAGCATTATTCAAATTTTGTACCAGATAATTCTTTGTTGTGTGGATGCTGTTCTGAATACTTTGTGATGCTTAGCAGTATCCTTGGCTTCTAGTAGGACCCCCAACCCTAATTGTGACAACCAAAAATGTCTCCAGACATTACCCAATGTCCCCTGAGGGACACACCTGCCCCTGGTTGAGAACCACTGCCTAGGTTTTCTAGTCAATAACTGATAGTGCCAGGATTTGTGCCCAGGTAGTCCACTGTGGGGATTGTGCTCTTAACCTCTACACTGCTGGATGAGAATACAACAGCCAGAAGTTAGTGACTGCTTACTATGAGGTAGATGCAATGCTGAGCACTGTCCTACATCTCATCTCATTATCACCATAGCTGTGCATATGGATAGCAACCTTTGAAGCCAAACACTATAGAAGAATAATTTAAAGTATCTTTCTTAACAAGTTGATTCATATCTTCTAGATACTTTTTCAAATATTTTTGAAGAACTCAGCACTACATTTTAATTTTCTGATTGCTAAAACCCTGACTTTTCTGGCCCATTTCTAGTAACAGCAATGTTCCTTACACAAATAAAAAATGGATTATATTGCCCATATTATATCAATTCAGATTTCTATATGGCACTAGGATTTATATTTGGCCAGTCTTATTATAATATCCTAAAATCATCTTAAAGTAGAAGCTCAAATCACTGGAGAACAGTTTCCTACAGATGTGAGCTCCAAGAGCAAAATGGCCTCTGTGAAGCTTTCAAGGGGGTTACATAATTGTAATGCTGCAAAGCACTTGAAAGAAGCCTGGACTCTCTAAGAACAACACACAAGCAAAGTATAATCCATAGAGCTTATTTCTCTCATTTTTTAAATGTATCTAGAAACTAAAATCTGAAGGCTTCCATTTCAAATCCTTCTACCTGTATTTAAAAGATGCAGCATAAAAATATCCCTCATTAAAGATAATAAACCCACTGAGAAATATGGTACCAGAATTTGATATCACAGTATACCCCAAAGCACAAAAAGGATGTCTGAAACTGTCAACAGAAAGGTCAGTAAGAGCACTTACATTATTGACTATATTGATAAAGCAACAACTACTACTCATGAAGAACAGTTGCAAAAAATTATTTTTGTAAGTAATGTCAACATAAATTGTGTAAGTAATATACAAATTGTGAGTACAATCCTTCACTGAACAAATATTATCTGCATTTTGAATAAGCACTTTTAACTAAGTGTGTGCACTCTAGGGTCAGTGTATACTGAGTTTCTAAGTCATTTCCATCATTTTCTATTTCTCTGGGCCTTGGTTACCTTGGCTCTCACCTATAAAATGGGAATAATAATAGTACTTAGGGTCATTGTCGAATTTTATATATATGTATATGTGTGTGTATATATGTATATTATATAATAAGTGATATAGAGCACTTAGAACAGTTCTTGTCACATAATAAATGCCCAATTTATCTCTCTCTCTCTCTCTCTCTCTCTCTCTCTCTCTCTCTCACACACACACACACACACACACACACACACACAAACACATGTACACACACTTTGATATTCAAAGAATCCTAATCAATATGTATGACTAAATTGGTATGGGCAAATAAATAAATAAATAAATAAAGGTGAAAAAGTAAATAGGCTAGCCTCAATGCCAAATAACAGACCATGTCTACAGCTCTTCTAGGAGAACTAAAATGTATTTTTAGCACATGTTGAGAGAAGAGCCACAATAGAACACTTCTCTAACAGATATGAATATGTACAGTCATCTTAACATGTACATCATCAGCTTTTAATAGCCATAATTGTAAATGAGTACATCAACTAAGTGGGAATATGTTGAACCATGAAATTTTCTTTTGCTGGTCTGGGAGCATAGCTTCAACATCTGAGAAGGAGGAGGACCTGATGACTGCAAGATGGCAATTTTCAGAGTATGATGAGGGGGTTTAATTTTGTTCATCTCCCACACCTCCCCACGCACAATTCAATCTGTGCAACATGACTGAATTTATATTACACCACTTCCTGTTCTCATTATGAGCTTTTCCCCTTACTCCTTTATACCATCTGTGAAAGATTATTCTCTATCATTGTACTAATTATGCTACTGCAGAATATTTATGTACTCTTTTGGTAACCTTGGTAATCCTGAACAAAACTTTTAAAGAAAATTATGCCACTATAATCATTATTAGAAAACTAGTCCATGTTTATGTTTTCATGTTACTTAATGACAATGATCGTAATGAAAAAAGTTGTACTAGAGGATAACAGAGATGATTTATTATAAACAAACGATATGCAACATAAGTCATAAAAATATATTTATAATAATGACCCAGATTAATGCTTTAAGCATTCATAAGATTTCTCTTCATAAATGTTGATTAAGTACATAAGAATCAGTATGTTAAAATAAGGAAAATCCTGTACTATCCTAAGAATAAGATTAGTATTTGAAGAATATCAATATAAACATGTTTTCCAAAAAAGGCCTTTCAATTCTATGCAGAACTATTAATATGAAATATGTACTTGTAATAATCTAATTCAAAGCTCTTTATACTATTGGAATTTTTTTTCAAACTTCTAACATAAATTTACTTAGTGAAATTTTTGCTTGAGGATTATTATTCCCTCAGTTTGCTGTCAAGGCTATAATCATAGTGAAAGTTTCCATAATGACGCCACTGAAAAAGACCATAATAATTCTGCTCTTCTCACCCATAATAACACTATTTGCATGTGTCCCTTTCTGGGGACACAGCTTTGGATTGCTTTTCTGACAGCTGGGCTTGGCTTCATTACTTAATCCAGGTTTTCTTGGCTCTTCCCATGACCAGTGGGACACACGTGCAAGACAGATACCACAGATTGGATTTCCATTCTGATTCTCAGAATTCAGTGTTGTCTTATTATTGCTGCTCTTTCCATCTCATCTCACATATGCGTCACTCTCCCACACACGTGCTGTGCTGTATTCCATCCAAAACAAATCACTTTTTTTAAAAATGGTTAATGTCTCTTCATAACCAAAAAAGTCAAAATCAAAATTGGCCCAGAGTAGCTTTAAACTGCATGTCTATTGCTTTGATGTTGAAATGTGCTTTCCTAAGCAAGGCTTTTTATTTTTCTTTCTAAACGGCATAATATATACTGCTCTTAGCAAACCCTAAGTAAGCAATGAAACATAGAAGTTCACTGACAAATAGAAATTTAAACCACTTTAATAGATCTCTGACTTAAAACAAATTGTACTATGAGTAAGTCAAAGGTGCTACAGGAAATGCAGCAATTCATTTTCTCTCCTTTTTTCCAAGGCAGGAATAGGTCAAACACAAAGCAAAGAGATACCTTGTAAAATGCTGAAAATATCTTTCTAATGCAGTTGTTTATATGTATAAATTTGAGAATACAGTTTTGCAAAACACTACGAGCAGTCAGACCCCTAAGCTAGGTATTTTTAATATTCTGAAGTAGTGTTTTTTAGTTGGCATGATGACCTATTGGGGGAAAACTGTAATAATTTTATTAAAATTTAACAGTTTAAACAAATAGACCAGTGAACACTTGTATACTGGGCAATGCCCCAGAAATCTATTACGTGAAAGTACAATGGAAAGAAGAGAACAAAAATTGGCAGGCTTAATGGTATGACATTTCAAAATTACTGCAATCTTCCTGATTGCCAGAAGTAATTGAACTTCTTTAAATGTACCCATGTTCCTTTTCACATTCTTTACTTCTCTATCATGTATCTTGTCTCAATTTCCTATAAGTCAAATTCTTAAATATTACATATCTTCAACAATCTAATTGACTGCTAATACTATTTACATCTTTCTTTCCAAATGGATAGCACAGACTTCCCATCCCAGCCACAATACAGCAATAGTTACGAGACTTACCCTCTATTATATAAAACTATAAAATTAGACAAAATATAGAAAGTAACTATTTTAAGCCATTGGACAGCAGATAGCACAGGGTTATGATCCTTAAAAGAATCTTGGCTTTCTGTCTAGGTACACTTTATAAACTGATGCATAGAGAGGTAGATGGAGTTCAAAAAGGAAGCAGCAGTCTACACTGCAAAGAGGCAGAAGAGAGACATACAGAGGAATAGTTCCAGGAATCTGCATAGAGTTCCCAAAACCCTGTGGATTTCTGAAGTTTTGGCAATTACTAAGCTGTGCAGGCACTGGCTGAGACTCTAATAGATTGGCAGCGATTCCAGAGGTCACACAGTGCTGGGAGCCATTGGATTATGATGATTCAGAGAGATCCCTCTGGCTACCAAGAGCATTCAAGGCCAGAAAAGCCATGCCTTAGGAATGAAACCACTCTTTGTTAATAGAGTAGCTATTACTCTAGAACTACATTAACCAAACTCAAAACCAAGCCTTAATAGTGTATTGATAACCCTGTGGTTATCATTAAAGTGATTGACTATCAAAATAACATTCAGCACTTTTTAGAGGAAAACAACAAAATCCAATAGAATACAAAGGGCCTACAACAGCCAAAACAACACTGAAAGAAAGAAAGAGAGGGAGGGAGAGAGGAAATTAAAAGATTTACACTATAGGATATCAAGAGTTACTATAAGACTTACAGGACAATGTGGTATCAGAATAGCTCAGAGCTTCTAGAAACAGAGGCATATTTATATGTTCGATAGATTTTGATAAAAGGACCCAAACAATTCATGAGGAAGGATAATTTTTTCAATAAATCATGATGGAAAAATTGGATGTTTATATGGAAAAAAAATCATCTTTGATGTCATCTCATACTATAAAAACAAAAATAAATTCAAGATGCATTATAGACCTAAATATAAAAACTATAAAAATAAAAACAAAAAAGTTCTAGAAGAAAAGACAGGAGAATATCTTTAATAACTTGGAATAGGCAAAGATTTACTAGACAGAGCACAGAAAACATGAGCTATAAAATAATAAAAGATAAATTACATTACATCAAAATGAAAAATTTCTGTTCACCAAAAAATTTCATTAAAAAAATAAACAGACAAGTCTACTGGACTGAATAGCATCCCCCTAAAAGTCATGACCACCAAAACTTCAGAATGTGACCTTATTTGGAATTAGTTAAAATGAGATCATACTGAAATAAGGTGTATTAAGGTGGGCCCTAAATCCAATGACTGATGTCCTTATAAGAAGGCCATGAGGACACATGAGTTAGAGATACACAGACATAGAGAGGGGGAAAAGTCATGTGAAAACAAAAGCAAAAATTGGAAAGTTGCAGTTACAAGCCAAGGAACACCAAGGATTGCCATGAGCTATGAGAAGCTAGGAAGAGGTAAGAAAGGAATCTTTGGAAGGAACCTTGCCAACACCAGGATTTGGGACTTCTGGCCTTCAGAGCCATCAGAGAAGACATATCCTAGAGAATAAATATATTAAGCTCCAAAGTGTGTGGCAGTTTGAAACTAAAACTTCCATTCAGGTGTGAGAAATTATTTGTATATATTATATGTTATATATACACATATATGCATATATTATATATATACATATTTGGTCAAGAATTTATAATCTGAATATGTAAAGAACTCCTAAAACTCATTTTTAAAAGACAGAAAAAGTAAAGAAACTAAACAGAAAATTTCACAAAAGAAAATATATGGATGGCCAATAAGCATATGAAATGTTACTTAGCATTATTCACCATCAGGGAAATGCAAATTAAAGTCAGAGGAGATACCACTATATACTCATTAGAATAGTTAAAATTAGCAATACCCTTACAACACGAAATGTAAAAGAAAACATGGAACAACTAAACTCTTAGACATTCGTGGTGGGAATACAAAATGTTACAACTATTCAAGAAATAGTTTCTCATTAATTTAAATGTACATCTACCCTATGAGCCAACAATCCCATTCCTAAGCATGTATTAAGAAAAATGAAGGCATATATACAAAAAGGACTTGTATAGAAATTTTCATAGCAGTTTTAATTATGCCAAAAGTGGGAAACAATCCAAATATCTATAAAAAAAGAATGGAAATATAAGTTATAACATATTTAGAGAATGGCATATTACTCAACATAAAAAGAGACAAATTTCAAATGTAAAACATGGCTTAATCTCAAAAACATTATGCTGAACAAAGGAATGAAGACACAGGAATCTACACACTATAAGATTTTATTTATACAAAGCACTTAGAACAAGGCAAATCCAGCTATAGTTACAGAAATCAGAGTTGCCTTAAGGTGGAGGTGGCAAGGTGGAGTGGCAGGGATCACCTAGAAAGAGGTACAAAGATGCTTGGAATTGTTTTTATACGCAAGCCATAAACTGCCAGATAATTACAATCTGTCCCTTACTAAGTATTTTTGGACATGCCCTCTTAATCCCCTATATTTTCCATCTAAAAATAGAAATAATGAGAGTTCCAAAGTTGCACTAAAGTTTCTTAAATCTGAAGTGAGCCTGTTTTCCTATAAATTAAAAAATTTAAAGTCTTTGATAACTTTATACTTGAAAAAATTGTGATTAAATAATACTGGTTTGAAAGTTTATTCTAAAAAGCCAGCCATCCTATTAATTGCTATACATGTCAATCAAAAGATTTTCCTCATTATAAATGACTGTGCAAATAAAAGGATAAAAACCATCCATTAACTGAGTATAGCCTTCCTAACCAAATATTATAATTCCTGATTTATAAGTTCATCAAGCATATGAAAGGGGACAGGAATAGGGACAGTATTTAAAGCTGTGCTGTTCAACACAGTACAAAGTAGTGTACAGTGTGGTGTGCAATGTGGCATACAGTGTGGTATTGTATCTAGATAAGTATACCAGGCACTTAAATTTAAATTTAAGTTATCAAATTTAAATAAAATTTTGAAATTCAGTTTCTCTCTCGCACTAGCCACATTTCCAGTGCTCAATAACCATGCGTGGCTAACGACTACCATACTGAACATTTCCATCACATCATTCTACCCCACAGCTCTGATTTAAAAGAGTTGGAGGCGGGAGGCAGTTCTAAAGGTAAAAGCTATGTTTTAAATTCAATGGAAACTCAGTATTCTGAAGTAAAAGAAATGACCTAATGCTAAGGATTAAAATTTGGGGCTTTGTGAACCAGATATTTTTCGTAAACACACAACACACACACACACACACACACACACACACACACACACACACACACCCTTAAGGTAAAAACTAGAGGTCAGTCAGTTTTATTGTCTTATCTTTTTAAGTCACATAAAAGTCACCCCAAAAAGCTTGTGGCAGCAAAAGCTTAATTTGCCTTCATTTCCAGGGAAAGTCTTTGAGCCAAGATTCACTTTGTCTTTGACTGCCTTGGTTAGTCTCTATGTCAAGGGTTTTTAATCCTCAAGGCTTTTAAAATTCAAGACTTTGGATTAGAAAATGACTTAAACTCCATGCTAAGGCAGTACTTACTCTGAATGCATGAAAATGTCAATATAATAGAAATGGACTTGGAGCATTTACCTTAAGAACACTAATGATTGGAGTGGATCCCTTGAAGTTACTGACTTAGCCACATACATGGTTTAAGGCCATTTAAAAGACAATTTATAGGCCAGATATCTGTAAAAGTGGTCTCATAACATCTGTGGTTCACTAAATAGGTATAGATTTAGAGATTATTGACCTCTGAAGTGCAAGAAAGTTCCTTTCGAGCCATCATAGTTACAGTGCATTTACCTTAAGGGAAAATCCTAGCCTTGCTAGGTGGCTTTGCAGTCGGCGTCTACATGGACACTCTGTTTTTATGAAGATTCTTGCAAGACTGGGAATGCCTTCTTTAGTGCCACTGTGGTCTAATCATATCAACCCCACTAAGAGAGTCTTAAGGGTATGGATCACTGAGCAGTATCAATCAGCACCGGTCCTCTGGAACCATTATCATCTGTCATGTCAATATTGTCCCTGCTACAATCTCTTGCATTTTAAGTTGCTGTAGGAGTTGAGTAGCCCAGGCTCCAGGTGAAAAAAAAAAATCTAATGTTTCTTCTATATTCTCCCTTTCAGACAACATGTCAAAGCATTATGACATTTAATTGTAAGCTATGGAACCTGTTTAAGATGATTGGTACAAAATAAATCCTAAAATATATTTTTTTCTAGTTTTTCTCTGAACAATAATTTTTAAGTTGTCCAAATAATCTTTCATTTTTCCATTTGACCTTTCTATATATGGTACCTACTAGTGTTACCTGGAATTTTTCAGTTATACCACTTTCCAGAATTAAAAACTCTTCATCTATCTACCATGGCATTCTGACACGTCACAAACAGTAATGTTCTAAAGCCAGTATCAGCCACCGGTCTTTTGAAGGTGGCTTTTTAATCTTATGGGAGCAGAAGAAAAGGTGATTATCACCAGGCAAAGTTTTCTCTCATATATACATTGCCTGATGCTAGAACTCGGACTATTATAGAACATTCTATGTGTCTAATAGCTCCAGGGCAGATAGGCCAGGACAGAAAAAGGACCAGAGAAGTGGGCTGGGGATTCAGCTACATAGTCATCAGTATCACCACTATTAACTGTTGGCAAGGCAGTAACTCACCATGTCAAGCTCACTGGTATAGTAAGGATGCAAACAGTGTTAAGAATGGAATGTGAATCTTCATTCTTATGAAATAAGTGTATTGGATTATTATCTTACATATATATGTATTTTATTCCTATTAATCCTATCTTCCAAACTAAGGTACCTGCTCCTTAAGTACTATGATCATATATCCTATTACTATTTACTGTTTAAATCCACTGAGACTAATACAGATTTAACACAGTGGACTTATTTCTGTTTTCATATGTCCAACACAGATAATATTTTATGAATTAATAATGTGCCTTTCTGAATGCATTCCCCTTAGCTAAGCATCCTTCTGCCTAGGAGAATGGTTTTGGCTCAGTACAGAAGGAGTGCAAAGAAAAAAGCCTAAATAATATTTAACTTCTTTAGTTCAAAAATAGGATTTTGAAAGACTATAGCTTTGCAAGCCTGCTACTATCTCCAGAGAGGATTTTATAGATTTCTCAAGTTCTTACTTATATTTACCAATAGCCAAGCTTGTTGGATGTGGCTTATAGAGTTTCTTAGTAGAATACTAAATATACCCCTTCCACCAATGACAGAAAGACAACAAAAAAAGACAATTTCTGTTAATTAAAAAAAGATAAAATTAATAAACATCCCGTACAAGAAAATAAAAATTGAAGCAAAAAGAAAATTTTTGATCTCTGGGGATTTAGGCCTGGAGAGAGAGTTGCATTAAATAAGTGAGGGTATCAGAGTTAGCAGAAGAGGTCTCTTGTCAACTCCCCTTTTAACTTGGGAAAATGATGGCTTTGATAACTTGGGATCATAACTACATCAAAATCCTCAGAAGTGCATGGGCTAGGGAGGAGAGATTTACTTTTCCCAAAGTCTCATTGAGGTGCTTGCCAAAGAGCATGCCAGAGAAGCAGTGAAAGGGCTTTATAGAAAGGGATACAAGGGGCTGGCCATCCAGGCTAGAGTTGAATGGGAGTTAGAGCCAGACCTCAGGAAGCTCTATAGTACCAGCAGGACAAAGATAAGGCAGTCAGCCAGGCAATACCAGTAGGCTCTGATGGAGCTAACAAAAAATGCAGTGTACAAATGACATTGGCCATACACTTGAGCCACAATTGCCAGCAGAACAAGTAGCAATAAGTGAGCATGGAACATCACCCCAGAGAGCAGCGGAGAGATGAACATAGAACATTCACATTCACACACACACACACACACACACACACACACACACACACACACACACACACACTCACCCACCCACTGGAGAGAGAGGAACCAGAGGATACTGGTTCCAAAGAGCTTAGGTCTTTCTTTTAAGGATGAGGTTGCTATACGCCTCTCCTCCTGAACCATCATCACTTTAGAAAAATAGCCAAAGGGACAGACTATCTGAGAAACTTGGCTTTTTTTTAAATCAACAGACTGATTACTCCTTCTCACCTGAAAAGAGTGCATGTTTTAAGCAGCAGTCCATGAACTAAATTCATTTAATAAGCATCTATTTCAACAATTCTTCAAGCTGCCAGTGGTCATAACTTCCCACTGGCCCATCCATCTCAAGACATGTAAATTTGAATTTAAATAGCTTTAAGTAAAGTCTGTACTTTCCATTTAGCCATTGATTTTACTAGTCCTTATAATTTCATACCTGGTTCGGTGAATTCATTTATGTTACTTGCCTGACCCATGTAAGAAAGGGTTTTGTGACAGTCTGCTTTATAAATTTTAAGATGACTTAGGTCTGTTTCTTTCAGCTGATTTTACATGTTAAAAAAAAGGAACTCACGAATTAAGAGACTTTTTAAATTAATGGATGTAAGATTTCTTAGACAAAACACAAAATGCACAAACCATGAAAGGAAAAAGATTATGAATTTGGATTTTATCAAAATTAAATGCCTCTGTTCATCAAAGGGCTCTATCAAATAAATGAATAAATAATTTTAAATGGTAGGGACTTGCAACAAAACTTGGCAATACCATTAAATGGAGACTTCCCCCATCCTTCCCCAGACTCTATAAACCTTTGTCAACAATGACGATAATATAGACATTGATGGAAAAGAACAGCCAAAGATATCAGAATAAAGTGCAGTTTAGGAGGAAAGTGGTGAATCCAGATGATGGAAGTAGATGAAACAGATAAATAATATTTGACTGTTGGGATTATCAGGAGGATGTGGGAGTTTACCTTACATTCAATATACTATAATATCTATACTGTAGGTACATATTTATATACTCATGAATGAAATCAGGCTAGAATACTATTGATCTAGTTCTTCCTCAACAGTTCTTTTTTTGTCCAAAGAATCACCAAGAGAACCCTAAACACTTATTGTTTATAATAGAAATGCCTGAATCCATCTGGTTAGCACACTACTGTCCTGGAAATGGTAAACAATATCTGATTGGTAAACAGTATCTGATTTGGTTAGTCTTCCAACTTCACCCACTCACCTATCTACCACCGTTCACCACTATAAAACAAGAGGAGTAAAAAATTTACATTTATAAATAAATATTAAT
Organism: Macroglossus sobrinus; assembly: GCA_004027375.1. Taxonomy (NCBI): domain Eukaryota; kingdom Metazoa; phylum Chordata; class Mammalia; order Chiroptera; family Pteropodidae; genus Macroglossus; species Macroglossus sobrinus. The sequence continues at coordinate 2,035,828 of PVKZ01000063.1, forward strand.
GGCAAACTTCAAAAAGAACTTGGTAAGAATTTTGGAAAAATTATTTCTATATATTTTCTTTCAGAATAAAAATGAAACATTAAAAGGAATAAAACTTCAGACAAGTCAAAATATAAACTCTTTGCTTATGATTGCACATCCATACAAAATATGTATGTATAAAAGATAACCAGACACTATTAGTACATGGTAACACTAAACAGAATAATATAAATGAAGTCAAGTATTATCTTGTTTCAATCTTTTCTAGCATCTTGTTTATGACTTTGCTGTCATTTTCACTTTTTACCAGTAATTTGTTTATAGCTAGAGCTATAGATACATTTAAGCCATAGCTTTAAAGATGAGAGTGCTTTCAAAATCAAAATGCAAAAAGGCTTAATGGGTCTATCTGAAGGAGGGGATAGTGGCTGACTAACATTTATTATAAACCTACAGAGGGATGATGTGCCATGTGTAAAATGACCTATTTCAGTTTCAAATATTGGCAGCAATCTGAACCAGCAAGACCTACTTCCAGAGCCAGGCGTACCCAGGTCTTTTCACACATTACATTCTGACAGCTGAATCTGTTTCATGGCATCTTATGCCATATCTTATTCTTCCTCAGTATCTACAATGCCACAAGACAGATTTTGCCCTTGAAAAACATTTATCTTCTGTTTGTAAGTACATTCCATTCTATTTTCTCTAATTAAAAAGAAGCCTCTCTGAAGCCATAACTTAGAACATTTGTTTTATACTTCCCATTGTCTTTGCTCATATTTTTATAGATTTGTTTTACAATGGGTCCTCTCTATTTAATTCACATAAATATAAATGCATTCACTCTCTAACAGTTAGCAATATCAACAGAGCCTTTGATTTACTTTTTTTCTTTGAATGGAGAGTTTTTTACCTAAAATTCTTTAACTTAATTTAATGATTTGGAAATTTCCTTACACACTGTTGAAAAAAAATACTTTTATTTTCCTTACCTACTTCTTTTATTAAGATAGTGCAGAAAGAAAATGAATTCTCCAATATCTCCCAGTAGTACATATTTGTCACTTATTTGTCACATGCTTTAGACTTCAGAAAGTCTAAAGTGAAGTAGTTCCGTACTTGCACCTCTATTCTGTGTTCTTCCCATGAGAGAAAAGCTTTGTCACACACAGATGATTACAGTTTAAACATCCCCTCTAGTTTCTTCATGAGGCAGCTATGACAGTGTTTACTTAAAAACCCCTTTTCTCATCCGCTGCCTGTGTAATTAACATCAATTCAGGAAAGTCTGAGAAACGAGACTGAGTATGCAAGTTTCCACAGCCTAACTGGCTTTTTTCCCAACTTTGCCCTCTGATTTTATTAATTTGCCAACCAAAATAACAAAAAGTAATCATCCATTAAATAGGTGGGTTCTCCCCACTCGACAGTTTCCTGCCTGGCCAATGATTCACAGAGTGAACACTCATTTTTTTCCATTAGTCTCTGAAACATGTTCTAATTTGGAAGTATGTTATCAAAGTACAATTTAAATTACACTATTTTCACTGGAAATGCAACCCAATTATTAAAAATTGAACCCACAGCAGCAAAGGGATGAAAATGTCTATGAGATGCTTTGTTGTAGAGAGGCATCTATGATAAGGATAATGAAATTTTTGTAGAAACTTTTTAAAAATCGACCTCTGCATCAGAGTCCTAGTATCTTCAGGGTGAATGGCAATAAATACACATTCATTCTGTGTTCCTTTCTCTCCATTTATAGGCTTCATTTCTTGTAAACTCCATACTGCAACTTCATACTCCAACTCAAGTTCTTCTATTCAATTCATTTCAACTTTAGATAATTCTTAATTTTAACCCATAACATGATAGTCCTATAAAAAAGTATAACTTAAAACAACGTCCTATCTCTTCAGGATTATTTTTTATCATAGAAATTAGTAATAAACTTCAGGAAGAATTTGGTGAGGAATACAGTAAAGGCAAACCAGAATTGAATTAGAACTATTAAAAGTCCAATTAAAATGGGTTCCAATTTCTGACCCTTGAATTTTAAGTTAAAGGAATTTGAATTAAGTTAAAGAAATTTACCAACTTCCGTGAGTTTTCTTTCTGAATAATAAAACATTAAGTGAACTAAAATCCTAGACAAGACCAACTTTGGATTCTTTGGACTCAAATATGAATTCAACAGTTCCTCCTTTGAAACATTTTAAAGCATTTCTCCCTTTTATTTGGAGTATGGTGTTTCTCCTGTAGTGAAAAATCCCTCTTTTCATTTGAAAAGAAAAACATAAAGCCTGGTTTTCTAAGGTGCTGGAATTAAATTATCTATTAAGTATTCTGTATAAATTCACTTTGATCATCAGGGGATAGAAAGTATTAACAAAAGCAATAACACTAACAATTACATTTCAACAAACCTTTTGATAATATAAAATAAACTGCTTCTCTAGAGTACTCATACACTTTAAATAAATCTATATTTATAGCATACATTTGACCCTTGAACAAGATAGGTTTGAACTACATAAGTCCTCTTACACAGAGATTTTTTTCTCAATAAATATAGAGTTATGAGATTGTCACATCCTAGGTTGGGACTCCATGGATGTGGAGGGCTGACTGTTTGCAGTGCTCTACACTGTTTTAGATAAGGGATTTGAGGGTCCCTAAATTTTGGTACCCACCAGAGTCTTGGAAACAACGCTCTGTAAATACCAAGGGAAAAGGAAAGACTGAAGTTTTGGGGGAATCAAAAGTTAACACACATTTTCGACAGCAAGGTGTCAGGGCTTCTAAAGTCCTGCATTGTTTAAGGATCAACTGTAATTTTCAATTTGATAAAATGTAGTAAGAATACGTCAAAGGGTACCAGTGAACAACAAACATGTCCTCTTCCAACAAAGTCAACAGGCTCTAAGGAAACATCCAGATTCCACATTCAGTTACTAGGAGCACTGCATTTCATTGGTAGAATAGAGCAACCATTTTTATAAGCCTTTTTTATTTTCTTTTTAATAATCTGTCAGTCTCCAGGAAGAAATCTGCTCAGTTACAAGTATATGTCAACAAGGACAATTCATAGTTAGGGTGTTTGGCTACCAATTACCGCTGGAAATTTAAATAAACTCTAAAAATATAGGTTATGTTCCACTCTGTAATACTCGATCTGTTTGGCACTTTTTCTGGGACATTTAATGGTTCATCAGCACAATGTGTGAGACTATAAGAACATAGAATTAAACATAGCGCTTGCCTAGGGGATTCTCCACTTTAATAGACAAGAAAAATAGATTAAACACTAAAAAGCAGTGTACAGAAGAAATAAAGTAGATCACTACCATTAAGAATGAGTATTTATAAAACAGATACACAATGCATAGCACAGTAGTAAATGATAGAATATTTCTCAATAGCAAACTTCAGAGTGCTAAAACAATCCAAGATGCATTTTTAAAAAAAAACTGTTTTGAAGGGAATAAGGAATGTCAGATAAATATATATGCTCTAGATATAGAAGGCTATAATAAAAAAATTAATTAAAAGAAAAAATAATAATTTATAGTTGGAACTGAAGTGACCTCAGAAATCTTTAAATCTAATCCCACCTCTACTCCCACTGAAATATTTTCTCTAAAATACAGTCATTTAATATCTGTTTGACTATTATTAGAAGCATGTTTATTGAATGAATCGATGGCTGGATGGATGAATGGATAAATGAATGGATGGATGGATGGATAGATGGATGGATGGATGGATGGATGTACAGATGGATGGACTGACACAGTATAGATATTCTGTAAAGTAAACCACTTAATTTTTAGAAACTTTACTGAAAATGTTTTTCTTACACTGACTCAAAATTTGTCTCTTCCTAATTTCCTTTATAAATCCTGTTTTGCCCTCAATACAGTGCTGTCCAGTGAGTCTTATAAGTAACTCAAAGTTTCTAATAGCCACATTAAAAAAGTAAAAGAAAAAGGTGATTTGAATTTTAATAATATATCTATTTGACTAAATATGTCCAAAATATTATTTCAACATGTAATCAACAAAAATATTGAGATTTTTACATTCTTTTTATGCTGTTTTCAAAACTCCATATATTTTTATACTTACAGCGCATCTTAATTTGTACTATGCATATTTCAAGTATATAATGGCCACACATTGCTAGTAGCTACTATTTTAAAAAGCTGAGTCCTAGACAGCAATTTATAAACTTAGCTGAATATCAAAATCACAGGAAGCTTTTTCAAGATATAGATTCCTAGGATTCACCCTCAGAGATTCAGATTTACTTAGTTTAAGAGGGGCAGGGAGAATTGTTAATAAGGCAGTCAATAAATTACTGATTGTCAGGCTGACATTTGGGAAACACTACTCTAGAACACCACAAAATAAGTCTAAGTTCTCCTTTACATGACTGCCCTTTCAATATCTTAAAAAAAAAAAAAAAAGTCACATCTCCACTGTCTTTCCCAGGCTAAAAATTCCAAGCTCCATTAACCATGCCTCTTCTAACATGGTTTCCAAACCTTTCAACTCCCTGGTTGCTGTCTACCCAAGCTTGTTTGGTTTATTTGTAATAGCAGAGAAGTACCACAGTATAAGTAATCCAAGTTAATCCTTATTGGCCCTTGAAATGTTTCTCAGTACTTACATATGAGTTTCAGTAGCTCTGCTAAATGGTGAAATTCATAATCCTTCAAACTAAAATTTTAAATTCTCATTGTTGAGAAGCATTCAGGATGTCTGGTTTCTTCCATGTGCTGCTATTTTCTCTGTGGCACATTTTATCTTGGAATGAAGAAGAGCCCTCTTAGAATAATTCAAAGCACTAAGTTAAGCAGAACTACCTTTTCCCCCACACTTCTGAATGCTCTTACCTTATAACTAGAGAAGAAAATAGGTATTTGATTTAGAAGAAGAGCTCTTCTCCCTTTTTTAAATTTACACATATATACACCGTTAATAATAACATCAAAACAAAACCAGATTTGCCATGAATAAATGAACTCAATTCAGTGCCACAGATATTCACTCGCTGATGGTTTACTGAGCACATTATGTTTACCACCATGATAAGAAGCTACAAGAAGGAACAAGGCAGAGCCCAAAACCACAAGGATGTCACAAAATAGCAGCAAAACTAGTACATTCATTTGACAAATATTCATGGAGTTCTTACTATCTGCTAGACACTTGGGTTACATATCAGTGAATTAAACATTCAAAAATCCCTGCCCTTTATGGAGCGTACTCTCTAGCAGGGGAGACAGATAATAAACAATTCAAATGATAAAAAAAGTGAATTATACAGCATGTTAGATGATAAATGTTATAGAAACTAACAGATCAAAATAAAGGGTATCAAGAATACTTGTGAAGTAGAAGATAAGTTGAAATTTTGCTCAGTAATCCAAGTAGGCCTCATTAAAATACTGATATTTGAGAAAACATTTAAAGGAAGGAGGAAAACATACAGATATCTGAGTGGGGAGCATTTCAAGAAGAGTAAAGAGTCGGTGCAAAGGCCCTGAGGCAGGTAAGTATCTATCTGTTTGAGGAATAGCAAACAGGCCAGTGAACTTAAATCAAAGTAAACAAGGGAGAGAGGAGAGGATCAGACCAGAAAAGTAATGGGATGGGCTTGAGAGTGTTCACATAGGCCTTTTTAAGTCATGATAACTTTTATTTTGAGTGAAATGGGGAACCACTGAAAGTTTGGGACAAAGCAGTAACTCAAAATATTATATTTTAAAAGGATTCTGGCAACTATGTTGAAAATAGACTGCAGTAAAGCAAAAATGTAAGCAGGAAGACCACTTAGGAGGCTATTTCAGTAATCCAGATGAAAGATGATGATGGCTGGGACCAGAGAAGTAACAGAAAGAAGAAGAAAAGTGGTAGAGTTTTTATAGTTTAAAAAAAGAAAAAAAAAGGTAGAATACAGTAAGGTGGTTGTTTTAATAGAAGATGCTAAGAGAGCACAGAAAAAGGAACAATAATTTCACCAAAAGAAAGATTTTTAGTCAAAGTGACAGCTTAGTTGAGGCCTGAATGACATGTAAAATATCATCAGGAAAAAGAACCAGAAAGAACAACCCAGAGGAGGGAACTGGCACGGAGTTGTTGGTGACCAAGAGAGATACAGGACATGATCTTGCCTCTAGGGAACTTACAATCTCAGTAGGAAGACAAGATAGTAAATCACTTAAAGATCAGAGTCCCAGGTACCACTAGAATCAAAATTGGCAGAAGGACATTGGACTACAGAAATAAACAGTAATGCCATCAAAATATTCAAGATAAGAAGCCAAAAATGTAGCAGTTCAACTCACAAAAGGTCCACAGGACCACCCAACAGTTCTATCAACATTATACTGGCCCCTAAATCACCATTAAAGGTTCCCCAATATCTTATCTTCCACCACCAGTTCTCACCAACAGACCAAATTGGAACCTTGGCAAGGAATTCCAAGATTATCCAGATAGAGCCAGGTAAAACAACTGCATTGTTTGTTTCTCAGAACTTCTAAAACTTCTTCCCATAACGTATACTGAAAACGTAAGCTAAATGTTTAACGTGATGGAAAAGTAATGTGTTGGGATGACTACAGAGGAGCTATACACTGAATTTCTTTTGTTCATTTTCTCTATGTTCCCCACTATATACACACTTCTGAAACAGTGGTAACACAAGGGCAGATAACACTTCTTCCTCTGAATTTGCCATTCATGCACATCCCTCTTTACCCAAATCCACATATCTCCAGTAAAGCCAAAGCAGTAAAAGTAGAATAAAAGATGCTTTGGGGCCAGTTTCTCCCCCACTCCAGTCTACCTTTGCCTATCTTCCTTTCATCACACAGAAGTTCCCTTAACTTAGTCTCTCCATAAAATCCAGCATTTCTACCTGGAAGCCCCTAAAAAAATCCAAGGCAGCATGACCTGGTGCTAATGTTAGTAATGTTGGAGAGGTTTGGAAGAAAAAGGAACCCTCTACATTGCTGGTGGGAATGTAAATTGATACAGCCACTACGAAAAACAGTGTGGAAGTTCTTCACAAAACTAAAAATAGAATTACCACATGACTTAGCAATCCCTCTTCTAAATATTTACCCAAAAAACTTGAAAATATTTATCCACGAAGATATATGCACCCCATTGTTCATAGCAGCTTTATTCATGGTAGCCAGCACATGGAAGCAATCGAAGTGTCTTACAATAGATGACTGAATAAAGAAGATGCTGTACATATATATAATGAAATATTATTCAGCCATAAGAAAAAATGAAATACTGCCATATGCAACAACATGGATGGATCTTAATCATGCTAAGCAAAATAAGTCAGACAGAAAAAGTTGAGAACCATATGATTTCACTCATGTGGGATATAAAACTGAAAGCAACAAACAAACATGACAAACAGAGACTCACAGACATGAACAGTGGGTTAGTGATTAACAGAGGCAAGGGGAAGAGGGGGAAAGTAGATAGGGGTAAAAGGGGTCAAATATTTGGTGATGAAAAGAAATTTAACTTTGGGTGGTGAATAAATAATGCAATATACATATGGCATACTATTGAATTCTACACTTGAAACATTGATTTTATCAATCAATGTCAACCCAACAATTTTAATTTTAAAAGTGTTTAGTAAATATTAGGCACAGCTTTATTCATGTAATCTACACTTTGGCCCTAAGAAGTAGTACTGTTATTATCTCAGCTGAAGCAGTGATAAATAAGAAGATCAAATTCACACAACTAGTGAACAAAAGATGAAAATTCGAACCTAATATGTCTCTTTATGAAGCCCATTCTCCTAACTACTACTATACATCAGTGTGAACATAGAATTACCTCCATCATTTTTTTCCCTTTGTCTAGAGCAGTAGAGTATGACCTTTCAGGGCAGTGATTTGCTATCCTTTCTAATCTTCTCTTTATAAGAAAAGACACAGAGTTGCCAGGGTTCCCATACCTTCTCCAGAATGAAGACTAAGCAAATGTGCCATAAACTCAGAGACTATTTTCCACATACCCAGTTCCTGGCAGCTGGCCAAATAGGAAAGGGATGCGTCATACTCAACTTTTCTCCACCACTCCCCCATCAGCTCTACCTCTAATTCTTTTTAATTACAAGGTCAATATCTAAATTTCAACAAATATGAGTTTATATACCAAAGCAAAAGTCACCATAAAAAATCTACTAATAAATTTTGTTTATAAAATGAATTTCTACAGAGACTAGCAACTATTTCTTCGATTTTAATTCTAAACTGAAACCTACCAAAAGATGAAAATTTTCATGAAGTCAATAAAAACGAGGTGTGAGAAGTTCTCAAATGACACACAAGAGCACTAACTAATGAAGATCTGATATAGATCAATTTTTTAAATGAAAAATAAAATTTTGAAATATTTCAAAACAGAAACATTTTACATTGAAGTATTAAGAGTTCTCAGATATTTTTGCAGAGCAAACAAACAAAACAAATAAAAATATCCAAAACTTGATTTTACTCTATTCTTACAGTTAGCTCATCGTTAAATGATTACCTTGATTTTGTCATATATAGACTAGGACATATAATTTTTATAGTTTCTAGCTTCACTTTTTTAATGTGTTACAATTAAATTTTGGTTCCTGTTTTACCTCATGTAATAATTTATGTAGACATTTTCCTTCTTCCACTATATTGTGTATCCCATCCTTATACATAAAAGTAGTGCAATAAATATTTGACGAATTGAATTGAAATAAAATCAATGGAAGATATCACACCATAATGCCTTAATGTCTAATACCTAAGTTTTCAGTTAGCAGTATTAAATTATGGACAAATAATAACAGGAATGGGAAAGATAGGTGTCTGCAAGAATGGGGCCAGGGTGAGAAGAATGAACTGGGGAGAGGGAGAGGGGAATAAAGCCAAAGAAAGGCAGAGGCCCTTCACTTTAGCTGCTAACCAGGATGCATCTCAGCCATGACATTCAAGTCATCCATTTGCCAGAGCCCATCAAGAGTGCTCCAGCTCCTCCCAAATCAAACCTACTTGGTATCCCACAGAGATCCCTGTCACTTGTGATAGGAGACTTCTAGTTATGCTTGCCAGTTTATAATAATGACTACCACATTCACTAGGTGCCAAAGAGCAGACTAAGTGCTATCCATTCTACTTCCAAAATTTCATGCCTTCTAATTCTTTCCCTTCTACCTCTTTGTTAACCTTTTGAGGGGAGAGAAGGCATCGCTTTAAAAACTAACACAATTTAAAACAACATTTGATTTTACTCTGTTCTCAGAATGAGTTCATAGAATCTCTTAAAGACTCAACATTTAGTATGAAGACTGACATTACATGGAAGAAACCATTTTAAGCTCCAAATGAATAAGATAACTTTAACCAGCTAGTTCAATTTCCAACCACCCTACAGACACACTCATGCATAGTTGAGGGAGGGCTCAAAAGAAAGTTTAATTCAGTTATATAACAAATAAATGTTACTATTAACATATATATTACTTTCCTATTATTGTTATAAAAAATCACCACAAACTTAATGACTACATCAATGCAAACTTATTATTATCTCACAGTACTGGAGGTCAGAAGTCCAAAATGAATCTTACTGGATTAAAATCAAGGTAAAGGCAAGGTGGTATTCCTCCTGGAGGTTCTAGTGAAAATTCTGTTTTCTTGATTTTTATAGCTTCTAAGAGGTTTCTCACATTCCTTGGCTCATGACCACCTTCCAATTTCAAAGTCAGCAATGACCAATCAAGTCTTTCTCACATTGCATCACACTGACACTGACTCTTCTACCTCCCTCCTCCATGTTTAAAGGACCTTATGATTACATGGGGCCCACCCAGATAATCAAGGATAATCTCCATATTTCAAAGTTGACTGATTAACAACTTTAATTTCTTCTGCAACCTTAATTCCCCTTTATCAAGTGCATATTTACAAGATTTAGTATGCGGAGTTAGAGGACCATTATTCAGCCTATTACAGTCTCTTCCTACCCTCAAAGATTCATGTCTATCCCACATGTAAAATACATTCACTCTATCCAAGTCCCCGAAGTCTCAACCCATTAGATACAAACTCAAAGTTTAAATCTGGTCTAAATGCCTATCAGCTCAAAAGTCCCAAATTTCATCATCTAAATTAGATATAATTTCATCATCTAAATTAATGAAAAATAATTCTCTTCATCTGTAAACCTGTAAAATTCAAGAGACAAGTTATCTGCTCCCAAAATACAATGGTGGGATTGACAAAGGATAAGTTATAGACATTGCCATTCAAAAAGGGAGAAAATGGTAATTAAAAAAATTAGACACCAGACCCTTGTGATTTTGAAATCCAGTCAGGAAAACTGCGTTTGGTTTCAAGGTCTGGAAATAATCCTCTGCGATTCTTGGCTCCACTCTCTGGGGTCTTAGCTCTGCCTTCTTGGTCCTCAGTTCTGCCCTCCAAGTCAACCTTATTTTTTCACTACAGGTGGCACATGTTTGCAGCTGAGTATTGTAATCAGTCTGTTTCTTGCTTGTAGAATTTTGGGGATCTGACAACCTTCTTTCACTATATCCTCTCACTTACCCTTTCAGAATAAGTGAGGAGTGTTTTCATTGGTACAATATTCTCAAGAACTTTGGGGGTCTCGCATATGTCATCAAGATTTACTTTGTTAGACAAGAGGCTCCTCCACAAATAATTCCTAGATAAGTCCATCTCTGTTACTGGTTTCTGCAAGCCACATGTTCAATTTCTCCAAAGAGCAATATGTGACTAAATACTCTGAGCTTAAGGTTTTCCAGCCACCATTGGCTTTCTCTCCAGAGAAGACTTTTCTGACAGTGAATCTCCTAGTTTTATCATTTTTTTCAATCTAGGTAAGCTGAGAATTTCTCAAATATCAATTCTGGTTCTCTTTTCTCAGATTTTGCTATAAGCATTAAGAAAAAGCCAGGCTGTACCTTCAAAACTTTGCATATAAATCACCTCAGTTAAATATCTAAATTCATTATTTACAAATTTTGCTTTTATAACTGCAAGACATAATTCAACTAAGTTTTCTGCCACTATATAACAAGGATCCCCTTTTCTGCAGTTTCAAGGCAATCTAGGCTTTTTCTATCATGCTCCTCAAAATTCTCCTAGCCTATGTCCACTACCCGATTTCAAAGCCACTTCCACATTTTTAGGTATTTCTTACAGCAGCCCCCCACTTCCATGTATCAAAATCTGCTATAACAAATCACAGCAAACTTAATGACTTAAATCAACACAAATTTATTATCTCACAGCTCTAGAGGTCAAAAGTCCAAAGTGAATCTCACTGGGCTAAAATTAAGGTGTCAGCAATGTTGTGCTCCTTTTGGACACTCTAAGGAAAAATGCATTTCCTTGCCTTTTCCTTGCATTTCCTTCTTGAGACGGCCCACATTCTTTGGCTTGTGGCCCACTTTTATCTTCAAAGCCAGCAGTGGCAGGTCTAGTCATTGTCTCATTGCATCACTCTGACACTGACTCTTCTGCCTTCCTCTTCCAGATTTAAAGGATTACATGGAGCCTACCCAGATAATCTTAGATAATTTGCTTATGTTAAGGTCAACTGATTAGCAGTCTTCATTTATGTGCAACCTTAATTCCCCCTTGACATATAATATAACAAATCCTCAGGTTCTCAGGATTAGGACATGAACATCTTGAGGGACCCTTATTCTGCCAACCACAGTATATCTCTGCATAATAATAAATTTTCAATTCTTCTATATTAATATGAACTACTACTAATTTAACCTGGTCCCTGCTATATTTGCTTCATTTCATATCACAACTCTTATGTTTCCAATACTCTGGATTTCTCCCATTTTCTCAAATGCACCGTGCTCATTCCAGGCTCAGGATCTCTGATGATGGTATTTCCTTTACATGTGTAACTCTTCCTCTTCTCTTCTCCAGTCTACCCTTTTATTAATTAATTTCAAGTACACAGTACATTGATTAGATATTTATACAGTTTATAAAATGATTCTCTTAATAGTTCCTTTTCTCCTTTTGTTTTCCACCTACCCAATATATTAATGCTAACTGTATTCCCTATGCTGTGCTTCCCATCTCCCTGACCACCTATCAAATACTAATTTGTACTTCTTTAACCCTTTGCCCCATTTTCCTATCTCCTCAATCCTCTCTCCCCTCTCTCTACCACCAAATTGTCCTCTATATTTGTGAGTCTGTTTTTTATTAGTTTGTTCTTTTTGTTCCTAGGATTCCACATATAAGTGAAATCATATGGTATTTATCTTTCTCTGCCTGACTTATTTCACTCAGCATAATAACCTCTAGGTCCATCCATATTGTTGCAAATGGCAGGATTTCATTTTTTTTAATGGTTGAATAATATTCCATTGTATATACGAACCATAAACTTCTTTATCCAATTGTCTGTTGAGGGGCATTTAGGCTGCTTCCATATCTTGACTATTGTAAATTGTGCTGCCATGAATGTTGGAGTGTATAGATCTTTACTAATTATTATTTTGGTTTTCTTTGGATAAATACCCAGAAGTATAATTTATCCTTCAGCTATCAGTTTAAATGACCCTTCTTCAAAGACAGTTTCCTAGATCCTGTGACTCCTTAAATGAGAATATAGATTCCCATGACAACCTTAGTTTTTCTTCACATCATTTATCTTAATAGTGATTAAATTATCTGTGTAATTGTTTAATGACTATATTTAAGGCACTATGAAAGTAAAGTTCTAATTTCTCCATTTGTTATATGCCTAACACCTAACAGAATATCAACTGCACAACAAAATTTATTTGAGTGATTGATCATGTCTCCTGTAATCCTCATAACAACATTAATTTTATAATTGAGGTTACTGAAGCTCTGAGAAATTAAGTAACTTCACCATAGTAGAACAGCTAATGAGTTCCCACTTGGGTCTATATGATTTCTAAGTCAATCTCTTAGTCTTTGTGCTGTTCTATCCTATTAGGGCATTGTCCCTAGGGCCAAAGATGTTCACTGACCATCACACTGAAGACAAATACTCATTGCCACCTCATTTTCCTTAATGCAGATACCTTTGCCTAATAAGTCAATGGCCCACCACCAAATACCCAATTTCACTCCTGTTTTCAAATAATGGTATAAGACTAGACTTGTGAACATTTTTTCTTTTGAAATATTAGAGGCCTTAAAAAATAATTATGAAACTTATTTTCAAATTATCACCTCAGGAAAAAATATGCTTTGATTTTTATCTATGTCTATTATGGTTATTAACGACATTATAAAATCTGTGTACACCTTAGAAAAAGTTTTATGAAACCAACAGATGAAACTCTCTACTTTGGAAACCTGGCCAGAAGAATTGTTAAAACCTAAGATGTAAAAAGCATGCTAATGTTGCTAGAAAGTCTTGGAACTGTACTTCTGTATACTCTCACATTCTTAGTCTCTCATGTACAGAAAGGAAAGAACATTTTTAGGATCATTATCTTGAAGAATATTTCCTAGACTCTGAAGAAGTTAGAAAGAATTCTATTTATAATTGCACTAATCCTTAAGATTTCAGAACTCTTTACAACCTTTCACAGTTCTTTTCATTGTCAGCACTCAGTCTTCTATTATGTTTTAAAAACATAAGTGTACTTTTGTGGCTATGAGTAAGATTGTAGCTAGAAATATTTAGATGTTCATATAGATTCCAAATTGTCACCTTGACACTTCTTTTTTCTTTTGAAAATTATTAGAATTTGCACAGATCAAAAGCCACATTTACTAAAGGATAATCTAATTTAGCACCTTACTACTTCAATTTCCAAAGCAGCTATATATCAAATTTCAACAATACCACAATTTTAGTGACACTACAGTTGCTATTATGATAAAAATCAGGTATATTTCAATTCACTTTTATTATGCATATATAAGAAAATATAATTAAGTAATAGATTCATATTTCACAGTTATTTACAAAAAATATGTATAGTTTCAAAAATATTTAATTGCAAGCCTCTTAAAAACTGCTGAAGAGGATAATGAAGTAAGCAAAAGAAGCAGTACATTAAATATGCAAAAGATCATTGGTAAACTATATATTGAGATTATTTTAAAGCTGAGATGAAAGATTATATTACTGCAGAAATTTAATCATTCAAAATCTGTTCCACCTATTTAGAACACATCTGATAACACAAAGTAGCTTATCTGATAGGTTCATATGAAATCTGAGAACATCTCACAGGTTTTGTAATTTGTCACTATTCATGTTATGACATTTACACACTATGCAAAAATATCTGCAACACCCGCAATTCACTGTAAAGCAAATTCATAAAATCTTCAGAGTCCAAAAGCTTCGTCTCTCTAAAATTCATGGAACTCACTAAATCAGTAGAAAGGAGTCAGGACTGACTTCTTAACAATAGTTTCCACATTGTAATAGCAAAGAAAGACCTTTGCAAAGTAACTACAATGCAAGGCCAAAGGTCTACCTGTTATCAATTTCAGAATATAAATCTTAGAATAAACGAAGTCATTGGCAACATAATCAATATATCAGTAATATATGCCTACTGAGAACACAGCAGACAGCAAATATCTGCTGATTGATTGGCTATATGAAATTAGGTTCATAATTTGGCAGGAAATAAAATTTTACATCTTCAAATCTCGTATACTATATTCATTAGGCATTTATTGTCTAAATATTGGGCTTGGCACCAACTAGGAAACAAAACAACCAATGCATCAATCTGCATTGATATCTAGTTACTATGGAAAATTGAAAGAAAATATATTTCATGAGTTCATGAGTCTTGTATTTGCAATATAAGGTAGCTTGAAAAACTGACAATTAAATAAAAATGAATATTAAACATTCCTTTAAAATTTTAACCATGAAAAGATATTGATCCCTTGTGACTATTTTCTAGAAATTGTCTGTCTAGCATCAGAACATAAAATAGACTGTCCTAAAGGTTTCTATTTGTGACAACTCAGACACTCTCAGGAGATACTTATAAAGAACACTAGTATTATTTAAAAGATCTCTGGGAATTTTAAGGGCAATTAAACACCATTTGCTTATTAGGAGCTTTAAAGTCTGTAAAATTTTCCAGTTATACAAATAGGCAGTCCTGAAATAACTTTCTTTCTAGTTCATGGGGATTGAAAATCATAAGAATAAAAAGAAGAAGAAGAAGAAGGAGGAGGAGAAAGAGGAGGAGGAGGAGGAGGAGGAGGAGAAAAAAAAGAAGAAGAAAAAGAAAGGAGAAGTTTAATCCTAATGACACGTCTACTTCATTTTGAATTTTGATGATAGTCTAGTCTTATTTTCTTTACTAGATTTGGTCATTATTTTTAAAGAATATCCAAGCCCCTGCTCCCCTCAAAAGAAAAAAACTTTTAAGTAAATATTATAATATATATTTGTATCAATAAAAATATTTAGTGGGTTCACCATAATGAAAAAAAAATTACATTTTAATTTCTTATAATAGTAAACTTGTTATAAATAAATGCAACACATGTCAACTTCCTCCTTCTCCAACCTAAGCTTTGGTGTTACTGTCCATGGTGACACTTACTGGATATATCAGGCAACAACACCACTACAGAAACACTCCAGTTTTATTTTATGCCTATTTCTTGGTGGCAGATTTGCTGAACTGGTTTTATTTTGCATATGAAATTCTTTAGTAATTATGAGTTCAGCTTCTTTTAAGCCATAACACCAAAATAACAAAAGAAAAATCTGGATGGGGTGGGGAGCAGATGCTTTAGTCAGTCCACCGAATATGTCAAAACAAACTCAATTTCTCTTTTGCTTTCATCTTTACTTCACCATATGTGAAACTAGTCTTTCTGTATGTGTTTAGCTACCTTTTAGAAGCTCACATTATAGTATCTTTCCATAAAGCAAGCAATTTTCAAAAGCTTAAGTAAATCAAAGTTGAAGGCTTGATGCACTGAAATTTGCTTCTGACTACATAACACATTTAAATATAATTTAAAATGTAGATATATGTACCAGTAAAAAGTTTTAAAATCCTAAGTATACAATGAATGGTGATACAGGCTTTTGAATTAACACTTATTTGAAATATTTACAAAATAATTGTTAAGAGAATAGTATTCCTTTTCTCTTGTCATTGATGGAGAAGGAAGAAACACGATCTTTCAGTGAAGAATCTTGTCTCAAACATATTGTGTTTGTGATGTACAGTAGATAAAGCTATTGAGAGGAATTAATTTTTCCAGAAAGCTATCCACATAAAGAAATTCCTCCCAACCGAGTACCATTGTACCTTAAACTTTCAGACAGCACTGTCTTAACTAAGATTAAGCTATCCTATTTCCTACCTAAATCAATTTTACCCAAATGAGGCATTGGTGTTATAATTTATTGTTCCCCAGACTCTAAAATCTACCATCTGCCATCGGAGTTTCTGTAAGGTAATTAAGGCACTATCCATTAGAACTGGCAAGAGTACAAAGTAAGGAGGAGGAGGTGAGGCGGGAGAGAAACCAAGTCACTTAGAGAGATGGAAGGTGTGTGTATTTCACACTGACCCCGACACATCTCAGCTCGAATACTGTCATCCATGAGGCAATACAGAAGTTAGGAGGGTAGTGAGGCTAACTCCACCCGGGGTTATCCGAAATAAACCCACACTGAGGACTCCGCATACGCTTCATACCTTGGAAGAGAAAGGCTTTGGTCCCATTATGCAGCCCGGGGACCTGGCGCACTCCGGTCGTGGACTCCTCAAGTTCTAACTCTGTTAAGACGTCAATCTGTAGGGAAGGGTCCACACCAAGCCCCCAAACTGGTGGGAGTAGTGGGGACAGAAGGAAAGAAAGAAAAAGCTACATCAAAATACACGCCTCTTCCTCCAGGGCAGCAAAGAACCGAGTCTGCAAGACAATATTGGGGACAATACTGAGGATGAGAGGCGACTCCCTCCTCTGCTGCTGAGAGCCTTACCTGAGATCAGCAGCCAAGCTTTAAATAGTGGAACACCCAGTCCCATTTCTGTGACCTACTTTAAACCCCTCTGGTGCAAAGTTCCCCTACGGTCCTCTGACCCTGGACTAGGGGTGTGACCTGCCCTGGCGTCTCAAAGACAAGCACAGAAAAAATCTAAATCCAAACTAGCCGACTATTCCAAGCTTCCCACTAAAGACCCACTTCGGGTGGAGAAAAAACAAGGTGTCCCCGGCCACCTCGGGTTTCCCCGAGGCGAGGTCCATCCCTTACCCACTACCCCAAGCTCTGCGGCTACTCACCTGCCCGGAGACCAAAGATCAAACAGAATGTTCTCAGCAAGACCCGAGACTCCATGGTATGGATCTGCTCAGTCCATCGTCTCCCTCTTTAAAAATAAAAATAAAAATTGAAGAGGTTCTTGGATTCAAGAGGGAAAACAGCGTTTGTCTGTCCTGCTGCTGCCTCGGATTTACTAATTAGTAGGATTAGTACGATTTGGTTGCCTAACAAAAAAAAGGGAGGACCCCCCAGGCACGTGAAGAACTTGGACCCTCCAATGTGCACAACATTCCCACACTCAGCCAAGGCGGCAGCTCGGGCTGGGAGGGGCTCCCAGAGGAGGGATCGGACTCCCTGGGAGTCTGCTCCTCTGGGGAATTAGCTCTGGAGCCGAATAAAAGCAGCCGAAGGCACGCACACCCCTAAATAAAGGAGGCGGCCGCAAGAAAGCCAGGGTTCGGGCGACCCTGAAACCGCGCGTCTTCCTGGCACTCGAACCTGTTGTAAAGGCAGAGACAATGGAGAGAGCGCCTGGAGAACTGCCGATGAGAGACGGTCCCTCCGGAGAGGGAGGTGCGGGCCTGGGGAGGCGGGGAGAGAAGGAGAAAGGGGGGACAAGTGAGGCAAGGCGCTGTTGTCCCTCTCCCGCTAGGGCTCCCTGGTCTCCAAGCCCTGTCTAGCGAGCCCCTGGAGTAGCTGCAGCCTCCGCCCTCCTTCCTCCAGCTCTTGCTGACCCGGGGAATGCCTACCACCTTTTGGGATGGAACGATCTAAATTCAAGGTGCTAAGTTGATGGGCGGTCTTTGCTCTCACCCCTTGATTTTGGGTCCTTGTCTTGAAAGATAGAGGGAGAGAAAAGAAATCCACACACAGAAGGCAAGGCTAGAACGAGACACCCTCCGCTGCCCTTTAGGCAAAGGAGGGAAGCCGGTATACAATTGTGCACAGAGCTCCGGAGCAGCCCCAGAAACTGGGGAGGGGACTCCCTCACCAGGGCGTGCAGAGGAAGGCTGCCAAAGCACGCTAGACTCCCAAGGTGGGGCTAGGTGATGTAGAGAGAGACCGGCAGAAGTGGGCAGAGACTGGTGAGCCTGGGAAGCCCTGGGAGAGTGGATCCCTGGCCTGGGTGGGGCGCTGGAGAGCTTCCCCCACCTCACCGCCCCCACTTTCCTCCCTGCAATGAGGGAACAGCGGATAAAGACAGAGGGAACTACTGGACAGCCCCGGGACGTCTCCGAACAACCTCTGCCAAACACTGCACTGAGACCAGGGCTCTGATACTCCAGGACAAGTACACAGCAGGAGCCAAAGACAGCATTGCCAGAGTGCCTGCCTATGGGGGAGAAAAAAAAAAAAAGAATAGATAGATGTTAGATAGATGATAGATAGATAGACAGACAGACAGACAGACAGACAGATAGATAGATAGATAGATAGATAGATAGATAGATAGATAGATAGATAGACAGAGACAGACAGACAGACATATGATAGATAAAGATGGGTAGGAGAGGAGAGGAAAGAGGGGAGGGGATGGGAAGGGAGGGAAGGAGGAGGGGAGGGGAGAGGGGGGAAGGGAGTGGAAGGATGGGGAGGAGAGGAGAGGAGAGGATACAGAGAAACAGAGTTCAGGCAAGAGAGAAGAGTCACCCAGTGTTGACCATATTCATGTATGCTCCACCCACCCTTTCACTACACATGCCAGAATCATAACAGTGAGTCGTTTGAAATCTAATTCTCAGCAGGCAAAGTATATTCAAGGTCGATGGCACATATTTTTCAACTGTTGCCTTAACATTTTGAGGTAAATTTTGAATAATCACATTCAACTACCATACAAAAAAAAATTAGTTTCAAAAACAATTAAAATGTTAACCTGTACAAAGAGCTATTGAGTTTCTTAATTTTCCATCCAAACATGTAAATTCTGAATTCTCCAACAGGATCCTACAGAGCCAGTTACCAAAATACCTACTGTGTAGAGTCTGAGGCTCCTGCAGAGCAGTATGCACACTATATTATCCTATAATAGGACATTTTTAGCTCTGTCTTTGTATTTTTAAGGAAAAAAAAACAGAATCTGAAAGCTTTTCTAAATTAATTTTTAATTGTATCTCTTTATCAAATGTTCCATTTAATTCTATTTCTTCTTTTGTAAACTTTGAGAAATATTCCAGTACTTACATATGATGTATTATTGTATGAATCTTCCTAAATTTGCAAAACTACAGAAAACAAAATTTATATAATTGAATGGAATTAAAGAAAAATATTCCTCAAAGAATTAAAGATCTTTCTATAGCAGTACATCCAAAATATTAAATTGTAATACATATCTATAAATGTTACATAAAATACATTTTAAATAATTTCATTATTTAAAATTCTATCAGAAAATAAAATGAGAGAAAAAGCAAATATATAGATAGATATACACATATTTACATGCAGAAGTTCTCCTAACCTACTGTATTCTACCAAATCATAGAATCAGGGGTGCCCTCCAATCCTTCTGACTCACCTATGACATGCTGAAAGCTAGTGATTAGTAAGCTTGTTTCTAGTACCCACACATACACATTGTATGTTTCTAGTACCCACACATTGTGGCTCCAGAAGATCGGTACTTTGTATTCAAAATTATTACAGTTGAACCTGCTACTATAATTACGTGACCTAATTAAGTTCATGGAAACCATTAAAATATGACTACAGAGAGAGTTGTTTCTATAAAACCAAAGTATAAAACTTTGGAAAACCATAATAAAGGTTAGTTGTTGTATTAGTTAGGGCAGGGGTACTCAGCCTAGGCAGGGATTCTCAACTTTAGAGCTATTGACATTTTAATGTTATATAGTTCTTCATTAGGATAGTCCTGTGCCTTGAAGTATGAGTAACAGAATCCCTGATATCTACCTACTAACTGCCAGTATTTTTAATATTCCATTTTATCTATGTCTTTTAACTATATCTTTTTTGTATAACTTTTAAAATTGGTATTCTAGGGAATACAATACACTACTTAAATTTTCACTGTCTGAAGGCCCTTAACCTTAATCATATGTGCAGTTTCTTTGTCAGGTAAGGTAACAGTCACAGGTTCTGGGGATTAGGGTGTGGATATCTTTGGGGAGCCATTCTTCTGGCTACTGTAATGATTAAAAAAATATTTTTAAATTCTGTAAAGGAGTTTCAATGTATGTATATTTAATACATAAGACAACCACAACATAAAGAGGAGGCTAAAGGGATCTATATGGTGGTAAAGTTTCTATATTTCAATTGAAGTGGTAACATATAGATTCTAAGTAGACAAAGAAAAGTATATTGTATTCTCTAAAAGGCCAATTTAAAAAGCTCCCCAGAGAGATAAAGTTAAAAGATAATATATGAAATAAAACAGAATACTAAAAAATATTTAAATAATTTGAAAGAAAGGGGAAAGCATTAAGAGAAGAACAGAAGGAACATACAGAAAAGAAATAATAAAATGGTAGATGAAAATCCAAACATACCAGTAGTTGGACTAAATGTAAAGGATCTAAACAATAATTAAGAGATCAATATTTTCAGAATGGACTGGAAAAATGTAACCCAACTATAGCTGTTTAAAGAAACTCATTTGAATTATAATGTGATAAGTTTAAGGCCAAATAATTAAGAAAATATTTACTATGAAAACATGAATCAAAATAAATTGGAGTAGCTATATTAAAATTACAAAAAGTAAATTTTAGAGCAAAGAAAATTACCAGGGATTAAGAAGTACATTATATAATAATAAAAGGGTTAGTTCAGAAAGAAGACATAACAATCCTAAATGTGTACACATCTAATTGAAAAGCCTCAAAACATATGAAACATTTATCCTATGGAAATGACAATAGAACTGAAGGAAGAAATAGACAAGTTCATAATTATATTTAGAAACTTCCCACATTCCTCTCCTATAATCAATTTAAATCTCCAGTCCCAGCTTGTTTCAATGCTAAATTCAAGTAAACATTTAAAGAAATACCATAAACTATTCACAAATCTTCTAGGAAATAAAAAAAGGAACACTTCTCAACTCTTTTTTTATGAGACTAGCATTACTCATTAGCAACACCAGAGAAACTATACACAACAAAAAAAGAAAATGAGAACATAGACATAAAATATACCTTTTGAACATGGACATAAAATATGTCTTTTGAACATATGTGCAAAATACTCAAAATTATCAAAATATCAGTAAATCAAATCTGACAATAGATAAAAAGAATAATAAACTACAATGAAGTGGGGTTCATCTCAGAAATGCAAAGATTGATTCAATATTTTAAAATAAATCAACGTAATCTACCAATTTTACAATCTAAAGAAGATAAATCACATGATCATATTAACTAATACAAGAAAAGCATTTGATAAAATTCAACAACTATTGATGATAAAATAAATAACTCACTGCAAAATAAAATAGAAGGGAACTTCCTCAATCTAATAAAGGACACTTTAAAATGTTCTGCATTAACAAGGTAATATTGTATTGGAGGTTTCATTCAATGTGATGAGCCAAGAAAAGGAAATAAAAGCCATTCAGACTAGAAAGGAAGAAATAACTTTTCCCCTAGATAATTTGGTCATCTGCATTTTAAAATTTCCAAAGAGTCTATTAAAAACTTGCTAGAACTAGTGAGTTTAGCTATATTACAGAATACAAGGTCAACATACAGAAATCAATTGTATTTCTATATATTAGCAAAGAATAATTAAAAATATAAATGAGAAACAACATCATATATAATGCATTAAAAAATATCAAATATTTGTGGAGAAATCTAATGAAATATAGACAAGATTTTACTTTAAAAACTATAAAACATTGCTGAGTGAAATTAAAGAAGACCTAAATAGATGAAAAGATTTACCATGCTCATTAACAAGAATATAATATAATGCTAACATATCAATTATAATCATAACGATCTACAGATTTAAGGCAATTTCAATCAAAATCCCAGTAGGCTATTTGGTAGCAATTGATAAGCTAATTATAAAATTTACGTAGAAAAGCAAAGAAAATAAAAAAGCCAAAAAAACCTGAAAAAGAGCAAAATTGGAGGATTCACACTGACTTTTAACTATACCATAAAGCTATAGTAATCAAGATGGTGTGGTATTGAGATGTGGATAGACATATAAATTAATGGAATAGAATAAAGAGTATAGGAATGACCCACACATATACACTTAATTGATTTTTTTAGAATAACCCACATGTATGTGTTTAATTGATTTTTTACAAAGGATCCTAGATATCTCAATAGATAAAGGATAATTTTTTAACGATGCCTGAACAACTGAACATCTATATGTAAAGAAAGAATGGAAGGGAGGGATGGGAAGAATGGAGGGAGAAAGGGGAAAAATTCTTATCTGTAACCCTTATCTTGCATTATTTGTAATAACCTGAAATGGATCAGAAGCTTAAGTATAAATGCTAAAACTATAAAAATTTTAAAAGACAACAGGTGAAAATCTTTGTAACTCAGGTTAGGCAAATATTTCTTAAGTAGGACATAATTTGCACATAAATTAAAAAAAATTGATAAATTATATTTCATCAAAATTAAAAACTAGCTTTTGAAAGATACCATAAAGAAAATTAAAAGGCAAAATACAGAATAGAAGAAATATTTGCAAAACATATATCTAATAAAGGACTTGTATTCAGATTATATCTAAAAACTCTTATATTTCAATTAGTCAAAACTTTCAATTAAAGAAAACAGGCAAAATATTTAGACATTTTACCAAAAAGAGATATACAGATAGCAGAAATACATCAAAAATGCCTCAACATCAGTTGTCATTAGGGAAATCCAAATTCAAACCACGATGAGATATGCATTTAGTAGAATGACTAAAAGTCAAAAGACTGCCCATTTTAAGTGCCAATAAGATACAAAGGGACATGAATTCTCTCTCTTCTTTTGCTGATGGAAATAAATGGTACAGGCCCTTTGGAAACTATTTGAAAGCTTCTTATAAAGTAAAATATTCACTCCTAGATGTTTACTCTAAAGTAATAAAAACAGGTTTCCTCAAAAGGCTCATTTCTGAATGTTTATAGTAGCTTTA
Organism: Macroglossus sobrinus; assembly: GCA_004027375.1. Lineage (NCBI taxonomy): Eukaryota > Metazoa > Chordata > Mammalia > Chiroptera > Pteropodidae > Macroglossus > Macroglossus sobrinus. Next base: position 2,059,264 of record PVKZ01000063.1, read on the forward strand.
TTCATTTTAACCAAATATAGAAACAGCCTAAATGTGCACCGATTAATAAGCTGATAAATCAATTATGATAATTCATGCAATGGAACACTACTCAGCAATGAAAAGCAATTAACTAATACATGCAACAGCGTGTTTCCCTCACATGTTGTTGCCTGTTAAAAACCTGGGATGATGATAGGGTGATTCTTGACTTGTTTTCTTGTCCCCTTCATCTTACATTAACAATCATCCAAGTACCTCAGCTTCTACTCCAGGGCCCAAGGCAGAATGGCTCACATTTATTTAACAAACAATAGCCTCAAACACCTCCCTTACCTCACATGTATTTTGAAAGGACCTAATACTTCACGACCTTATTTGTAAAGCTTTGTCAAAATAATAGGACTACTAAAAATAATAGAATAATTCCAAAAGTATAATTAGACTATAAAAGTTACAAAAAAATTAAAGGAGTTTTGATAAAATTAAGATAGCAAAAAGAAAAAATGTTAGAATAAGAAAGCAGTATTTCAAAATGAGAATTATTATATCTGATATGTGGAAAAGAATGGTAAGTGGGAGAAGAGAATTTATAGGAAAAAAAAGTAACTTTCCTTCTAAGGCATACTCCTACTTCTTGACAGCAGAAGGTAAAAAAAATGCTTTCATTTGGGACAGGAGAGTAGGTTAGGCTGTAGTCAACATTCTTTATATCCTCCACATACTTTGAAATACTCATACAACTCAACTGAAACTCTAAGAAAAATAAGAGAAGTGTCGCTTCAAACACAGTTCTAAAGGGAGCATAGCAAAAAGAAACAAGGTTGGAACTTGGTCAGGAGCCGTGCAACAAGGCCCTGTCTTACCTTTCCTAAGCCAGATATGACTTCCTGTATCCACTATCAGAACAGTATAAAATAGTATATATCTATCACAGGGCTGCTAATGTCAAGTCCACTTCAAAAACTGTCATGCAGTACATACTTGCTAGTTCTTCCTGTTGTCAAACTAAACTATGCCATATCAGGCTTAGCTTGTCTCTGTCATTCCCCTTTTTGGTTCATTACCATAAAGCAAAATATTTGCATTCAGTCCTGATTTCAATCCATAGGAAAAGAGAACTAGAAATGTGGCTACAGTTAATAAGTAGCACTGATACATCTGAAACTAATATAATATTATGTTAATTATGCCTCAATAAAAAAAATAGCATTGTTAGCAAGTGGGCCCTGTTGAAGATGTTATATATGTGTGTGTGTGTGTGTGTGTGTGTAATATGCACATATACATATACATATACATATACATATACATATACATATACATATACATATACATATACATATACATATACATATACATACACACACACATAGTGTTCTGAGTTCAGGACTAATTTTCTGGCTCATCAAATGTTATCGGACTCTAAGAGCCCTGAGTTGTCGGTTTAAAAAAACCCACCATGCAGCCCTTATTTTTAACTGCCAATAGACAAGCAGAATTTGCCAGCACTGGCTGCTTTTGCCAGGATGCTGCAGTACTTAGTGTTCACCTGAACAGAATGAAGCACAGACATCAACCCAGTCAGTCTGCCAGTTCTGGCCTTTCTTAAGGTTTTCTTTTAAAGGACAGGGCTTTACCTAATATTAACAGGCAAAGTAACCCTCTCCAAAAGGGTTGAAGACCAGAATATTCTCAGTGATATTCAAGAACCAGCTTTACTTATATCAGATTTCTCCCTTCATCCTATAAACTTAACTCCAGAAATGATAAATATAAAAGTCATTAAAAATTCCATTTTCAAAGGAAGATTTTTATTTGATTCTGCCTCTGCTATCATAAAAAATAATTCTCTTTTTCCAAGGCTATATGTAGCCCATACCTTAAAGGAAATTTATTAAGTTTGGACCTGAAGATACAATAATTCAAAATCTTTCCTGACTCATCACATAATTCTTTCCTGTGCTTAGCGACTAACATTAGAATCTTCTTTTTGATGAGCATGTAGTTGCTAAACAGAAAGGCCAGACCAGGTTTCTCAAATGCATGGCTTGAGATCAAGGATAAGTTTGTGTTAGTATTTTAAGAGCCTGCCAGAGACCCAGATTAAGCATGAGCTCAGCCAGAGTGTCTATCTGTTCACACATATCATCAAATCCTCTGAAAGGAAGAAATGCCTCAAGAGTTCTGTCACCTTGCTAGGACCAAGCTCTATCTCCAGCTTTACTGTCTTAGCCAAAGGCTGGAACTGAGAAAGCAAACAGAAAGACAAAGCAGGTAAATACAGGTAAATAAATGTGAGTGGTATAGGAGGTGTTCACATCATCCCTGTCCTTTTCCTGTAAGGGCTGGCTCTCAACATTCACAGTGCTAAGCAGAAACTTGGGAAACTGGTCATGGTATATAATCACATAATAGGGAAAGCTTTAAAAGTTCTTATTTTGCATATGTTGAACCATCCTTGTGCCCCTGGGATGAAGCCCACTTGCTTGACATGGATGGACCTCAAGATAATCATGCTAAGCAAAATAAGCCACACTGAAAAAGTTGAAAATCACATGATATCACTTATTGTGGGATATAAACATAAGAGCAACAAACAAACAGGACAAACAAACAGAGACTCATGAACATGGACACTAGACTAGTGGTTACCAGAGGGTAGGGAGGAGGTAGATGGGGTCAAAGTGGTCAAATATGTGGTGACAGAAAGAAATGTAACTATGGGAAGTGAACACACAATGTAAATATATATATGCCTGTTAAAATATACAGCTGGAACTTACCAGATTTCGTTAACCAATGTCATCATAAAAAAATTAATTAAATTTTTTATAAATGTTCTTATTTTGCAAACCAACACACAGATAGGTCAAGTAATTTGTTCGAAATTGCACAACTAATTAATTTCAGAGCTAGCACTCAAACCTTGTTCTCCCAATTTATTCACTTACACAAAAGATATTTGTGAATGCCCAAGTATGTGATGAGCACCTCAGATGAGCAAATCTCAAACTAAGGTTCAGGGATCACTTTAAAAAGAGTCACAGACTAATCTAAAAATATAATGCTGCCTCTAGATCTTCCAAGAAAATGATGCAACACCCACCCTTATGGACTTCCATAATGACTATGTGAAGTATTACACAGGCCCCCACCTCTACCTCTACCAAAGCTCTCACTCTCTCTCCTTTACTCACTCTGCTCCAGTATTTCTAGGGTGTTCCTTGAACCATCCAAACATGCTTCTTCCTAAGGAACTTTGCATATCCAGGTTTTTTTTTTCTGTCTAGAATGTTCTCCTACACAGCTGCTTCATTTCTTTCAAATGTCAGCTATTCAGTGGGGTTCCCAAATGACCCTATTAAAAACTGCAACCTCCACATACATACCAACATTTCCTATCCTCTGTATTTACTTAATGTTACTTATTATATATTTTTATATATTCACTTAGTTGTTTACTGTTTATGTCCTCCCACTCCAGGAGGTAAGCTCCATTTTTCACAGGTTTTATTCATTGCTTTAGTCTTAATACTTACAACATGTCTGGCACATGGTATGTGTCAGTAAATATTGAATACAAGAATAATGTATAAAAATGCAGCTAGTATGTCTTTGCCATATAGTAAGCAATCAATAAATAGTAGCTACTATAACTTAGAATTTACTAGACTGAAAGTACACAAGCTATTGATCTAGAAGGGATGATCCTCCAAGGCATGCACAATCTCATTAACTTCTACAGAACATTCTACCTACTTGCTAAGATATGGCAAAAGTCTGCTTCTTTTATCTCTGGATCACTACTATACATTCAAAATGGGTTCAACAAAGGTTTTTTTTTTTGATGGAGATCTAAGTTTTTGAGCAAAACTGCCTGTTTAAATTTGCAGTAGTTTTGTAACAAATTTTTTAGCAAGGAAAAGAAATTGACAACTTATTTTCACTTGTTATTTATCTCAGTGCTTCAGATTGTTATTGATTACACGCAAGAATGTGCTTCAAAATGCCTCCAACTTATGACAAAGCATAAACATTCCTTTCATTTCCTTTATTTTTCTCCCTCTCCCACAGAAAAATGTATCAATATGACTGACAACTATTTTGCCAGCATTACAGATATATTTTTCAACTTTTTGCTTTTCTACTCCCTTTATCCACACATCAAATTATTTTTTCCTTTGGCTTGTAGCATACTGTTTCCTTTGGTAGATGAAATGTTTTAATTGATAATACTCATGTGTGCAAGAATGCAACTTTATTTTCAATACCTCATATTCAATTTAAGACCTTATTTTTTTCCTGGTGAATGGATAACTACTTTTGTTGAGCACACTGGTGCAGGATGCTGAATAGTGAGTACTTAATATGTGTCAGATATTGTTTTAAGAAAATTAACTCACTAGTTCTCATTATAGTCCTATGAGGTACCCATATTACCACCAGATGAAGAAACAGGTGCAGAGAGGTTAAATATCTTCCCTAGGATCATACAGCTGATAGTAGAGCTGGGATTCAAACATAGGCACTGTGACTTCAGAGTTGATACTTTTTTTTTAACCATTCCACTACAGTTCTCTCTTTTGAAAGTGCCTAGAAACTTAATCTCTTGAATTCCGGGCTGATTTAATTACTTTTATTTTTGTCAGATCATTTTCTGCTTAAATTCAGTTCAATATTCTCTCCTTCAATATCATTGCTCCCAAGGTTGCATTCCATCAGGACAGTAATAGACACTTTATCATCACCCTTCCAGATCAAGGTGTGTTACTGGTGTCCTAATTCCCATTAACCTTTGTCCATTTACCCTTCTGAGGTGTTCCTCATTCAGAGAATACCATCCTTGTTCCCTCTGCCCTGACATGCTGGCCACAGATTTTTGAGTTTGACACATCTACCAGATATCCAAGTGACAATGTCAAATAGACTGAAACCAGGAAGAGTGATCTGGGCTGGCCCAGAGATGGTCATTGAAGGCATGGGAGCAGATCTGAAATTCTGAATGTCCCAAGATCTGGTAGATCCAAATGCAATATGTACTCCCCTAGAAAGATCATGTTCTTGAAATTCACTGTAGGATATCCTAGTACAGTGACCTCTGCTCTCAGCTCAGCCACTGCCACTGCAGAGCTCAGGTACATCATGATCATGCCCCTTAAGAGCCAAGGTCTATTATTATTGTTGTTGTTGTCACCATCATTTTGTTCTATTAATGAATTTTTCTTCATTCTTAATTTTTAAAATGGTTATATGTTATTGATCTCTAATTTTTTTCTTTTTCTTTCCATGACATTCTTTTTCTCCTATGGGTCAGGATTCTGTAGAGGAAAAGCTTTCCAAACTTTTCCACTAGACTGAAAGCTCTGTAAGAGCAGGGCTTTTATCTTATTCATGGCTGCAGATTCAGAGCCAAATGTAATGCCAGGCAGTAAGTATGGGTCTCAATGCGTGTTTAAACAAATTAAAATGGAATTTCTTCTCCCTCTTCTTATTCAATTGCCTAGAATGTGGTTCTATATCCTGCCTTGAGAGAACCTCAGAACAATATATTTTACTAATTATGTAGATATATTTATTGAATATAATGGAAAAGTACACTACGATTTAAAGACTGAAGACTTGTTTTTAAATATGTCTCAGTAATGGATAAGCCCATTTCAATAGCATGTTCACAATGCCGTGGTTCCCTTTCTCAGTCCTGGTGATTGTTCCATACTAGGTGAAATATATGGCAAAGTTATGAGACTACTGTCCAGTTGAAAGAATATGGATGTGATCGGGAGTAGAATTTCATCTGTTTTAAAGATGTGAGCATTTGAAAAAGGAATCAGTATGTGAAAGTCAATCTATAAAGGTGCAGGAGTACACAGTTCAGTGGAATGGTTAGAGCAGAGATAAAACAAACAAACAAACAAACAAAAAACACCAGACCAATAGACAGCATTCCAGATTCTGACTGCCAATTCTACACTGTCCAACTGGACAGGTCAAAGGATGTTCTCCATCACTACCACAATGCCACCATCCTTATCACAGTCATGAAAATATCCAACACATAAAAAGTGCCTACCAGCTTTTAAAAACTGAGTTTAAAAGCTTGCATGGATTATTTAATTTAATCCATCATGATAGCCCTGTAAAACTAATACTATTATTATGATCATCACACTATTACAGATGAAGAAACCAAAGCAGAAAGAAATTACATAACCTGCCTAAGGTCAACATTAAGTAAGAGACACAGTTGGACTTAGAATCTTAACAGTTTGATTCTGAGACCTAAACTCTTTTTTAAAAAAAACATCTTAAGTCAAGAGAGGACATTAATTTAACTCATTTGGAAATTCACATACCAAAGAAACTTATTCATGACACTCTATCAGTACACATCTTAGTTTGCTAGAGCTACCATAACAAATTACCACAAACTGGGCAGCTAACAACAGAAATTTATTTCTCCATAGTTCTGAGAGCTAGATCTGAAATCAAGGTGAGGGTCTGAAGCCTCAAGGGGAGGATCCTTTCTTGCTTTTTCCAGCTTCCGATAGACTCAAGTGTTCCTTGGTTTGTGGCAGCTTAACTTCTCTCTCTGCCTCCATCACCCAAAACTATTATTCAGTTCTTTCTATCAAAGTTGTCTGAGTCTCAATTTTCTTATTAACTTTCTTTACCAGAGATTAAGTTAAATACATCAAGTCCTTTTCAGCTTCATAAGTCTATTATTCTAAATAAAACATAGCCAAATTAACCCTTCACATATTTAGTAATTACACATCATACAATCCTGATTTAATTAATAATAATTCACATTAAAAGGTCATCCTTCACTTAAATGATAATTACTAACATTATTTTAACAAAGTATTTCTGGGATCTGGTTGGTACCTCTTTACCTCTCAGAGTGGGTAGAACTTGTACATCAGGAGTGTTTGCAGAGGAGGTACTTGTACTATTTTAAACCAATCTGGCTATAAGATTTAAAGTTAGCTGTGCTCTTGTTCTGAACACCTTAGCAAGCCTGACAGCTGGTGTCTCCCAAAACTCCTAATTGTGAATGTCCACATAGCATCCAAAATAATGAGAATAACGGCTATCATCAGACCATCAAAAGCTTCTACCTGCCCTTAGGACCATGTACAAAATCCTAAACCCACCTACAGAAGTGTTTCACAAACTATCTGTAGTGACAGACCAATTTTCTAGTCTAGTTTTATTGAGGAGACAGACAAATTTTAATCTCTAATCCATGTGAATAGATTAGAGATTTAAAAATTTATGGTCATAAAGTATAATAAAATGAACTTCTAAAAAAATAAATTTAAAAAGACATACAAACTTGACAGACCTAAAATTACATTTCAATAAATCTAATTAGAACAAACATAACAGGAAAAATTACAGAAACTATGTATACTGTTTATTGAAAGTGTACATGTAGATTAAAATGAAGAATTGCTGATTGTGCTCAGAACTTTTGTCATTCACAATCATAAATAACAAAAAGTTATAAAGAAAATAGAAATTCCTGTATTAAATCGCTTTATATACACTTAGAATGAACACCATATATATCAATAGTTGCACTTGTTTTCCGCTTGTTAACTTACCGATGTTAGATTGATGATAATGCTATTTTCACCTGTTTTGTTTTATTAACACTCATAACAGAAATCAATCTCACAAAGGTATATTGACAGGAATGGGAAAAATGAATTATAGTAATATCAGGATATTTGTCTTTAATTTTTATCTAAAGTGAAGCAAGTGATGCTATACGTTGAAAATTATCTTTAATCCTTTATCAGTAAACAGTTTAACAATTTATCATGTAAAGTCATGGTTAAATTTATATTATCTTTCAAAAATTAAAAGGAATGCAGGGTCTACTATTGTTTCATGAATGATTATTCTTTTGATACAAATTAAAATTCTAAACATTCTATCAAATTTGTAAGGTACTCACAGATGTGCAATTCCCAGATCATCAATTATTCCACTGATACTTTTGTTAAATTATTGAATAAGTCATAACAATGTATAGAAACTGTTCTTCCAAGGTTCTAATTCTCAATTTACCTTTCAGCTTTATCTGTTATTGAAATATGTTTTGCATGAATGTATTTAGATCATTGAAAATATCAAATATGTCAGATATAGAAACAAATATTGGGATAAAACTGATTTCTTACCTTGCAGAAAGATCAAGTGTTTCTTTTGTGGTTCAGACATCTTCAACAAAATGTTTTTCTATAATCATCACTAACTCAGCATACAAAAACAGTTGCTTATAAAAACAGCCTTCTTATTCTTATAATCATCACATAATAAAGAGAATAATGTAGTCGAATTTAACACATTAGCCTCAACATAACTCACAATTTTTACTATGTCATTAAGCACAATGTCTAGTCAGCTGACATTTTCTCAACAAGAATTTCTTGATGAAGAAAGTAGTGAGTTAAATTACAAGCTTCTTAATCTGCATATTTATTCTAGAATGCTTTTCTATTATTGCTGTTGCACCATTACAGAATGTTCTACATAAAAATTAAGCTGCAAATCACACTGACCACATGCTTAAATACTGTGGTAATGTCAAGCAATAAGAGTTTCTAAACATGTTCTTTATTTATCTCACATAAATCACTACCGTTTAAAACTAAAACCACACTTTGAGTAACCTTGGTCTACAAGACTCTACATAATCCATCCCTCACTCAGATTACTAGCCTTATCCCATGCTACTTTCCTTTTCACTATTTATACTCTGGTCATATATAAATACCCCATGTTTTCTACCACTTCATATTCTATACTTCTCCTATCAGAACTTGTCATCTTAAAACTATTGTCTACCTGTGTTCCCTTCTAGAATGTAACTGCCACAGAGACAGAGACCACATGTGCCTCCTTTTATCATCAAATCCCAAATGCCAGGAACATTGCAGATGCTCAATAAATATTCAATGAACAGACTCTTTACAGCCACAAAAAGTGTCTAATATCTTTAGGAAAAAAATATAAAATAACAGTTTCAGACTCATTAAGTAGCAAAATGAATAATTACCCCACACTTTGATAGTATGACTGCCTCCTTCTAGGAACTATTTAGTCCCTGTGCCTTTTGGAGGCAGAAAATGAAAAAGAATAAAGAAAAAATGGAGCAAGATCGAATGGGAGGAGAGGCAGGAACAAATGAAGAAAGAGGCCAAGTGTAAAAGCAGCTAAGTTTTCTGTTTATGCCATTTGCTTTGTCTGGAATAGCCTTCCATTTCTCACTTTTCACCACCATTCTCATCCCACACCCTGCCTTGGAAGTCATCTTCCAAGACTTACATGATTTTCACCTTCCTTACACACACACACACACACACACACACACACACACACACACACACACACAGAAAGAGAGAGAGAGAGAGAGAGAGAGAGAGAGAGAGAGAGAGAGAGAGAGAGAGCTGGTATTAGATACTTCCATGTCTCTATTATATTCATTAAATCCACAGCACTCAGTATTCATCTCTGTTGTAACACATACTCATCTCTGTTGTAATTACATCATTTTTACAAAGTTTTTTACTTGTCTATCTTCCCTAAACCTAGAATGTATCTTCCTTGAGGACAGAAATTCCTATTCTTCAAAGTTCCAGCATGTTGTTTAGTGCCTGACACAGTATAGATTTTCATGTTTGCTGACATAATGAATGAATAGGTTTATGCCTAGTTTCTTGGCCATAAGAAGTCACAAGGGAGGAGTATCAGGGGTATATAACAGGGGAGTAAGTAAGGGGGAAAAAAAGACTGAGTATGGAGTGGGGGGGCATGGAAATTAGGCCAGATGGCAACAAAAGGACCTCTCAAGGGTGAAGTAAATGAGGACAGATATGCTGAAGAAAATGGACAAGAAAATATAGACAAGAAAAAGGAGGCACAAGACATCATTTTGAGTTATTACAAAAATGCTTTAATATTCTATGAAATTTTATCTTTTTATTTGCCTTCCTTTTTCTCTTTACTCTAGTATCTTTGTTCTTCTTTTGTTTATTTTTTCAACAATCATTTATTAAGAATCTATAGAATGCATCAAACTAGGTTGTGGGAATATGTAGAGAGCTGAGCTGATAAACAAAGTTATGATACAGCATGATAAGAGCAAAAATAGAAAATTGTATAGAATAGAATAAAGGCAGGGAAGAACATCTAAACCACCCAATTCTGCATATTTACCATGTGGATGCTTTTGGCCCCTCAGTCAAAGGATGTTCTCACACTGTGTCAGTCCTATGAGAAGGATTCCCAATGCTATGCTTTGAAATGGTGAAACATTCTATCTTAGAATTTCTTTATATATTTCTCCGTGTTCAAATTTAAAGTTTTGACTTAAACTGGTATTAATAATAACTAAATACATATAAGATTTTTCTACTCTAAGATATCTTCTTAAGGTAACCAGATACATAAATAATTTTGCACATTTTGTGGATTTTTTTATTCCCACTTTTCTGCAGCAAAGAAATTCTTCCCTAATTTATCTCTAATGTAATAGAGAAGGTACTGACTTCTGATTTGTTAGCTTTGATGACATTTTGCCTTGAATTTCGAACTTATTTCATAATAGCCTAATGGAATATATCTACTTTAATATGATTTAATAGCATAAATATTTGAATTAGCACCATTCTTGTAGAACTTTAAATTTTGCTATCTGAGGTCTTCAGCTAGGTATGTAATTTTTAAAATTGGTAATCTTATAATTAATATATCATAATTATAATTTATAAACTCTATTCCTTTAAAATTATTTAGTGCCTACAAGACAATAAATGTTTAAGTAAATAAATGTAAAAGTAAATAAACATTAATCCAAGCTCATCTTTACATAAATAATATAAATGTTTATCTAAGTTTAACTTTATAAGAAAAGTTTGGTTTTAAAAAAATTACACCTCAATTACATTCTGGTTTCTAAATACCATGGTAACATGATGTAGAAGTAGAAACTGAGTATACTGGATATTGAATTTTCAATTAATTATTGATACTACTTGCTATGTTTTCCTAACTCAAAGAGACTGTGAGGAGAGTTGGTAGAGTAGAAGAAGTCCCTTTCCATAAGAATTCTAACTAGAACTCAGTCTAGAATCTGTAATGAAAAATATAAAATCCTATTTAAACAATTAAGAGGATAACTAAAAAATATAATGAATAGTAACACATGGGTGAGAGGTATTAATCACAGAGAGGTGGTGGGGGAAAAAGGTGATATTTATGCTCACATTTGATTGGTTGGCGCTGGCCAGGAGAAAAGACAGTAAGTAGAAAAAGTAGAAAGAAGTCCTATGGAGAAAGAAAGTCTTCTCCTGAAGACTTCTAGGTACTTAGAGAACAATAGCAGACTCGGTTCTTGCTTTGGTGTTAAAATAACATCTCTTTTAAAGAGATGTTTAAAGAGCAGTTACTATTCAGCAAGGCAGGAGAGGGGTTATCGGGGAAGGTCTTAGTTTGGCTAAATCAGAAAGCAAAGAGATGTAATTTTTTAAAGGCGAAAATTTATGCTACTTCATAAAAATCACCAGACTAAGCAATTCCTAAAGGTTGCTAAATATATATACTAGTATAAACTAATACAAAACACATAGCAAAGTTTAAAATAAGAAGAAAATGTATATTTTAGTTCAAGATATCCAGCTGACTTTAGCTGGACAGGCTTCCTAAAATACGCTGACAGATTTCCAACATCATGTCGTAGTTAAGTGCCCTTTGTTAACAAATGATAGAAATTAACATAATTTTAAAAATTTAATCAAAGTCAACTAACATTATTTAAAGAAATTCTATGGCCAAGATATGCACAAAAATGGTAAAAGCTACAAAGATATATATTTCTAAGGACAGGTGCCTTAAGAAAGGTCTAGTCTAGTCACAGAGTATATATGTATATATATGAAAACTACTGGGTAAAGCAAAGTGTAATTGGTTCTAAATGAGAAATAGTCAAAGCACTAAAGGAAATCAAAGAACAAAGGCAATAGATTAACTGAGAGACTAGGGACATTTTCTATGGAAGATCAAGTGTTTGACCTGAATTTTAAAGTAAATAAATTGGTTTTTAAAGGTCAGAAAGGGATATTCTAGATGGATGGTACATCAGAAGCAAATGTTTCCTCCTTGTCCAAAGAATGAAAATCTAGTGTAGATGCTTAAGGCAGACAAGTAAGAGATAAGGATGCACAGGGAAGTGAAGCCCACAATTTTAAAAATCATAACAATTCTGAACTTTACGTTGAAGACAATAGGAAACTACTAAAGGTTTTTAAGCATAAGAGTGACTCAGTCAGAGAAAAACTTCAAAATATTTTTTGTTCTTTTGTACAAGTAAATACTAAATATATTATTGACATGCTTTCATAAAAAGGCCCATCTATACAGTGCTGGTGAAACCAAAATGTTAAAAAGAAGCTGTAAATCCTCTCAAGTTTGACAAGATGACTATGAGTAATAATCGCCTACTGAGCTTGGCTGAATACCTGTCAGGTTTGCCAGATCCCAGAACATAATGCAGAAACTGATCATAACATTCTCAGAAACAATAGAAAACCAATGAAGGTTCACACTTACAAAATAAGATGTGAAAAAGAGGAGTGTTTTCCAATGTTAAAACTTAGCATCTTCAAAATCTAGGCAAATGAATATGTACAGTCAGGAGCACTCAAAACAAATCTATCAAATGTCTAGGACTCTTCTGAATCACTAGCTTAAAATATAACAAATTAAAAGATTAAATGTCATTTTAGAAAAAGTGTTTTTTTCATTGGATTAAACATCTCAAACAGGAGGAAAATGGAAAAGATCAGGCACTGTGATGAAAATAATGCTACATATTCAACAAACTATATTTTATTTTATTCTAAAGACACAGCAAGAATACATTTCCTAAGTCCCCTTGTTTTGGAAGAGCCCTTGACTGAGTTGTAGCCAATAGAATATGGTTAGAAGTAATATTTAACAGTCCTAGGTCTGGTTTCTGAAACCCCCATGCTCTCTTTCTTTCCCTGCATGCTTCCCAGATACAAAAACAACCAGTGGAATGCTCTGAGGACTTTGAAGATTAAAAAAAAAACAGAACATAACAAAAGCCACATTATGGAAAGAGAGTAGATTTCTGAATGACTCCGTGGAGGAGGGACCCTCTTCCTACCTGCCAATGAACCTCATTGTATTATGGTGTGAGCTAGAAATAAAGCTACTGAGATTTGGAATTGTATGTTATAGTAGTTAGCACATTCTAAGATAGACTCCCAAAATTTGATTTATATTTAAAAATCAAAAGTTATACAACATACATTCTAATATTCCTTTCAAAGCTATAAATATATCAAAATATTATGCTATAAATATAATCAAATTTCCAGGATACTTAAAAGTTGAAGAGAAATGATTTAAGAGAAAGGGATAGAATCGCTCACTAATTTTGAAATAAAGTGGTCTGATAGTTAATGAAGGATTTAGTTATTCCATGGTGATTTAGTCTAGTGAGCATTGTCCAGTGATGATCAGAGATAGTTTGAAGAGGAGACAAAAGGACACTCTTACAAATAAGATTTTTTAAAACAAAATTGGAGAATATTTGATTCTCCAAAATAACAAACTAAATTAACTACAATTAATTACACAGTATGCTAAATAGTAAAAGCACTATGGAAATAATTAAAAAGGAAAAAGAAATAAGAAGTTTAAGGAGAGGCTAAAATTTTAAATAGGGTGTTTAGTAAAGGCCTCACAAAGATGGACATTATATTCAAGATCCAAAGGAAACAAGGATGTGACTGTGATGATATGAAACAGCAAACGTCTTGAGGTAGAAATGTTCTAGACATGCTTGAGAAACAGAAGGAAGATGGTGTGCCTGGAGCAGCAGTAGTATGACTACAGCTGAAGGGAGAGTAAAAGGAGATGAAGTCAAACACATAACAGGGTGCCAAATCATGTGAGCCTTATGAGTCACTGTACGAACTTTTTTTTAACTGAAATAGAAAGCTACTGAATGATCTTTAACATAGAAATGATATTAACATAGGAATGATATTAGATGATAGATATAAAATGTTTAATTTTGACTTCTATGTTGACAATGACAGAAGAAGAAAAGGGTAGGAGCAGTTAGGAAACTATTGCAATAATCCAGGTGAGCAATTATGATAGCTTAAACCAGGGTAATAGTGGGTAGATATGGTGAGAAGTGGTGAGATTCTGAATATATACTGAATTCAGACCATATAGGATTTATTAACAGATTGGATGTAGAGTATGAGAGAGAGGAATTGAGGATGCCAAGGGTTTTTTTTTTTTTTAAACTAGAAGAATAAAATTAGCATTTACTGAGATAGAGAAACTAGAAGAATGATTGATTTAGGGGAGGGAAGCGGGAATCAAAAAGTAAGAATGGAATGCATTAACCTTGAGATGATTATTAGATGTCCAAATGGAGATACTGAGCTGGGAGCTAGAGTACATGATGGGGATTCAGAAGAGCACACATAGAAAATATAAACTCAGGAGTCATTGGCATGTAGATGACATTTAAAGCCATAAGACTAAATGAGATCACAAAATCTATGAGACTAGACAGAAAGAAAATAATAAAAGCTCTGGGGCATGCCAATATAAAGAATTCTGAAAGAAGAGAAAGACATAGCAAAGGACATAGAATGATAGGCCAGCGAATCAGTAGCAAAACCTACAGAGGACAGTAGTATTACAGAAGTGTCAAATTCTGCTTGTAAGTCAAATAAAATGAGGACTTATATTTGATCTTTGGATTTAATAACATGGAGGCCATTGGTTACTTTGGCCAGAGATATTTCAGTTGAATGATGGAGACAGAGCCTGTTTGGAATGCTTCAAGAGAAAATAAGAACACTCAAATTAGAGACAGTGGAGATAGACAACTTTATGGAACAATTTTGCTATAGAGAGAAGGAGAAAAATGCAGTGCTATCAAGAGAAAAGGGAGAGTAGGATAAAAGGAAGTTGTACTTGTTATTGTTTTAAGATGGGAAATATAGCAATATGTGTATAAGATGGTAGAATAGAACCATTAGGGAGGAGAAAACATAACTGAAGGAAGAAAAGGGAGAATCACTGGAGTGATGTTCTTGAGTATATTTGAGAAATGGAATATAATACACAAAAAAAGGTTGGCATTTGCTGGGAACATGGACAGTTCCCAGCAAGGGAACAAGTGCATGACAGAGCAATTTATCATGAAATTTAAGCTAAGTTAAAAAGGTATAAAATATGAAGAAAATGAGAGAATTGGTAAGTAGGGGTCAAATGGGTTGTTGAATTAGGGTATTAGGAAGTAAACTGGTGATAAGAGTTTATAGTCAAAAAAGGAATCTTGGAATCAAGATATGGCAAGACTACAATTATTAGCTATGATATGATCTTGAATGAACATAGAGATGTGTCTGAGGAAGACTGGAGGACAAGACCACTGAAGTAAAAGATGTCAAGAAACCAAGCGACCAGAGTAGTAGAAGGATCACTCACATGAATATGAAAATCTTTAAGAATTATGGCAGGAGTAGTGTTAGAAAAAGTAAAAGTGAGCCAGGAGCTAAAATATCCAATAAATACTTATATTCGATGGGAATCTAAAGTAAATGAGCTAGTGAACCTTTGTGCTACTAAAGATAAGGTATTCATCATAAGGAATGAGAACCTGCTTTTGTCTTTTACAGGGTATTAATGACCACATTGGGAAAACAGATAATTGAAAGCTATTTCAACAATCAAGATTAACAAGGAATCTATTAAGCAGTGGGCAAATCATCCTGACATCTTCAAGGTTGGATCATATCATGCCTTTCCATTCTATTGGAGGAATCCTTCAAAAAAAAAAAAAAAAGCCATACGACTAATGTATTTTGACTTTCTCTGAGAAAAGAATCAGCTGACATAATTTATGTAGATTTACTTTTAAAGTATTTGACCTTACAAAATACCTGTACACAGAGCATGTAACAGTTATGAAATCAATACAATGCTCTATTAAGTCTAAAATGTGAATAAGTAGTTAATGTTAAAAATTAAATACTAGTTTTCAAATGTAGGGAAAAAGGAATGACAGGGAAAGAAATGATTGAGCCCCTTAACATGAAATTATTTCCTCCCCAGGTAGTCTAATTACTGTAAATAAACAGGAAAATCCACAGGTTTCAGAAAATTGTTCCAATCATTCAGAACATTGATTACATTTGTTCAAACTCGAGGAGACTGTTAAGAAATAACATATTTCTTGGGGTGATCATTTAACTATCTGATGGCATTTGATTCAGCAGCAGTTAAACACTAAATATTAAATATTACCATTAGATTTTAAATTATGTTCACAAATTATAATCTTTCACAAAGATATATAGATGAAATAGCACAAAAAAGAAAATGAATCTGTTTAATCTTTGCCTTCTCCCAAAAAGAAAACTACAAAGCTCTTATGGGTGACCTAGTTTGGGTGAGTGTATCAAAATCAATAGTAAATGAAAACTTGATCAGCTTTTTCTAGATAGCTGTCTGTAACAACTACCATATAATAGGTACTGGGGAAAGAAAAATGAGTAAAAGACACATCCCTTCCTACAAGTCACCCATAAACTAGAGGGATAGACATGCTTGTAAACTGTGCATATCGTACAATAGACATTTGTATACAAAATACTAGAGAACCCAAAAGAAAGGGATGATTAAATCTCTCTGAGAGTCAAAGGAGAGTCATAGATAATATTTGAACTAGGCCTTGAGGATTGAGCTAGAATTCAGAATTGAAGGAGGCCTATGTGTTTCTCTGTGTTGAGAAAAAGTGCTATTGGGAAGGGATAAGCTCATGCAGAGGGAAAAACATCAGCAACATCGAGAGGAATGAAAAGGCATTGCACATTTATTTAATTGTGTAGAGGTGTGGTTTATGAGTAGAAACGGATTACAAATGTGTAAAATAAAATTGGGAATGTAGCCTTGCAAGTAATTTATTTTTAAAACTAAACTCATCTTGGTAAGTAGTTATTTGCCAAAGTGTGTTCCATAGAATACTAGTTCAATAGGATGTTGACAGATATTACATGAAAAAGATGGCATCTCTAATCAAACAAGATTAAACAAAATTTAAAGGATTATTAACTCTAGGACTTCTCTGCACTTCCTTATATACTAATACACATTTGAATCTCAAAAAGAAAATTGAATATGCAGTTTTACAAACTAATTTTACCATAGAACCTCCCTTTTTTAAAGGAATACATTAGAGAACTAATGTTCTGTGGGAACGTGTTCTTTAAAATGCTGCTAGGGCAATGGGGAAATCACTGCAATATGAATTGCTTTCCTACCACATGATATAATATATCTATTCTTTCACTCAATAAACATTTATTTAGTACCTTCTACATACTAAGCTTAATAGTGCATAAAAGTACTCAAGTCTTATAAATTTAAAGTATGATCATAAGAATAACAATAATATTAGATTCTCCCTGGGTTAATCTGAATGAAACAGAAACGAACTTCAATTCTTACTATACAAGATCCAAGTTCTCATGGTATACACTAGTTAGGAGTAGAGACTCGGGAGCCAAATTT
Source organism: Macroglossus sobrinus (assembly GCA_004027375.1). Lineage (NCBI taxonomy): Eukaryota > Metazoa > Chordata > Mammalia > Chiroptera > Pteropodidae > Macroglossus > Macroglossus sobrinus. The sequence continues at coordinate 2,076,883 of PVKZ01000063.1, forward strand.
ACTGGATTTATTTCCTAGTTTGGTAGCTATGTGGCCTTGGGAAAATTACTTAACCAGTCTGTGCTACATACTGCAGCACTGTAAAGTGGGAACTGTAACAGTACTAATTCAGTAGTTGTTCTGATGACTAGATAAATTAAGTAAATTAATATTTATACAGTGCTTAGAACAGTGCTTGACATAAAGTAAGCACAATGTGTGCTTTTGTTAAATAAATAAACTTAATATGCTAAGGTCAAAGGGAGTGTTTTTTTCTTTCTTTCCCAAAGCATTTAACTGCACATTTACTCTGGGAAATTTTTGTATAAATCAGTAGCCTATTTAAATATTAGTGGAAATGAGATAACACAAAGTCATTTGGGCTCTTCCCATACGTAAGAAATGTTACTAGTACATCAATCTTTACCCTAGGTAATGAGCCATCGTCTCCTAGCCCTTATTATTTTCTCCACAGACCTGGTTAAAAAATTCAGGATACAAAAATGCAGGATAAAGGAATAAAGTTGATTTCTAGTTTTTTCTTTATACTCCCTATTTTTCAAATTGTCCAAAATGAGTATATATTATTTCTATATTCGGGAAAAAAAGTGTTATTAAAAAATCAGATTTCAAACTAGAGTTAGAAACAAAGATAAATACAGTATAGTAACTTTCCAATCTAAAAATAGTTGCCAGGGATAATTGGGAGGTCAAGGTAGGATTAATAGTTGTGAATTTATTTTTTTAAAAAGAAAAAATCTTAACATACTAAAAAATTTGTGAACATTAATATATTTTAAAGAAAACAATATGATTCATAATAAAATCATAGCTGCTTAAAAATTTAGGTAATTGTATCATCTTTACAGAATTTTTTTTAATTGCATCCAGAGTTGCCTTAAAATTAAAATTGTAGGAAAGAGTTTAAAAACTAAAATTCTGAAGAATTGAAACAGAATTCTTATAGGAATGTTATAATATTAAAGTCTAAAAGACTGTTTTTTTTAATCCAAGTTAAGTAAAAGCATATTTCTCACTACAGTAAATCATTCAGGTCAAAAACCAGAGTCATTTCTCTCACATACCATATCCAACTGCCCAGAATATCCTCTCAGCTTCTCTTCAATGTATATCCGGCATCTAATCACTTACCACATCTACCCTCACTCACATTGGTCCAAGCCACCATCCTTACTGGTCTCCCTACTACCATTCTTCTCTTCAGTGTATGCTGAATAAAATTCAAATAACGTTCAAAGAGTGATGTCATTACAACAAAGTCAGATGGCATGACTCCTCTGACAAAAATCATCAGTGGTTTTGCATCTTGTTTGAAGTAAAAGCTAAAGTTTTGCCAAGCCTTACATGATCTGGTCCATGTTTCTTCTCTGATCTCATTCTTCATCCCTCATTCCACTTCAGCCTTCCTGGCCTCCTTACTGTTTCTATAAGAAAGAAGCCAGTCAGGCCTTAGCACATGCTATTCCTTCTGCCTGGAATGCTCTTCCAATAGATGTTCACATGGTTCACTACCTCCTTCAGTACATTGCTCAATATCATGGTTCACTGCCTCCTTAAGTACATTGCTCAAATGTCACTTTATCGAGAAGATTTTCCCTGATCACCTCTTTTAAAATTGCAAACCACCCCACACACATATTTCCTATTGTCCTTCCTAGAACTTTCTCGACATAGCACTGAACACCATCTAACATCCCATATATTTTCCTTGTTTATCTCATTGTCTCTCCTCAATAGAATGAAAGCTTCATGAATAAAGGATTTTTCTGTTTTGTTCCCTGATGTATTCTCAGAGGTTAGAAAAGTGCTTAGCATGTAGTATTTACTCAATAAATATTTTGTGAAAGTAGAGGTGTTGGGTAGGCTATTGAATATATATTCCTGGAATCTGGAGAGAAGCATGCACTGGAGGTACAATTTTAAGAGTCATTGGTGAAGATGGCATTAAAAATAAAGAGAGTAGATAGATTCAGTAAAAAGGAAACTCGAGAGAACTTGTATTTACAATATTTGTTGAAGAAGCATTATTATAAAAATAACACGCTTTTTGCAAATTTCAAGTTAGCAAAATTTACAAAACTGAAAGTAATTAAAAAGATATAAAATATTTGTAACAACTTGCTTTAGTCTGCATCAATAATTTTTAAATGCTTTCTAATTGTATTTTGCTTTATTTAATACTCAAGGTTATTTTATCTTCTCAGTAAATGAAGGAAATAGATGCCTTCCCATTCTTCTGTTTACCATCTGATCTTAAACAACCATGGAACATTAATAAAGAAATGAAACACATAGAATGTGTTTCTTAACAATCTCCATTCTAGTCTTCATCTTCTGTGATCATTTAATTGTACTGGTGACTGACAAGACATATAGGAATTGAAAGTAATACACTTGGAAGTAAATGGAGATTATAATTCTCTTTCCAATAATTTGAAACTTATTCTGAAGCTTCTCCAAAATATAAATGCAGAGCCCAAGATCATACAACACTTTACTGAGAATCAGCCATTAGAATGCAGAACGGTTGCCTCAAAGACTCTGCTGTCTGCATTTTGTGGAAACAGATGCAGAAAGTGGGGAAAATATTATAAAATAACCACTACCAGTACATGGTAATTTGTGCTAATTATATGAATGAAATTGTTGGCCCATTGTACTCTTTAAATGACTTCACTCATCAATCCTTGCAATTTGCTTCAACAGGATACAAATACTGTTGGGCTGAAAGATGCGTAGTGGCAAAGCAACCTAAAAGCTTTCCAAACACCTTTAATTCATATTCACAACTACCACTTTCTAAAATGTAATATTTCATCACCTACTATATTTAAATTCCTAAAATCGGCATTATATATCTCAAGTATGTTTAAATCAAAGTTAAAGTATTAGAAAAGCCTACATAATTTAACACGTAGCATGTATTAGAGATTGCTGACTCAGCAGATGGTAGGCAATCACAGGCCAACCAAACTCTATAAAAACTGCAAATAATTGCAAGTTTCAAGTTATGAAGATGAAGAAGCAGAGAAAGAAATTAAAATTGCATAAAGAAATAGACCAGAGAATAGACAAGGGAAATCAAATGAGGTAAAGAAAAAGTATAAAGAAAAGAAAGTTGAAAATAGAAAAACAACCTGAATAGTAAGTGAAATATAAAATCAAGTAAATGAAATAAATTCAAGATCTAACTAAGCTTAAAAGAAATTGTTATTAATGAACATCATACTAAACCCACATTTTTAAAAATGGAAATTATTGTAATGGAGGTGGGGGTAAATGAAGCAAAAGAATCCTAGAATATTGTGGAAATTAATATTAAATAGGTCATCATAGACTCCTTTCCAATATAATCTCTAGAGCCCTGTCCTTCCCATCACATCTACGCAGTTCTCCTTGTATCTACCAATTAAAACCACCAATTCATCTTCGTCACCATAACAGGCCAATTTTCTTGAGATTTGGATGGGGTACAAATTTATATAGGGTACATTTTGCCAAGAAAATGACAAAATTTGAGACTCTTTGGACTGACCCATTATAAATCACATTTAACAATTACTGATACAAGTATTATGGAATCATAGGCTCTCAAGTTCAGAAGAGATTGTAAAGGTCTTCTAGTCAAACCAAGCATTCATTCTCAAATTCTTTCTGTAACATTCTTGCCAAACAGCTGGATTTTTACTAAACATGTTGATTGATAGAGAATCCACCATCTTCCAAAATGGTCAATTCACCTTCAAATATCACGTCAGCCTGTTATTTATTTCATCCTTATGTCTCTCAAACCAAACATTTTATTGATAAGAAAACACAAAAATACTTCATAGAGATTCTCATTTTATTGATATAATCAGGAGATCCCTAAGAGCCAGTATATTTTCAAAGCTCCCCAAGTGATTCTAATATGCATCCAGTATTATAAACATTTTACTAAACTAGTTCACTCCACACCACAGTAGAGTTACAATTAGAAAATGATCCATCTCCCTAAAACTGCTATTACTCTCAAATTGATTCCTTGATGATTATACAGTAAAATAAGGTAACATTATAATACAGAGAGAGTACTGATTTGAATTTGAATTAAGATAGACAAGCCCTGAGTGAGTGACTTTCCTCAGTGACCTCAGCCAAACTGTCTAACTATCCTGAGTCTTAGTTTCCACATCTGTAAAAAGAGAATTATAATAACAAATTGGGAATTGAAAGATAATGTATTCCACATGGCCATTACAAGGCTATCATGTCCATCTGAGCCTTTTCTAGGTGAATGTGGTGGACAGACTCTAGAGTGACCCCATGATTCTCAGTCCTTGGTGTTCACAGCCAGTCCCTTGAGTGTATGTGAGACCTGAGAATTGCTTCTAACCAATGGAATATGGCAAAAATTAAGGGACTTGGGATATATAATTAAGATCCCAAATATTGATTTTGAGTTCATCAAAGAGAAGATTATCCTGGGTGGGCTTGACTTAATCAGGAATAGAAGAAAAGCCATAAAAAGTGACTGGACTCTCTCTGAAGTCAGAGACCCCAAGCAGGCGAGACTCTCCTGTAGGGTCATATTATAAAAACTCACATGGCAATAAACTGTGGATGGCTTCTAGGAACTTCATGTGGCCTCTAGGGCACAAGCCAACAGGCAGTGAAAAATCAGAACCCTCAGCCACATAGCTTTCAAGGAAATAAATTCTGCCAACAACCTTAATAAACTCAAAAGCTCATTCCCTCTCGGTCAACCCTGTAGATAAAAATGCAGATTGTAAAATTCTGAGCAGAGAAGATCTTGTGAAACTGAGCCAAAGGATTTTAAAGATAGTTGACAGTATGTTGTTTGAGCCACTAAATTTGTGGTAATTTGATTTTCAGCAGGAAAAAACTGAAACCATTTTTGTTTCAATGTTTTGAATCCTTTCATGGTCCTGGTCACTCTACCCAAAACACCTATTTCAGATAAATTTCCTTTTAAGTGTGGCTTGCAAAAATTCAATCATCATAGTAAAAATTTATTTAGGCAGAAAGCATCAATGGGGTGTTAATAGTGGTAGAAATTTAACAAGAAATATATTTATAATTAAATGTGATAATGCCCCCATTGTTTTATCCTAAGGTACAGATCCTCTCTGTTGCATTGGTCTCACATTTTAAGCAAAGAGAAAAGAACACTCTTGTTATCAAACTGTGGTTTGTTAATGAGACTCTCTTTTTCTATCTGAAAAGTACCCATGAAATCTGAAGCTTATATCAATTCCAAAGCTTGGAAATATATTTTCAAGAGTTTCATAAAGTCATAAACATTTCTATTGTACTTCACATTAATGTATTATAGTTTGTATTAATTGCTTGAGCTGCCTGTGGCCTCACTATCTTAGGCTAATTTGACATACATACATGTATTGCATGTACACACCCATGTGTGTGTAGATTTTCTGGCCAATCAGAAAAACCTCAGAATCCTAGTTTTCCTCTTTTCATAGGTGTACAGGCAAAGTACATTTAAAACTACCTCTAACCAATTCATAACCAAACACATCATGAAACCTCTTTCTTCCACACTTGCTCACTAATAATTTTATGTCAGACGGCTATATGAATTATCATCTACCTTTAACTTCCAAAAGCAGCCTTTCTATGAATAGCCTTTGTAAGATAGAATACAGAGGAGATCAACAATACTCCTCCTATGACAGACACTATAAACAGTCATTCATGTTTCCCTTTCCCCTCTGCAGGCAGTCCCTATTTTTCAATCTAGGATCTGTTAAGACCCCATTTATAATCTTTACCTTCCTTATTGAAGGCATGAGCATATGACCCTAAGGGAACCCAACAAAGACAGTCAACGTGCTGAGTGAAAAGACAGAAAGAGCTTGAGTTCTTGATGATACTGCTTGGCCAATGAATTAACCAGATTTCAAGCACCCTACTGCCAAATCTCTTCCAACTCAAGAAAATATATGCTTTGTATAAGCCACTTTTTTTGTAGGCACAAACTTGCCTTCCTATAACAATTTTTAACCTTCCTAAGCCTCAGTTTTCTAAGCAACAGAAAAAGAAATACAGAAATGTGGTCTTTGCAGATGATCGTTAAAATGACAGGTGAGTGGATTCAGGTCCTAATTCCAATGTGCATGTGTTGGTGTGTGGGGATGTTCCCCACACCAAGAAGCAGTTCTCAGAACACCAGCTGGCTGTCCTACAATTCAACTAAATTCTGACACTATCTACCCAGAGATAGCATCAGATTCCATAGGTTCAGGTTTCAGTCCTATAAGACCGTCCTCCCCCAACCCACTTTAGACACTTGTCATAAGTCCAGGTTGTTACCTGTATTTCTGACCGACTAGCTATAAATTAGAAATTCCCAAGACTCCCTCCTCTTGGTTCAATTAATTTGCTAGAACAACTCACAGAACTGAGAACATTTTACTTGCTAGGTTACCTGTTTATTTTTAAAGGATATAACTCAGGAACAGCCAGGTGGAAGAGATACATAGGGCAAGGTATGGTGGAAGGGAACAGAGCTTCCGTGCTCCTTCCAGGAGTGCCACTCTCCCAGCACCTCCATGTATGTGTTCACCAATCCAGAAGCTCTCCAAATCTCATAGCTTTTGAGTTTCTATAGAGGCTCATTATATAGGCATGACTGATTAACCCATTGGCCATTGGTGATTGATGCCCATCTCCCATCCTCAGAGGTTGTGAGGTGGGAATGAAAATTTCAATTTTCTAATCTCATGGTTGGCTCCACTGACAACCAGCTCCACCCTTAGGTGTTCTACAAAAGTCATCATGAACATAACAAAAGACCTTCATCGCTCTCAACACTTAGAAAATTCCAAAGAATTTTAGAAGTTCTCTGCCAAAAAGAAAGACAAAGACCAAATATATAGTTCTAATTGTAAATCACATTAACATATGTGGTCATTAGGATGGGCCCTAATCCAATATGACTGTATCCTTGTAAAAAGGGGAAATTTGGACCCAGAGACACAGCACACAGAAAAAAAAACACCAGATGATTATAAAGGTAGAGATTAGGGTGATGCTTCTACAAACCAAGAAATACCAAAGATGGCCAGCAAACCACAAAACGCTAGGCGAAGGTCCTAGAAAAACAGCCCTCAAAAGAAACATCTGCCAATACCTTGATATTGAATTTTTAATGTCCAGAACCATGAGACAATAAATTTCTGTTAAAACATTCAGTTTATGGTAGTTTATTACAGCAGCCCTGGAAAATAAATACATAATTCAATGTTAAAAATAAATCCAGTCTACGGCCATGCCAACCGGAAAAAGCCCAATCACATGTGATCTCAGAAGCTAAGCAGGGTCAGGCCTGGTTAGTATTTGGATGGGAGACCACCTAGGAAGACCAGGTGCTATAGGTGTAAAAAAAAAAAATAAGGGATTGTAAACTGACAAAGTCCTTGCAATCTATGAGGTCAACCAAGGATTGCCTTGCCTAAAAAATAAAATAAAATAAAAATAAATCCAAATTCCAAGGGGAACTAAAAATAAACAAAAATAAATTATACATTTTTTTTACAGTTATATATTCATAAGCTGGTATTTATTTTCATGGATAATTAAAATAATTCTCAAAATAGTATTTACACATGAATTAACCTTAGGTCAGAAACTCAAGAACTTCTTAAAAGAGAAATATTCTACAGAGAAAGAAAAGGGAATAACTTGAAAGATATGATTCTAAAAGAATCTAGGGAGAGTTTTTTAATATACAAGTGGAATTGAACAATAAAGAGGGTTAAGAGACAAGAGTACTTTTTAATTAAAATGATGAAGTCACAAATGCAAAAATAGAAAAATAATGAGATGTGAGAAGAGAATCCATTTGGACATATCTTTTAAAGTTTCATTCTTTACAAAGAATTATAAATTGTTATATTGCATATTTAATCTGTACTTTTTAAGTCTTTCAATTCCTTGAAATTTCTTACTAAAGAATTGTCAGTAAAAAAGATGTGGAAGATGTTTTGTATTGAATTTGAATATATTCACTTAATTACAACCTTCATTTAACAAAAGTTTCCTAATGTAGTCTCATCTAAAATTAATAGGTATATACTCAGTGAATCCAAATGTTTAATGAGCTACAAGGTTTATTAACATTCCCATTTTATTTATTTTTAGCTTTATTAAAACTCTGATTGCCCACAGGCCTGCGATGAACATATTACATAATAAAAAGGCAAAATTAAATTTAAATTCTTATGTAGCAGAATTTCCAACAAGCAAATGAATACTAACATGGTTGTATTATTTCAGAACTGCCAGATTTAAAATTGAAAGTTACAGTTTTTATTTCTTTTAATTAGTCTTGTATTTATAGACAGAATGCAAGCAAGTACAAAAGTTATCAGTAGATCTATGAAATATTTTACATAAAATTGGTATAATTTCTGCAGCTCAGAGGTAGTTCTACTGCTCGATAAATACTTCCCTCATCTACTGACTGATGGCAGAAATTATTAAAGTGATTAATCCTGTAAAAATATTAATATTCTTTAAAAAAGGTAACACTAAAGCTATTGTCAGTGAAAACATTTGAGATTCCAACCTAAGTGTATATTTTAATAGCTAGCAGGTAGGGACTTGGGGAGGAGTAAAGGAAGGAAGCATCTGAGATGGAGGCTTAAAGCACCAAAACCACCATTTGTCAGTTTCCTTGTTTTATTTATATCTATTCAGGATTCTATATTCCCAAATGAACTTCTCATGTAAACCATGATGTGGAAGCCAGTGATCCAGAAACTGGATAGAGTGTCTATTATGCATGAGAAACTGAGCTAGATTTTATGAGAGATACAAATATGAGAAAGACATAGTAGTCAAGTCCTCAGAAGCTCATAATCTGGCAGGGAATAAAATAAGTTTAAAATTCACTAACTATACAGGCAGTATAGTATGATGGGTAAGAACACAGACCTAAGAGTTATATTGGTTTGAATTGTGGCTCCAACTTACAAGTCATGTAACCTTTCTGTGCTTTAGTTCCTAAACTGTGCAATAGGAATGGGTTGTTATAAAGACTAATTGAATTAATATAGGTAAAGCACTTAGGACAAAATAAGCAATAAATATGAGCTAAGGGTCATTTGTGGAAACCAAAAACAAAGTGTTAATGGAATTGATGGGAGGACAAGATAGTATCATTGGAAAAATCAGGAATGAATTTTCTGAAGATAGCATAAAGCAGCCAATATTAGTGACCTCCCTCCCCCATAATATGCAAAAAAACCTTCACTTTTTCAGACTGTACTTCTCCCATTCTGCTGCCTGACAGGTTCACTTCACATGTGGGTAGTACCATAACTTACTCTTTTCCTTTTGTTTGCTCTTTCTCCTTGGTCACAATGAGAACCTGCACTAAAACTGTCATTTTATAACAAAAACATGTCAACATTCTACACTCGGTCTTTGCAAAAAATGTCAGGATGAATTTTTATGATACAGGTGTCATGAATATCCTTTCACATTCATTTATTTTTAATATACGAAGAAGTAAGCTCTTGTCTGCTAAGGGAATAGAGAGCATGAGATGAATTTGGTTCATATCATTGTATTGATTTTTTTAGGATGGCATGGAAATTGTTATAGTTAGGACTCAACTAAATAATCTAGAATAAATCAAAAATAATTTATCATGCTTACACAAAGTAAAATAGAAATGCCCTTTCAAATATGCCCTTTCACATAATCTATAAAATACTTAAAATAAGCCTTAAAAACTATACTACATAAACTTTTAAAATATGACCTCTCTCAATTTTCCTTTAACTTAGAGAAGTAGGTATTGTGTTCTTGCAGAGAAGACAAACATTAAACAAAATACATACTACCCGAAGTACCTCTCTCAAGTCTAACATAATAGTTTAATTTTCTTTATAATCTTCATTGCTATATGAAATCATCTTTCTTTTTTGACCTATGATTGTTGTCAGTCTCCTCTCATTCCAGCCCTAGCTTTTAGAAGAATACATGACATTGTAGACACCAAATAATTGTTGAATGAATGAATGAATAAATGAATGAAAAAAGCTACAGAATAAGAGAGTGTTTATTAAGGAGATGTGACATTTTCTAAAAGATCAAAACAGGCTTCTCTGTGAAAATTATATTTGGGCAGAGTGACAAATAGGAGTTAGCTGCTTTATAGGGACTAATGTGAGTTAATTTGAATAAATAGGAAAGTATTTTAAGCAAAGAAAATAGAATTTATTAAGGCCTTGAAGTAGGAAAGAATATAGCACATTTTAGAAATTCATAAATTTAGGTGGCTAGGGCCCAAAACATGAAGAGGAAGCTACATCAAAGTGAGTCCGGTGAAGCAGGCGATGGCCAGGTCATATAGGATAGCGAGGCCTGATTACGCATTTTGACCTTATTATAGTAGACACTGAGAAAACTTTTCAGGGTTTTCAGGAGAGTGAATGATCATGTTTGTCTTTTAAATTTTTTTCTCTGGATCCTGACTATGTATTAGAAGCAGACGAGAGTGGACAGGATGATGAGTTAGGGGTTAACACAGCAGTCTAGAGATAGGGGTAGCTCAGGGAAGGAAACTAGCTATGAAGAAATAGATGGATTCAAATTTGTATAAGTGGTTAAAAAAAACTAATGGATTATATGTAAAGGAGTGCAGGATGAGGACAAGGTTTCTGGCTCATGCTGTTGGGTGAATAGGGTATCATTTGTTTCTGATAAGGAATTAGAAGAGAATTGGGTAGTACAGGATGAGTAAAAGAATTTAGTCTTCACCGTGTTGAGCTGAGGTTCCACTGACATGTCCACATGTGGATGCTGAGTAGGCAGGGTCACAGATGAGTCTGAATCTTGGCAAAGAGGCCTGGGCCAGAGACAACAATGTCAGGAATCATATACCTTAGAAATTATAGAAATTTTGAAACTATAAGCATCTTTGGAAGTCATTTAGTCCAATTCTATTTTCATAGGTGAACAATCAGAAGCTCAAAGACATTAAATGACTTGCCCCAAAACACACAATAATATGGCAAAATATATAACTTAGTTTTACTTTTCTTTGGTTCAAACCAATATTTTACCTGTTATATGTAAAAATTGGTCTTTTCATATTTTAGAGAGAAAAATAGTGTCAAACTAGATACTGTCTATCATCATACACAGTTTTCCTCACTATACATAAGCTTCAATTTAATAGTAGAAGTAAGTTAACTTCCCAATTATCTTTCAAAGGTTACTGGTATCCCATATTACATAATACAACTCTTATGAAAGAATATCAGTGCACTTCAGTTTGAGCTTTCCTTCTCTCTGTTGCATTATGAGTCATATTTAGAATGTCCTTTTACCCCATACAGTAGTCCCCACTTATCCACAGAGAATACATTCCAAGACACCCAGTGGATGCTTGAAACTGCAAATAGTACCGAATCCTATGTATACAGTTTTTTCCTGTATACATATATACCTATGATAACGTTTAATTTATAAATTAGGAACAGTAAAAGATTAACAATAGCTAATAATAAAAAGGAACAATTATAATAATACAGTATAATAAAAGTTATGCAAATGTGGTCTCTCAAAATAGTAGTGTATTCACCATTTCACTTAAAGAAAGCACTTTATGACTTTTCTTTGGCATATTTGAATTGCCAATATCACTACTCTTGCACTTTGGGGAATTATTAAGTGAAATAACAGTTTCTTGAACACAGCATCATAATACCAAAATAGTAGAACTGATAATCAAGAGGGCTACAAAGAGACTAATAGGCAGGGAGCATATGGGCTGGATGAGGCAGAAGTGCTGCAGGCATTCATCGTTCCTCTGTTGAGCCCCCACCCCATCCCAGTGTGTGGACTCAGTTCCTGGTACTGGTACCACCATACCTGGGACATGATTAAACTGTTAATAGAGGTCGCTCCGCCCAGAAAATTCCCTGAAACTCCACCTCTCTCTTTTCATCGCCTTCCCCAAGCCACATCCAACTGTGTCCTTGGCATGTCCTGGGCTCCTTGCTGAGCAACTCTAAGTCCTACACTGGTGGCAGCTGGCCTCCATTTCTAGCATTGTATCTTGAGACAACTATCAACACAGCATCTGTGAATTGCTTGCTGAATCTTAACAGGTGGCCCTGGAGGAGCACAGGCCAGGACTAAACTTAAGGTGCAGCTGAACCCCTCTCCACACTGTGCCACTGGACACCTACTTAACAAACCTATGCTAATAAGACCAGGAGACTTAAGAGCTTTGCTTAGTACATAGAAGCAGACACAGAAAGGCAGCCAAAATGAGAAGACAAAGCAGCAGGTCCCATATGAAAGAACAGAATAGAGCTCCAGGAAAAATGGAGTCAAGCAATCTAACAGATTCAGTGTTCAAAAGCCTGGTTATAAGAATGCTCAATGAATGTAGGGGAAGTGTAGATGAATTCAGTAAGAACTTTAACAAAGAGATTAAAAAACATAAAAATGAAAATTATAAAAAAGAACCAGTCAGAAATTAAGAACACATTACCTGAGGTGAAGAGTATATTACAGGGAATTAAGAACACATTATTTGAAGTGACGAGTATATTACAATATATTATAGAGTGGATGAAGTAGAGGATCAAATCACTGATATAGAAGATGGGGAAGCAGAGGCCACCCAATCCAAATGGCAAAAAAAAAAAAAAAAGAATCCAAGAATATGATAATAATTTAAGGAGTCTATGGGACAATATTAAATGTAACAACATCTGCATCATAGAAATACCTGAAGGAGAAGAGGGAGAACAAGAAGCTGAAAACCTATTTGAAGTAATAATAATGGAAAACTTCCCTAACCTGGTGAAGGAAATACACATGCAACACGAGGAAGCTCAGAGTTCCAAAACAGATGAACTCAAAGGGGCCCACACCAAGACACAGCATAATTAAAATGCCAAAGGTTAAATACAAAGAGAGAATCTTAAAAAGCAGCAAGAGAAAAGCCATTAGTTATCTACAAGGGAGCACCCACAAGACTGGCAGCTGATTTCCCAAAAGAAACTTTGCAGAACAGAAGGGCTTGCCACAAAATATTTAATGTGATGAAAACCCAGGACCTACAACCCAGAATATTTTATCCAGCAAAGCTATTGATTAGGACAGACAAAATAAGCTAAAGGAGTTCATCAACAGCAAACCAGTATTATAGGAAATGTTGGAGGGACTTCTTTAAAAAGTAGAAAAAAATATGTATCAAAAATATGAATAAAAATGTTTTAAAAACATGAATAAAGAATGGTAATAACTACCTATCAATAAGTACCTCAAATGGAAAATAATTGAAGTGCTCCAACCAAAAGACAGGGTGGCTGAATGGATAAGAAAACAAGACCATTACATATGCTGTCTACAAGAGACTCACTTCAGATTAAAAGACACACACAGACTAAAAGTCAGGGGATGGAAAAAAGAAATTGCCTTGAAGGACCTAGAGGGTATTGTGCTGAATGAAGTCAGATAGAGAAAGACAATTGCCACATGTTTTCATGTACACATAGAATCTAAAGAACAAAATAGCAACAACAAAAATAGAAACAAACTCATAGATACAGAGAATATTTTGAGAGCCACTAGATGGAAGAGGGGGTTAGGGACATTGGTGAAAAGGGGCAAAAGGATGAAGAAGTACAAATGATAGTTACAAAATAGTCATGGAGATATAAGGTAAAGCATAAGGAAAATAGTCAACAATGTAGTAATAAATATGTAAGGGGAAAGAGGGATACTAAATTTAGTGGGGTAATTACTCTGTAAGTTATATAGATCTCTAATCACTATGCTGTACAACTGAAACTAATATATTATTGTATACCAAATATAATTGAAAAAAGACTCATTGAATTGTACACTGTAAATATGAACATCTAATTTTCTATTATATTTTAATGAAGCTGTAAACAAGAAAAATCAAGAATTATAGCCCCAAATGGTTGAATCAGCAGTATAGTAAAAGATATAATCACATACCGAGGCCAACACACTGAACTGTTTATTTAATTTTGTGTGCACATTAAGGCCTGCAGTACTTCACACAGTGCCTATAACACAGGGGACATAAATATTAAATTGAATATTAAATTACAAATACTAAGTAACCATCAAGTGGTGGTTGGACAGATGGATGAAGGAAAGAATGATTCGATTCACTAAACCGTTTATCATCAGGTATGTGCTGCTCTACTTTGTATCTCTCACTGTTTGGTGGGTGCTATGCATAGCCCAGTTGCTCTTTCTGAAATCATTTAGGAAATCAAAGGAACATTAGTTAGGCATAATTTAGGGTTTAAATAAGCCTGAAGAATTGTATTTCTCTAAGAAGAATTGTACTTCACTTTATCCAAATCTATCTCATCCAAGAGACGATCTAGCTACTTTAAAAAGATATTCATAGCAGTGCTTCCTTGAATAACTTTTAGGTACAAAGTAACAGATTATGTGGAAAACTTCCCCCGATAAATTTTTAAAAACGTCTCCCTCCATTGCTATTTTAGTTTATCTAATTTTTTTTTAAAAACTATTTTTTTAGGACTCTAACAATATTTTGGAATAGAAACATTTATCTTTTGACTAAATCTGTTAGAAGGTAATGAATTTAGTGGGTTTTCAGTAGTTATAAAATTAATACAATCAGGTCTACTCACTAGAGCCTAGGTTAGCTTGTACTTTGTACATTGACAAACTGAATTACAGGTAAGAGGAGGAGAAAGCAAGGAGGAAACAAGAGCTTCTCTTTCACCCCTGTAGCCCTCCTCTTACCATCAGCCTGTGAAAAGTCTGGAACTCCCTTGAGATGCTCTCTCTGCTTGCTGCCTGTTTCATGACAACTTGACAAATTCCCTTTGCAAAATCCCTTAATGTGCCCCAAATATACAGCTCTATTAGAAAGCCTAAGCCATTCCTTACACATTAAGAACATAATATTTCATATTAAATTAGTAGCCTTCATCAAGAGCTACATGATGAAGGCTACCAACGGCAGTTACATACATAATACAGGTTTGCAGTTAAAAGTTGCATACACAACTTAGGTAAGTGGTTAAAGTAGTTAACAGGCTCTGGAGTCACAGAAACTTGCATTTAGATCCCAGCTCCCATACACCAGCTGCCTGACCCTTGGAACATTATCTAATTTCTCTAAGCCTTGGAGTTTTACTCTGTAAAAGCAGAATAATGGTAATTATTCCATACCACTACTGTGTGAATTAAATATACGCTTGATGTGTCTGGGACATCGTGGACCTTCAAGAGCAGTTAGCAGTAGCAGTGGTAATAGCAAGGGTACACATGGCTTAAATATCTCAGGCACCAATTAAAAGCGCAAATATATCTGCTAATGTACATTCAGCGATTTTATACTGGACCATAGTGTTTCCACCCACTCACCCCTACAAGATCTAAGAGTAAATGGGTAAAAGTGAACCACAACCTGTCTTCTCTTTTGCAAGAGTTTTCTAATTAGCACATTAACTAATTCACTCCTTACAAATGTGCCATTTATAAACACAACATGTTGCATCAGACATTGATAACTTAAGTGAATTTATAAATGTAAATGAATTAAAAACTCATTGTAATTAAGGATAATTAAGAATTGCACACAGTAATGGATTTGTGTTTACTTCATTCTGGACTTTTTAATTTAATGAATTTATTATTCTAACATGAAGACTATGTTAGAGCATTAATTAAAATCTGCAGTATTTTGGATCAATACATAATTTTCATTACATGGACTCAGTATAGTCAAAGTGAATATCATAAATAATTCACTCTCCAAGTATTTTAAAATCTAAATCTTCTGAATATGTTTTTAGCAATATATCTTTTTTACTTTTCAGATTGAGTGGATCTTAAGAAAGTAATATTGAAATTTGTTTTCAATATTATTTCAATTGGTAGATCCCATTGAAACTGTAGATCCCATTGAAACTGCTTTGCACATAAAAAGGGCTCAGAATTGTTATTATAAACTGATTCAACTGCAAATTTGGGAACTTCTTTACCTCAAAACAATAATAACGTAACAAACCTGAGGAGAAGCTTAAACAATAAACTATTTGGTCTTAAAAAGAAATCATGTCTATATCTAAGATGTTTTCGACATGAGGATAAATAAAAACACTCGATTTAAACAACTCACTCATATAGAACACCCAAACTACAAGTAGTACTAAAGAAGATTAAAACTTTATCCATAATGTGCTAAAAAAATTCCTAATCACATTTAAATGAGACTATGTTTAAAATGTTTTCTTTTTCTTAATAAACAAATTTTTAAAGAAAAAATAGTGCAAAAGAAAACCCTAATTATCTCATTTCTGGCAATTATTCATTGTATACTAATTCCTGTTATACTCTTTCTATGGATATTCTGATGGACCTCACTAAAATCTGATATTAAATATGGCCTTGACTTTAAGTGATAATCTTACATTCTTTCTTATATGTCACTTTTATATGTATAGGAATAGGGGTAGAAGATGTTTTAAAAAATAAAACCCTGTCTTGCTATACTCCAAATAATGAGAAGAACTATAGCGCCATCTTGTGGAAGGAACTAGTAAAATGCTTTGATTCATTAGAAATGTGAATTTCTTGGCCATCAACTCTAGTTTCTTTTAATGACGTATTAAATGATATTTTACAACGCTTTAATCTACAATGCCTGTCAACAGTAAAGGAAGATAGCCTATAGGACTAATGTATATAATACAGAAACTGTATGATCTATGTATGTTATAAAGAAAAATACAAAGTTAATATCTTTGTTAGAGGTTGCCTCAGAACAAAAGGCATCTGAAAAGTGGGTGAGGGATGAGAAAGGAATAAAGCTGGAGGCATTTTCTTTTCCTTCCTTCTTTTAAAATTGAAAAGAAATAAGGAAACCTTTAACATGATTCTACAAAAGGGAATTCTGTATTCTATGCTTTTTATGGAATACACAGTAATCTGGAAAATACTTTGTAAAGTATGGTGAAGAATAGGGTTCACCACGGGTTTTATCATTTTGTTCTACTTACTCATTTGGGAGAATGAGTGAAAAATCTCTCCTTTCTCTTACCCTTCAAGGTTCTGATCAGTGCCCTGCAGATCGCATGACCTTACAGACTGGCTTTCTGGGCATTTCCTTCATCTTGAAATGATTTATGTACTTCACAAGCCCTTTTAACCGTCTTGAGGCAGGAACTATGTGTATTATTCATTTTTTTTTACTCCCCATGCTTAGCAAGTGCTTGACATATTGTAGGCTCTCAATCCAGCTTGGTAAATTGCATTAAGTAGAAGAATTAAAAGATATGTGCTACCATGATCTCACCCAGCTATCCCTTTTTCACCATTCCACTTTCTTGACTTATTCCCTTTTTTATGGTTATGGATATTAAAGGAAATGCTTTCTTAATAGAATACAGAATTCCCTTTTGGAGAATCAGACACCTTCTCCTTCTTCATGCTCCCATAACAATTTATTCATAAACTAATATGAAACTTAACTCCCTATGAATAATTATTATTTATCTGCCTGCTTCTAAGACTGCAAGTTCTTCTAAAATCAAGACTATCATATTCATCCTTGTATACTTACACCAACCACAGTTCATATTCAGCACTCAACACATGTTTGTTGAATTGAATCAATTATATTCTACAATAGTACTTGTGTTTCGCCACAATGATAAGCTCCTGGGTAAAAATTATGCAAGTGTTCCTTAAGACATCTAAATGAGCACTAAAATATATTGGTGCTGATTTCTTTCGAAGGTTTAATTTACCAAACTCTTATTTAGGGTCCTTTTTACTGAATCTATTTTTTTTCTCTTTGAATCTACTTTAAAAACTCCATCTCCTGAACAAACAAGAGCAATAGGTAAAATAATAATAATAAATAATAATATAATTATAATAATAGTTTCTATAACTATTTCTATGTTTCTAATTTGGGGTGGAGGATTTGGTTATGATTTTTTTCTAAAATGTTCTTTCTTTAAACAAATAAAATCTAAAGAAGTAGCTCACTTACCTGCTAGAGAACTAAAAAGGGCAAAAAAAAATCAATATTGTCCAAGAAGATGACAAATCTTCCAGTATAGTATATTTGCTCTCATTTCCCTCCTCCTCACTCCTGTTCTCTTTCAACTCTTAGTTTCCACTCACCCCTACACCTATTTTATTCTTTACCTAAATATTAACATCTGATTACAGAAGAGTTAGCAGAAAATACAGAAAGAGAATTTGTTGTAAATCATTAACAAAGAGCAATTTGGGATTCAATTTCTCTTTTTTTTTTTTTTGGCCAACTTTTATTTTTTATTTGGCTACATTTAAGTGCTCACTTCAAAATATTCATATTGGTGTGCTCGACTGAAAAAAAAAACTCACTTTTAACCAACAAATGGAAGTAAAGCTCTGAGAAACTACCATTAGACAAGAACTTCAACATCCTTCACTTGCTGTGTGCCTGGGTGCTAAAATAGGGGAAGCTCACGGTATGATTGTTACATATGTATGCAGACCAAGAACCTAATTTCCAGCAACTCATGTTTAAGTGAAGGCCAGTAGTTTTACAAGCTGGTTGCAAAAATGAAATGCATCAGCAGCCATTAAATAAGAGGGAAAAAAATCTTGATGCAAAATAATTCTTTAAGCTTTTTATAGGTCAAGGACTTAAGCCTATAAAATGCAATGTTGAAATGAAGAAAAGTCTTAACGCACTGGAAACCTCTCTAATTTAAAATGCCACTCAGGCTTGTACTCTTGTAAGAATATAAAGAGCTAAGCACAAAGTTCATATAAAAATCTATTTCTTAACTCCTACTTTTGGTAAAACAAGATAGTTATACAAAAGGTCCAGGTGTGGTATCTGGTACTTAATTGTTTCCTTCCCCTTTCCTTTTGGAAGTAAGAGGACTGTGAACATGTGTCTCATTTCCTTGGAAAAATTATTAAAGCTCTCTGAATTTCACTGTCTTCCTGTGAAGGATAATAGCATCCAGTCATCTTAAGGGATAAAAGACACAACAGATGTAAATAGCTAATTGTTAAATCATTGCTCAGTAGAAAGTAATTATCAGTGTCAGCACCGTTACTATTTTTTTAGAGTGATTTGGTATCGACTGCATATCCAAACTTCTAACTTTTATAAGATTCATCAAAACCCAAATCTAAATAGACAAACTGTGCTCGAATATTGTTGGTGTTGTACAAAAAAAAACCTCAAAGCTGGGTAAGCACCTCTATTATTACATATTTTTTAAAACATGAGTTTGTTCAAAGTGTCAGCTTTGGGATTTTAATAATAAAATAGAATTATCCATCTATATTTTAGTTCATTCTTCATTAAAAAAAAACAATTTCCAAAACGAAAATCCAGTTGTACCTACACAAAAATCCCAGTCAGCACTTGGTTGAAAACTCTTAGATCTTGGTGAAAAAGACAAGGAAGGTCTTTTAGCAGCTCTGAAATACTTAGTTGAAAATGCCAAGGAAAGTTGTATTTTTGTGGTTGCTGTTTTATTACTCTTTCCAGAAATTTTCCACTTGAATACCTTTAAACTTGTAATTTAGCCACACTTTATTCTTTTTTTTTAATCTGGGAGGAAAAAAAAAAGCTAATCAACTTAATCAAAGGCCTGAAATCAACAAGAATTCTGGTTCTAGTTCTAGTGCTGATTTAGCTCTTAAATCTTCATTAGTTAAATTAAAATAATAACCTGACTACTTTCAGGAATGTATTGGCAAGAACTCTCCTGCTTTATCACTGAGTCTTACCTTTCTTTTTCACTTCCAGTGCTCAGAAAACATTTGCGGATCTGAATTTATCACAGAAAAACTGTTTCCATTGACATTCAGCATAAAAATAATCATAAATGACTTTCCTTTTTCCTACAAACGATGCTTATTTCATTCTTCTCTAAACAATTCTAATTGCCTCATATGAAATCTAAGAAATTAATTTATCCTAGTTTTGATCACTCCATTCACTTCAGCAAGCCCGAGAGATCCAAGGACTGAGCTCTGGAAAGCTCCACTATTTGAAGCACATTTAAAGGCCCAAAGGAAAATCCAGTCAAGGAGACTGAGGAGTGGGGGAAAAAAAGACAATAAATCAAAATAGTATAGTATCCCAAAACCAAGTGAAAAACAAAGTTTCAAGAAGGTTCATTATTTTCTATATAATTCCTGAACTTTTAGCAACATTTAATGTCACCTCTCCTTTTAAAATTACCATTCCCTAGCTATTTTTTTCAAATGTTCCTTCTTTGTCCAATCTCTAAAGGCAGGTTATCCCCAGGAACCTACACTTGGACTTCTCCTTATTTTCTACAAGGTTGATCTTTATTAGCTATCTTGTCTATTCTTGTGATTCCTACTGCCATTCTTAAACAGAAAGTACCACCAAAATATTTTAAGAATTCTTTTCTGCAATTCCAACCCACTGCCAAACAACTCTATCTGGACGTTCCATAATCACCTCATATGCCATCTAAAATCATACTCATCTTCATAAGCAAAACCAGTTCTTTGTCTGATTTCTCTAATTTTGGTTAAAGAAACCACCAATCTCATTGATACCCAAACTTAAAACCTCTATTTTTAATCCATCCTACCCATCCTGGGTCTGACAATCATGACTTCTTATTCACCTCTGCAGTCATAATAGCTTCTTGCCTCTCAGTCTTTTTCCACCTTCCAGTCTATCTGGAATATTATTGCCAAATTAATCTTCCAACACCTAGTGTGATGACCTCCTTTATTCCAAAATCTTTAACAGCATCCTTCTGTATGGCAAAACAAAGTCAAACTACCTAACCTGGCAGCCAGGCATCTCCAGGCTGTGTGTATTTCTCTGACGATACATATCTTACAATAGAGTCACACCTTTTAGATTCTACAATCAGAAATAAAATCATGAATAATTACCCTGGAAAAGTCCTTTGACGGGAGCTCCACTGGAAACCACGAGTTGGTTCAGCACAGCCAGTTTTTCCTCCAGCATTGGAGCAGATTCCTGTTTCTTTGGTTGAGCACCAGATGAAGCAGTTGGCTTGCTTTTAGGGTCCATTTTATATGAAAAATGCATACATGCATATCTTTAAAAATTAGAATCACACTTAGCTCAGTGATATGCTCACACTTGAGAGGCCCCCAGAACAGAGACAAACCAAGGGAACCACAGATTCAAGTGTTTCCTGCCATGCTCACTCCAGGCATTGAAAGGAATGATGAGCAGTTTTGTAATTTTTCCCCATTTTTTTATTTGTGGGATTGATAGTTTGTTTTGCTAAGATGATGAAATTCCAGTGTTTGGTCTTTTTTCTTTTTAAGTTATTGAGATACTTGCCTTTACTTCTTCCCCTGAACTTTGAAGACAGAAATCATGTCATATTCCTATTTGCATCTTCTATAGTACTTAACACTGTACTGAGTTACCCTGTAAATATTTTCTCAACAAATATGCTTTAATTTGTTTATAATAGTTAAATGGATAACAGGGTGGTTTTTAATATGCCTAATGAAAATTTTATTTCCTATTTTATTAAGAATCTGTTTCCATGAAGACATATCAGCAAAGTCTTTTCTATTGCAATTTTTTTAAAGCAGCGGCTCTTTTTTTCCCCCCAAAATAAGTTGGTCTATTTTAAACAAAATAATAATACAATATCAGTAAATGTCACTGGAGGCAATGAAATAGACATATACTTGTTATCTATATTTGATAACCAAAATATACATGTTAAAGTGCATCTAAATACACTCATATATTTACATTCCAAAATAATAATAATCTAGTTGTTATATTAAATTGATAATAAGGAAAAAACTACTGTAATATGTCATCATAATTATAATAAAATCATCCCCCTCAAAAAACAAACAAACCCGATAGCACTGCTGCATTAGACTATGTAAAGTTTGCCGGTGTTATTTAAATATACTTTATAAATATAACCAAAAACATGCCAGAAAATCAAAATTATACTGCCCCCATATAACCTGATTGTTACGAGAGCTATTTAAATATTTACCTTGGGGGAGTCTAAGATATCCAGAGCTGCTTCTCAGAGTCAATTTAAATAACCCTGTACATTGCGAGAGACATACAAAAATACATTTTGGACTTGCTGCCACATCCTCTAGATACCTGTTTTTGATTCTTCCTGAAATTTAGCGATACAATCTACCCCGTAGCATCCAAAAGTGCACACTTGGCAGGTTTGAGAAGTCATCTTGAGTTGGGGCAGTGCTAGTGGACACGTCCAGAAGCACCTAAAGGGAAGCTATGAGGGTGACTCTTGGTAGTGTCACACCGCCTTGCTTCCCTGGGCAACATCCGAGGGGCTTTAAGAAAGTTCCTGGGAACCTTGATCCCTGAGTGGAGAATGGCGCTTCCCAGGGAGCACTAGGAAGCTCAAGGAAATCGTTGCTACAGGCTGCTCGCTGGGAGTCCTGGAAGGAAGCGACTTCAGCATGATATTTACATGCTGAACACCAACCAGCACTCCGCACCGAGGCTTAAAGAGAGTCCTAATGAAAACAGAATGGACCTCAGGTCTTCGGGTCTTAGGGTCTTCGGGTCTTCGAAGTTGAATGAAGACGCTTTCAGAGTCATTGATGCCTGCTGTGCTTAGTGGAGACCTTACTACCTGGAGGTTTCTAGTTTTTCAGACATATCCAAAGTTGTTTCCCTAAGGGAGAAAAGTTACATGTCAGACTTAGAAAACAATAGAATATATCCAGAATTTGAGATCAGACAGACTGGTATTCAAATTCCAGCTTTGCCGTTTACTAGCATGATATGGTGAGAAATATATTTAATCTTTCTAATCTTCAGTTTCCTAATTTGGAAAATGTAAAGTGCTTGGTATAGAAGGTGCTTCAGAAATAGAATGTATTCAATAAAAAGAAGTTGTACTTGTTTTGTTAATTTTATTTAATACAGTTGGAATCTCTGAGATGCTGGACGTATTGTTTGGTGCTGTCCCCAGTTACCTTTAATAAAAATTTGTGTTAAGATCCACCTAGACTCCAGTCCCATAGGAACCAGACCTGGTGAAACATAAGATGCCCCAGAAAAGTCTACTACTCCCAAACCTGCTGTGTTTTGTACTTTGGGCATTGATTTTTAATTGTTCTCGCAATCATCAGGTATAGCCTATCTATCCAAGGCCTCTGCCTAGTGTAACCAGTGTGCCTAAATGAAACTTTAAACTGTGTGTCTGGAACCTTTGATTTCTCAAGAGGCTGGAGCTTCATCCTAAATTAGTCACCAGAATCAGCAAGGTGAGGAGGAAATGAAGTGAGAAAGGCTAACCTACCTACCTAACCCATGCCTGTCCCTTTGCCTGGTATTGGTCTCTGAACCTACGTTTCACCTATTAAACATCTCAACATCAGGCACAGATGGTTCCCTGTTTAATATTCTTAATCCTACCTGATACTGCCACCCAGAAGTTTCTTCTGACCCATCTATCTTTGCATTAGATCCTTGGAAACTGATTTAAGCTTGGGTTTAAACTGTTACACCCTTAGCTTAGATTTAAATTTGAGGTCTCCTTAGTCCTCACCACACTAATATTCCAACTTTAGTGCCAGATTATTCCTTTCTCCCTAACAATTCGCAACAGACCAGATAGTTACAGCCGCATTTTTTTAATAAGAAAAGATAAGATCTAGAATAACTGGAGACACTGAATTAGCACTAAGATTCTTGATAGAATATGTGGCTATAGATATAGGGCCAATTGATTCCATTAGTTGGTTTCTGTTATTTAATATTGTTATCAAGGAAAAAATTCAGAAACACACTGAAATGACTATTAAAAGAGTTCTACATCCAATCAAGAATGTAGTTAATGCACAATAACTAAATATTATCTGCTAACATGATAGCTTTTGTCTAATCTCTTATGGCAGGGCATATGCTTGGAGTTTTATTATAGGGTTTTTTCTTTTTTTTTTTTTCTGTAATAATGACGTATTCCCACTAACCCATCTGTTTCCTCCTCTGAAACCCCTTATAACCAGGAGCATGTATTTCCAGGATAGCAAGATGGGAAATTATTATTACGAGAATTAATTGCAAGGGATAATAGTTTACACAGATATTACACTAGAATTTAGACCTCATTAGACCTCAGTGTGTCCTCATAGATAGACATGGGTATCCATCTTAAAATACTATAGAGTACCTCTCATTTCCTCTTTGGTCTCAGTTTAGCATTCTGTTTTATGATTTATAAGCTAATGAATTTATTGAGGAGGAAAAATTAATTTTCTGACTGGATGTTTGTCAATATTGCTACAAAAAAATGTTTAAATGCTGTACTGGTACATTCTGTCCTACAAAAACAAATGCTGTCTTTATCCATATGTGAAATAGAGAACTTGCCACACCAGTCAATTATGAAAACTAATATTTGAATTACTTTGAATTAAACATTAAAGGATTAGATGCCAGAAAAGGCAACAACATATTTTTTTTCATATTCATATTATGAAACTGCAACTTTGAAAAATATTTTTCCAGTTTACTTCTTTCTAGAGTCACAGTCATCAAGTTTTGACATAAGATATTTCAGACACCCTGTTTAGAAAACAAACTGCTATTAAATTTCTAAAATGTCTATTTCCATAGATGTTTTAATAACAAAATAATGTTAATATGCTTCTCTCTGCCTCCTTCTCAAAAAGTAGACAGTTCAAGGTATGTTTATTCATTCTTACAAATATATTTCCTCACTGTCAAAAAGAGAAGCATAATTCAATTGAAGTGTATTAGAACTGTGCTTCCTTATACCATATTATGTGACAAGCTGTAAATAAAATGAACTTTTTATGAATATATAACACATGGGATGTGTTTCCAGGGTTGCATATAAAGAGTATTTTAATGACATACATTTTTTTTATAACCAAAAGCAAGTTGTTATTTTAACAACCCATGGACTAAATATAAAGCAACATTACAGTGTTCCAGCACAAACTTGGTAGTCCTGACACCTGAAATATTGACATAAAACAAAGTAAGTTTCCTCTAGAAAATTATAGTTTTAGAAAATTGTGTTGAGAGTCATGAATTATTTTTTTTAGTACTTCAAGTATTTAATGACATATGAATATAATTTTTATTTCAATGTTAAATTTCTTTAAATAGTGATACACACTATTTAAAGAAAGTTAACATTATATGATTGGGAAACACATAACAAAACCAAACACTTTATAATTTAGTAGGAAAGATAACAAAGTACATACATAATGTGAAAATATTCACAACATATTATATTAAAAAGCTGGATATAAACTTTATTTAAAGAATAATTTTGATTTTACAAATATATATATTCTTAGACAAGCCTGGAAGAAATCCAATAAAATGCTATCAGTAGATATCTCTTTGAGGATGCATGTTCTTTCCTTGCATATTTCTGGGGTTTTTTTCCACTCTACAATAAATATCAATTTTAGTTTAAAAAATTCCTTTAATTAACAAATATTTATTAAGCACCCATTATATTTCCATAGCAGGAAACAAAAGAGCCCTCATAGAGCTTATGTTCTTCCAGGGAGATAGGGGATGGGAGGAGGGAGACAATAACCAAATAAACGTGTAAATAAATAGAATATTAGATGGTGAAAAATGCTACGGAGGATTAAAAAAAAGGGGATGGGAAAATGTGGTTTTACATAGGGTAGTCAGGGAAGATATTACTCATGAGTTAGCACGTAGGTAGGGAGAGATGTGCAGGAAGTAAAAAAAGTGAATCTCGCAGATATTTGGGGGAAGAGAGATCTAGGTGGAAGAAACAGCGAGTAGGAATCCCCCATGTAGAGGTGAGAAGGATGTGCCTGAGGAAGAGCGAGAGTTGGAGCTGTGAGCTAGGAGAGTGGTAGATGATGAACTCAGAGAGAGAGCTTAGAATCAGGGCTGGAGACACCGACAAGCTGTCAGCTTAGGGAGATCATTGGAGCACTTTAAGGGAAGGAGTGCCATGGTTTAACCTACATTTGAAAGGGGACGCCCTGGCTACTGTGTGCAGTGGACTACGGAAGGCAGAGGTGGAAGCTGGGAGACAAGTCAGGATTTGTTACAGGGATCTAAGGAGAGATCCAAGGTGGTTCGGATCAGAACAGCACTAGCAGGGTGGTGAGAAGTGATCAGATACCAAAGTGTACTTATACTTTGATATCTGAATATCAAAGTGAGTGAGGGAGGGATTTGGAAATTGTTCATAATAAAGTTAAAGTATATCTTTGCATATATGATGGTTAATTTTATGTGTCAATTCAACTAGGCTAAGGAATACCGGGATAGCTGGTATAATATTTCTGCATGTCTGTGAGGGTGTTTCCAAAAGAGATTAGCATTTAAATGGGGAACTGAGTAAAGTAAAAGGCCCTCACCAGTGATGATGGGCTTCATGCCTGGAGGGCTGGAATAGAACAAGGTGAGGGAAAAACAAATTCGCTATCTCTGATTGATCTGGGATATCCATTTCTCCAACACCTGGCCTTAAGTGTTCATGGTTCTCAGGCCTTCTAACTCAGCTGAGTACATCACTGGTTTTCCAGCTTGCAGGTAGGCAGCAGGTCAATCACGAGACTTCTCATAAATCTCAATCTCAACTCAATCAATCTTTCTCTCTCTCTCTCTCTCTCTCTCTCTCTCTCTCTCTCTCTCTCTCTCTCTCTCTCTCCACCACCTCCTTCTCTGGAGAGCCCTGACTAATATATTTCCTTTATGAAAGATATAATATTTAATAACTAAATGTCTCAGTTCTTTGTTTTAGTAGTCTTGGTTATAACAACTTTCTGCAATGTGTTGGGTTTTTATTTTAGCACAGAAAGAATTAGTAAAATTTTACTTTAATTAAACATAGAAAAACTCTAGGTACAGTCAACTCTCTATATTCTTGCTAATTCTTAAAGAATTAGTGTCATGCATTCAGTGAACACTCAATAGACAATTTTTTCTAAAATACAATACAGTCATCTGTTACACATTCTAGGTTTCTAAAGTGAGGAAATAGGTTTATTGCATTTTAAATAACATCCCTATTTTCAGATTACTGGCTTGAGAGGATGACTTCATGCTGACCCTGAGGGACAGGTTTTATTAATAGAGTGGTTTAACAGTTCTTCAAAAACTGATGACAAAGAAATTGAAAAAAAAAAAGTCACCTTTATAAAAAGACCATGTTTTTAATGTCAGTTCTAAAATATGAAATAAAAGCTTTGAAGAGCTAAGCATTCAGACTTTAAAGCAGATAGCTGTGGATGTGAGTGCCTGCTCACCCTTTACCAACTGTGTAACCTTGAGCCAGTTACTCGAGTTCTCTAAGGCTCAGTTTTCTCAATTGTAAAATGTAACAATAGTGCATACTTCAAAAATAATTATGAATAATATTTGATTTATGAATTCCTAAAGTGTCCTGAATATCAAAGTCTGTGCTTCCCTTTAACCCCAGACTCTACTTCAGCCAAGTTTTCTCCATACAGTCTCCCAAATGTGACAGCTCCTGATTACTGAGCCCAGGTGATTTCTACTGCAACAGAAAATATACATAGGAGACATCCTTTGAAAGTAGATGGTATCCTCTTTTTTGGGTCTCCTAGTACTGCTATCTTTTGGCTTCCCCTTCCCAGTTTACCAGATTATTGAATTGTTGTCTTCATTATTAACTAAATTTTCTCGGTTTCTTCTTTATGCCAAGTACATTTTTCTAGGCATTTTCATAAAGTTATCTCATTTAATTTTAACAGACACCCTGAATGGCAAATGTGATTTTTCAGAGGTAGGCAGAACAGTGACCCCCCAAAGACAACCATGCTTTAAGTATCAAGCTCTGTGATTATGTTGTTTTACATGGCAGAGAGGACTTTGTAGATATGCTTAGGTTAACGACTTCAGATGGGGAGATTATTCTGTATTATACAGAGCCCAATTTAATTGCACAGGTCCTTAGAAGGGGTGAGCCCTTTCTGCTTATTGTCAGAAAACCAGAGAGATGGTAATGTAAAAAGGAAGAAACTTGCCGATGATGGGGAGGGAGGCACCCACTATCCATAATTGCAGGTGGGCCCCAGAAGCTGGAAAAGGTAAATAAATAATTTTTTCCCTAGAGTGTCCAGAAAGGAACACAGTCCTGCCGACCCCTTGGTGTTTACCCAGTGAAACTCCTATCAGACTCCTGGCCTCCAGAACTATAAGATAACACATTTCTGTTGTTTTAAGCCACAAAATTTGTGATTGTTTCTTACAGGAGCAATAGCAAATTAATATACATCCCTTCTCGTATAATTTAAAAATTCTTAAGAAAGAAATAAATTATTCTGTTCTAACTTTTACTCAGCTTCATCTTCTGGGTCCCTTTTCCTGTCACTTTATCATCAGCCTTTGTTGTCCCAGGGCTTAACACCCATCTCTTTTCTAATGCTTTGTCATATACATTTAAAGCACAGACTATCACCTGTTTTATCTTGATATAAAGTATCAAGTCTTTTATCTATCCCTTATTCAGTGGCATATGTGCAGATATTAACCGTACAGAAAAAAATGTCACTATAGACTTTAACCAAAAAAGGAAATAAATATGTAGGACTCAAATATGTACTAATAATGAATTCAAATCTAGTTGATTTGTAAATGTCTTAATTAAGACAAATAAATAGACTAGCTCTACCAGACTGCATGCAATCAGCTCCCCAAGTTGGGGCCTTGAGCACATGACTTGATATTTCTGGCTTTTTCACCTAGATCTGGAAGATAAGTCTGCTTGGCCTTTCACTAAAAGAAACCCAGAATGGAAAGATTAATTCTGGCCTCAGGCTTAAAACTACATTCCCTCATTCCAGATTCACCTAAAAGCTCTATACTTGGGAATTATTGGCTTGTCATTATAAAAGATAAAACATTGATTCTACCCATACATGGATAAAAGAATTTTAATATTCTACATAGTCTGTGAATGCATCAAAATGAAATATATATATACATATTTATATATATATATATATATATATATATATATATATATATATATATAATATTTAAATTGAACTGTGAGCTCCCTGAGTACCCTGTTCAGTGCTTTGTTCTCAGTACCCAACACAGTTCATATTACTGTGAGTGAGCTCTCAATAAACCTTGAATAAATAATTAATTAGTTAAACAAGAGGGCAAGTGAGGGAGTAGGTTAAGTTTGTCTGATTGTCTTTTTACTCACCTAGCAGTGCCTTTCTTCTATGTGTGGCTACTAGACTCCTATTCCTACTTCTAAACACTTTTCCATCGTGCTATTTCCTTTATGGGCCCACCTGCCTTTGGCTCACTTTAATTCTATACTTTCCCACCTAGGGAGAATAAGAGATATGGTGTTTAATTTTGAATTGACTCTGTTGCAAGATTGCTTTAATTCTCTGAACCAGACAAATGTTTATAGATAACTGTTTTAGTGCTGGGTGATTTTCAAGGTTCATCAGAAGCTTATCTGCTGGGCTGTTCTAGCTGTAATTTCAGTGAAGGGGACAATCTCTTTCTCCTTCTCCTCACCCCTATTCCCTCAGTCCTTGGTTTTTGGTTTTACATTTCATGCTTCATATAAAGTCTCTTCCAGGAAATGCCCTAGTACAGGACTTCGAATAACTATGTATAGCTCTCTCTGCTATGTAGACTCTATCTAGTCTACCAGAAGCATTCACATATCATCTACCTCAGGAGAAGGAAGTACACTTGCTTCCTAGACACAGCAATTGTATTCACTCTCCCACAAAGTGGTTCTTGGCTAGGTCTCTTCTGCACTCAAAATCTCCTGTGTAGCCATTAGACCCCAATTCTGAGTCTCCCAAAATCCAGCAGATACATTTCAACCTCTTGGTATAATCTTGCTGAAGACTACTCTCTCCAGGCTTAAGATAAAGGTGAAGAATTGATTTCAATGAATCTGATTTTGCAATCACTATCCCTCACTTTCCCTTCCCCAGGGTTCTTTGTAAACTAAATTATTCTCATAACACTGTCCCCTATTCTTGTCTATGTGAGCCCTATTTGTCTAAGTACTATGATAATTTCATAATGTATATAAGAAAATAAGGACTATTTTTGCTGTTTTTGTACCATGCTGTGGCACAGGCATATCTGCCTAGATCTGTAGTCACTCCCTGAGATTCTGCCAAGTTAAACTCAAAGCATAGGACCCATCTATTCAGAACACACTGGTATTTCTGATCTTAGTATATATTCTTGCTCTCCACCCTTTCTAAACCAGATGATCATTTCTAATGAGGAAGGACAGCCACCTCTCTCCATTTTATATTTCTTCATTCTTTTTCTTGTTATTGGAGGCATCTAGAATAATCTCCTTAATAAGCATGAACTTTTGGAACTCAAAATCTAGGCGGGATTTTTCTGCTTTCCTTTATGCAACATACTTTTCCTGAGGCCAAGAATACAAAACTAACGATCATCTGCTTGAATTAGATGAAGGTAAAGGAAGAAGTACTGGGGGAAATTGGGTGATATCATAAAGATATTGTACTATGAAAAAAATTAAACAAAGGGAGACATCAGGTTGTCATTTAAGCTTTTTTAATTTCCCTGCTTTTTTAATTTCCCTGCTTCTATTAGGACTAGATATTGGGGATATTCTGGAAAAAGTGGAAAGAGACCAGCTTGGAAAGTAATGCAGTAGTAAGAATGAGAATAGCCATGGAATAGAAAGAAACAAAGGACCCAAAGATATAAAGCCTGCTGCCCTTAACCACTGTGCTCCATTGCCTCCCAGTAAATGGCTCTGATAAACTCATTGGCCTAAGTTTAATGCCTAGTCAGATTACTGCATTTTGCAGACTAAAGGTGTTAGCATTTTAACAGGAGTTTTCCTTAAGAGAGTGAAGGAAATTATTAAGGGAGGGCTGAAGCTCTATTTCCTTCTCATATCTTCCTTAGATGGTTAACATTATTTGTCCAAGGTCCTGAGCTAGTAAATGGTGGTGCTGAGATTTTAATGTCTAATAAAAATATCACAGTGATGGCCTTTGCATGTCAGCAGCTGACAGGTTGGAGTTTATATTTTCGGATGAAGAACTTAATCTATGTGCCTTGTTCTTAGCATTCTTTCATTGATAAACTACAAGGCAAGAGTAATAAAATATAGACAACATGACACCCACGCCAAAGACATATTCCTGGGTCTGGCTGCTGCTTAGAAGTCTCAAGCAGGGAATTAATCATGCAGCCTCATGCAGAAAGATGTAAGTGAGTGATATACTATTTACTTATGAATTGAAGATCTAGAGTTAAGGTATTGCCTTTTAGCCTCCTGCCATATATCAGCCAGAACAATGTAAGAATTAAAAAAAATAAAAAGGCACTGGAGGCAACTGACCATAGTGATGGATTTCTTGGCCTTTAGAGACCATGGTGTTAGGGGCTGAGTCACGGAGAGCCTCTGGAGTGTTTAGCAGACTGTGCTTCGAAGAAGTCTAAAGCATCAATAGTGAAAAAGTTCAAGGGTCTACAACAGCTTTCTAACTAGATAAGTATGCTTCTCTTAATTTTACAAGTAAGTAAGCCATGGAATGGTTCAGTACCTTGTTCAAAATCAAGCAGCTAAATAATGACAGAGAATGATTTGCATTTAGATTATTTTAAATTATTAACACATTCAAGGCCCATGCATGCTCCTCAGTGCCCCTGCTGAATCACTGTGTTCATCTCCAAACCAATTTGGGCTCACCTTATCATCTGCTGATCCATCAGTATGAAATTCCATGTTTCACAAATGGTTATTGTGTAAGCCCACATGCTGAATTTTACAACGGTTGTTCCTGAAACACACTAAATGTTGGGGGAAAAATGGAGACTCAATGGCGGCACATTCCTTCTCCTTCAAGCAAGACACCATTTGGCCCTCATCCCAAAGCAGAGTTGGCAGAAGGAGACAGAAGAAAAGAAGGAAAGAAATAAAAAAAGACTGAAAGGAAGAGGAAAATAATGTAGAAACTAATGATCCAAAGTATTTGTTTATTTTGTTTTTTTTTTATTCTATTTGCTTCTGGTGCTATGGACTGAATGTTTGTGTCCCCCGCCCCCTAATTCATAAATTGAAGCCCTAATCTCCAATCTGATGATATTTGGAGGTACGGTCTTTGGGAGGTGATTAAATTTAGGTGAGATCTTGAAGGTAGAGTCCCTATGATGAGATTTGTACCCTTATGTAAAGGGGATCTTTACATAGAGATCTCTCTCTGTTTGTGTATAAAGGAAAGGCCATTTGAGGACCTCACCAGGAAGAGGGTTCTCACCAACAACCTGACCATGCTATGCTGGTACTTTAATTTCGTTCTTTTAGCCACCAGAATTGTGAGAAATAAACATTAGTTGTTTGAGCCACCCAGACTGTGGTATTTTGTTATAACAGCCCAAATTAATTTTAATATTTGTTATATTAATATAATATGGCAATAAAGAAAGGTGATAGGATTAACTTTTTAAATCTGGTAAAATAAATCTTCTAACTCATAAAAAAACTACTTGCTGTTTAATTTATTTTGGATTATCTTTCACTTTTCAAAAACATTATTGTGAGTTAAATCAAGAGACAAACCTCTTTACAAAGTTAAAAATGTATAGATAACATAATTATTGTTTTTGATGTCAAGGAATACAAATGATTATTCTGTATATCTTTAAAACCCAGACTAGATAATCTAAGTGTGTTTTAATTAGGAAATATAAATAAGAAATGTAAGGAAGATAATATATCACCAAGCCCCTCTTCAAATTGTCTTTCATCTAAGACATTTTTCATCACATTATATTTCCTCTGAGAATATTCCTAGACTATTATCTTTTATACATATATAAATACACATGCATGTATTTTGGAGAAAATATAATTAAAAACAAACTCCTCTCACAACTCAAAATTCCTCTCCACAAAAATGATAGGGAAAGAAAACATTTTTATTTTTTCAATAAGTTTTAAACTAGAATCTGATACACATCATAGGCAATGTACTAAAAGTTTGCAAAAAGAAAGAAATCTTACCCTTTTATAAGCCAAGCAGATACAACCCATTACATACATGTTCTCAAGATAAGCAATAACTAGTCTTCAAATAAAAGAACTTGAGAGCACCCCAAATTTAGTACATCCCAAATTTACCTGGTAATTTGAGTGGCCATCTATGTTACATAATTGGCTTTATCCAGAGGAGAAACCAGCTTCTCATATCTTTATAGTGGAAAGTAGTTTTATAATGTGGAGTAAAGCACCTACCAAAGTGAGGCATCTACTACCCACAGAGAATGGGGTGAGTGGTGCCATCTCCCTTGATGTCTGCATTCAGAACCATGAAAAAGACATTTCTGGGTCATAAAATGGAGAAAAGGCCTATCTTGTTTTCAAAAGAATTTGTCTATATTTTACAGAGGAGAAAGTACTTACATTTTCAAGTTTTCTAAAGTAAATACTCTAAGAAAAGGGAAGGAGAATTTTCTTCTCATATGGTAAATGATGGTATTAAAAAAATACACCAAAAAGTTCATATCCTTTATGTCTGCATAATAAGATTCTGTGTCATTTTATTTTCTTCCTTCTTCTTTCATGTGTATTAAATGATTCAGTTATAAGCATATATCCTGTTTTTAGTTGAAAAGGAAAAGTAAAAACATAGGTTGTTTTTTAAAATATTGAAAAATATTTCCAAAGAATTCTCCACAAAATTTTTTCCCATCTGTGTGAAAAGAAGATGCCAATTAAAAAAAAAAAAAAACATTATTTATGATGTTGTATGGGTTTCAAAGCAGTTTATTATTCAGCAAGGCAAAGACCAATGATAAGTTTCTCTAAACTCAGTTTCTACAGATGGCAGTGTTCACATGTTGGTAGAATAGCTAGAATAGAATTGATGGAATAGGAAAAAAGGTGATGGGTTGTTAGCTTGACAAGTGAAGGGAGCCAGACATGGGTTCAGTGACTGAATCCATGAGCAATCACAGTAACTAGTGTTTCATACCAACAGTGATTCAAGTTAACAGTAACTAAGCTATTCTCAGAATGGCTCTCTCTTCTTAGATATAACACAAAACTACTGTTTTTCCCTACTTAGGAATTCATTTCTTATAAGAGAAATGGACTTCTCTCTCTTATGTCTCTCAACCCTTGCAAGTAGACACATAGATCAAGACATCTCTCAAAAAACTTTTCAGCCTCCATGCAAATAAACTGCTATCTAGATTGTCTCACCAGATCGCCAAACAGATGAAAAATGTTGGAAGCCAGAAATAAAAACATTCTGGGCTCAGGTTGACAATGCCACCATAAAAGAAACAAAAAGCATGGAAATCAGAATGTGCAAGACAAGTTTTCTACTGAGATCTTGCAGTCAAGAATACTTGGAATACCAGAAGCCTTAGGGTAGGAAGCCACAAGGGACAAAAAACCTCTAAGCATAGTGCCAAGTGCAGGAATAAATACAGGTCTCATGAGCTATCACTGCCACAAGACAATATTTTTCTCCTCTTAACTTTTTAAAAAAATTTTCTCAGAACTTTTTTTGTATCCCTCTTGTGGCATATCGCTTCCTCTGTTGTAAGGTTATTATTCAATAATACATCCTAACATCTCAACCAAGTTGTAAACTCATCCAGAGCAGAAAGAAAAGGATTTATATCTAATGAATCTTATCATTCCTTAAAGCACATAACTGAGTTTAGAAGGAGCTGAGGACACTAAGGATATACCCCAATGAGTCCCTACCTTCATCCTCTAAGCCAGGTTCTGAAAAGTTTTCAGAAAATAATGACATTCTAATTTTAATTCAAATCAGTTGGAGACAATATACAACATCAGAAATGCACAGGTGACTATAAAATCTTAATACAAAGGCTTAATTTTTTTTAGAAATGGTGCCTGATTAATTGGCATTGTTTGAGATGAAAAGATCATTATCTTGCCAGATCAAGGGACATTCTCCAAGACAACTGATCTTGTTTCTTCAAAATGTCAATAATATGAAAGACAAAATAAAGGCCTGAGAACTACTTTAGATTACAAGAGATTCAGTAGATAAGACAACTAAATGAAATATGTGACCCATGACTGGATTCTAGATTTTTTTAAAAAGAGGAAGGAACATTATCAGCACAACAGAGAATATTTGAATACTGACTTGTATTAGATAATATTGTATCAATATCAAAACTGTGGGCATAATAATGGCATTGTTGTATGTAAGAAAATGACCTACGTCTTAGGAGATAATGCTGTAATACTTAGGCAAGTGGCAGCATGGTGCTTGCAGCCTATTTTTAAATGATTCTGCAAAATAAACACATGTGCATATGTGAAGTGAAAGAAAATAAAAGTAGCAATGCTAACAACTGATGCACCTAAGTGATACGTCACAGGTATTTATTCAACTTTGAAATATTTCAAAATAAACTTAAAAAACTTGTCATCATTCTATAAAAGGAAGGAGCCACTTACAGATCTATATGAGTAACTTTTAAAATATAAACAGATCAACATTAACAGAAATATCCATTTGTTAAACTATCATCAACTTGAAAAGTTCTTGTAAATGGCATGGAAATAGCCAACACCATCATTGGCTTTCATAAATCTTGAGGCAAACCATGTCCTTTAGCATTTGTGTGAACTTTCAAAGCAAAAGTAAACTTGGTTAAATTTTCAAGCTGAAATAATTAGGAAACTAAACAGTGAATGTTCAAAGCACTCTAACAGTTTCCTGTATTAATGGAAGAGCTTTGAAATGCTTTACCATAATATTCTTGTGGCTTTTTACAAGGATTAAAGTTACAAAAAAATGTTTAGTAATCTCTACAACAATGAAGTGAGAGGGATAATTTGTATAAAAATCATTAAGCAGAAAATCTTGAAGAATTATAGTCTTTAGAAATTCATTTCTGTCATTTTCTCCCTGCAGTTCTTCTGTACAAGAAAGGACTGAGGTTGTGCCAAGAATTTTTTACTATAAAACATTATGATGCCGGTATGGCCACATCCAGGCAACATCTGGCACACCCGGTAAAGAGGACTGCAATTAGGGAAGGGCTTGCTAAAGACAGGACACATTTAATAGCTCAGTCATGATTTATTTTAAAGACAATGAACTCAGTTTGGAGATAGGAAAATTTAATTTCAAACCTTTGTTCTTTAAACTCTCTGAATAGTGGAAGGAAAAATACAAAATCTATTTTTCCTCCCCACACTGGAATTCTCATAGTCATTATTGAATTCCTGCTTTATTGTGTGACTTCAAAATATGTCTGAAAGCTCGTTTTGTTCTCTTGCTGTATATGATCTTACAATAATTTCTATAGACCTTCACATGATAAAAAGTTCCCAAAGTGTTTAATATATGATACTTCTATGAAATATCTATTTAAATCTGGAGTGACCCAAGATTTCTTTATGATGTAATTTATAAAGTTCTAAATGGATGCTAGATTGTTTTAGGGAGAAAAAAATGTTATTTAATTAAATCCCCTTTGAATTTGTGTGTGTGTGTGTTTGTGTGTGTGTGTTTACCATATCTCATAGTCATAGCCACTATGCTGAGGTTTCAGAACGTAAAGATCATCAAGCATTAAATTAACCATATAGATTATTAGACTAGGAAAACTAGAGAACATTGAAGATTAGAATTCTTAAATTATACATGATAGGCATGCTACAAGAAATAAACGCTGTAATTTTAGGCCACTGAGGTTGGGGGGTTATGTATTAGTTACCACAGCATAACCAGGCCTATCTTGAGTAATACACCTCCCATATTTTACTAAAGAAGACTGTGTTAGGCTCTTGAAGTTTGCAAAGGATAAAGAGATATGCTCTATTACTTGAGTGATGGGTATTTAATATAATAGTATATATACAAGTAAGGAGTAAGGAGTTAGAGAAGCTTAATGGATACAGGATACAAGGTAGCACAAATGTAAAGTACACACTTGATAACTTTTAGATATATATTAGCACAATCAAAATAGTAAAAATATCTATTCCCCAAAAGTAAATATCCATTCTCCAATTTCTAAATAACCATATTATGCTTCTACCACTACACATTCATTTCATTTTATATAAATGGAATGACACAGTGTATGCTTTTGGAGAGCTGATTTCTGACTCTCGGTATAATTATTTTGATATTTATCCATGTTGTAGCAAATCCATAGTTTGTTCATTGTTATTTATTGTTGAGTAGTATTCCATCAAATGGATATAACACAATTAGTTTGTCTATTCATCTATTGGTGAACATCTCAGTTGTTTCCTGTTTGGGACTATTAACAGTAAAGCTGCTATTAACATGCATTTCCAAATCTTTGTATAGACATTGACTTTCATTTCTCTGGGTAAATACGTGGGAGTGGAATGGCTGGGTCATAAGAAAGGTATGTGTGTATCTCATTGTGGTTTTAATTTACCTTTTCTTGATGACTAATGATGTTGAGCATCTTTTCACATGCTTATTTCCCACTTATATATTTTCTTTGGTTAAGCATCTGTTTAAATCTTTTTATGTTTAAAAAATTGGAGTTTCCTTATAAATTCTAGCTGTGAGTCTTTTTATCAAATACGTGCTTTGCAATTATTTTCTCTCAATCTGTGGCTTGTCCTTCATTCTTTTAACAGTAATTGTTGAAGAGCAGAAATTTTTATTTCGATGGAGTCTATTTTATGGATTTTTAAAAAGTAGGTTGTGCTTTTGATATACTTAAGAAAGGTTTGCCTAACCCAAGATAACATAAATTTTCTCCTATGCTTTCTTCTATGTGTTTCATAGTTTTAGGGGTCTTTTCCAGCTTTATTGAGATATAATTGACATATGTAACACTGTGTAAATTTAAGGTGTACAACATGACAATTTGATATACACATATATTACAAAATGGTTACCACAATAAGGTTAGTTAACACATCCATTATCCCACATAGTTGCCATTTATTGTGTGATAAAAACTTTTAAGATCTACTCTCTTAGAAACTTTCAAGTATTTAATACAATATTGTTTACTATAGTCACCATGCTGTACATTACATCCCCAATATTTACCAATAGATGAACAGATAAACTAATTGTGTTATATTCAATCAATGGAATAGTACTCAACAATAATAAAAAATAAACTATTGATTTGCTACAACACAAATGAATATCAAAATAATTGTGCTGAGTTTAAAAACTTATTTATTTTGTAACTAACTGAAAGTTTGTTACCTTTTGATCACCTTCACCCATTTATCCCATTCTCTCAAGCCTACCCCTGGCAACTATCAATCTTTTACTTATATCAGTTCAGGGACATTTTTTAAAATGAGAACATAAAAAAATTTGGCGTGTGTGTGTGTGTGTGTGTGTGTGTGTGTGTATGTGTGTGTGTTTGTATCACATTTTCTATGTCCATTCATCCGTCAACAAACAGATTCTAAATAACCCCAGAGAACATGGGGGTGCAGATATCTCTTTGAGACAGTGATTTCATTTTCTTCAGATATGTACTTAGAAGTGGGATTGCTGGCTCATATAGTAGTTCTATTTTTAGAACTTGAGGAACTTTCCTACTGTTTTTCATAGTAGCTTTACCAATTTCCATTCCTACCAACAGTCCTCAAGAGTTCTCTTTTCTTCACATCCTCCCCAGCATTTGTTATCTTTTGTCATATTGATAATAGCCATTCTAACAGGTGTAAAGTGATATCTCATTGTGATTTTAATTTGCATTTCTATGATAATTAGTGATGTTGAGTCTCCTTTCACCTGTTGGCCAATTGTGTGTCAAGGAGCTTATCACTTATGTTTTCTTCTAGGAGTTTTGTGCTTTCATGTCTTATGTTTAAGCCTTTAATATATTTTGAGTTAATTTTTGTAATGGTGTAAGATATGGCTCAGTTTTATTCTTTTGCTTGTGAATATTCAGTTTTCCCAACACCATTTATTGAAG
Organism: Macroglossus sobrinus; assembly: GCA_004027375.1. Taxonomy (NCBI): domain Eukaryota; kingdom Metazoa; phylum Chordata; class Mammalia; order Chiroptera; family Pteropodidae; genus Macroglossus; species Macroglossus sobrinus. The sequence goes on from PVKZ01000063.1 coordinate 2,115,905, forward strand.
AGACTTCAAGAATACTCTTTAATGAGTATTCTTGTCTGCCTTATCGCATATTAGATGACTGTATAAATGTAAATTTATTTCTGGATTTTTTATTTCATTCCATTAGTCTATGTATCTGTTTTTATGCCAGAACTATACTGTTTTGAATTCTATAGCTTTGTAATATAGTTTGAAATAGGGACGCATGATGCCAACAGCTTTGATCTTCTTCCTCAGAATTGCTTGGGCTATATAGAGCTTTTTGTGGTCCATACAAATTTTGTGATTATTATATCTATTTCTGTAAAAAAAAAATTCATTGCAGTTTTGACAAGGATGGCATTGAATTTATAAATGGTTATTCGTAGTGTCAGCATTTAATAATAGTATTAATTCTTATGATCCGTGAATATGGAATACTTTCCCATTTATTTGTGTCTTCAATTTCTTTCATCAATGTCTTGTAGGTTGCAGTGTACAGGACTGGGAGTTTGGTCCCTTTCCCAGGGAAGCTCCACAGCCAGTATGAGCCACCAGCTGTTAGATACAAAGCAGACAGAATTACCAGCTGAGCTCCCTGCTTAGTATCTCTGTTTAGGCACCACTGCAAGTGACAATGCAGTGAGCTAAGATCTGAGCACTGGTGTCTGTAAGCTCCCACCCACTTTTCTCCTCTGTATCTGATTCCCAGTGGTTGCATTCCAGACTACCACAGTAAAACCCATGAGGTGATATCCAAGTGAGCTTCTAAAGAAAATGTCCCACATACTGGGGAAAATGAAAGTCCACTGTAGGTTCTCTTTTTCCAACTTGAGAAACTGTAGATCCAGAGGGACTCTCTCAGTGTGGTACTGTGCCAGCTGGAAGGAGGAACAATGTGGTCAAGATGTAGCAGCTTTTCTTAACTTTCTAATATGATCTTTATTGGTCTCTGTAGTCCAGGAAGGTTCATCAACTTCTCTTCAAGTTCTGGGATTTTCATAATAGTGTCATGTCTGTGGATAGTAGCTAGCTGATCTTTTTGTAAATGGGACTCAAGTTGGGAATGATGTATGTTGCCATCTTGATGACATCACTTCCTCATATTTTTAAATTTAATATTAGGGTCTGTTATCCATTTGAGTTATTCTTATAATTATACATGGGATAGATCAGTTTATTTTTTTGGCATGTGGATACCAATTGTTTAATCACAATTTTTTAGAAAAACTATCTTTTCTCTGCTTAGTTGCCTTTGCATCTTTGGAAAAAAACAATAAGTTGTACATATATGTGAATCTATTTCTGGACTTTATAACATTTTCTGTTGGTCTGTTTTTCTATCTTGACACCAATTCCATATTTTTTTGATTACTCTAGTTTTGTAAGTCAAAATTAACTACTTTTTGTCTTCCAAGTTTGGTCTTCTATTTCAGAACAATTTTTGCTATTCTAGGTTCTTTGCATTTCCATATGAATTTTAGAACTCATTTGTCAATTTCTGCATGAAAGCCTTGTGGTGCTTTGATTGAGAATGCAGTGAATCTAAAAATCAATCTGAGTCAAATTTAAGTCTTCTAACTATGAACATGTATTTTTTTTCACTTATGGAGGTTGTATTTAATTTCTCTCAGTAATGTTTTGCAGTTTTTAGTGTGCAGATATTTCAAGTTTTTTATCAGATTTATCCCTGTAATGTGATTTATAAAAAGAAATATATATATTATTTTTTTACTGGGTGGGGTTGTCTTGTAAGATTGAACCCTTAATCTGTGCAATCAGATGCTATCTCCAGGTTGATAGTGTCAAAATTGAGTTGAATTGTAGGATTCCTAGCAGGTGTTTTGAGAATTGCTTGTTGGTGTGGGGAACTACCCCCCATCATGACCACACTGAAATTGGTACTAGACTCATTTTAATCTCTGAGTATTTAATAATTTTAGATACTATTGTAAACCTTAGTTTCTGATTATTTGATGCTAGCATATAGAAATACAAGTAATTTTTTATATTAACATTGTATCTTGAAACCTTGTTAAATTATTAGTTCTAACAGATTTTTGTATATTCAATTGAATTTTCTACATAAATGATAGTATTTCATAATAAAGATAGTTTTACTTCTTTCTTTTCAATCTGGATGCTTTTTAAATTTTTTTTCTTGCTATATTGAGTAAGTGTAACCTCCCATATAATGTTCAAGAGTGGTGTTGTGATCCAGCCATCCTGCTTCTAGGTGTTTACTCAAAAAAAATTAAAGTATATATCCATATGAACACTTGTACAGAAATGTTTTAACATCTTTATTTGTCAAAGCCAAAAACTGAAACAACCCAAATGTCTATCAGCAAATAAATGAGTGAAAAAACTGTAGTATATTTACACAGTGGAATATTACTCAACATTATTTTAAAAATAAACTATTGATATGCTGCACCATGGAATAATGTCAAAATAATTATACTGAGTGAAAGAAGCCAGACAGGGGAGTACATACTGTATAATTTAGTTATTTAAAATTCTAGGATATGGAAATTAATGGAAATTTAAATTAAAGGAAAGCAAAACAGTGGTTGTTTAGGAATGTGGTCAAGATGTAATGGAGAGAGACTGAAGGAAAGGATTACAAATGTGCAAGAGGGAAAGAAGAATATTTTAATTATCTTGATTGTGATTATGTTTTCATGGATAAATATGTGGGTGTATATATAAAGACTTTATATTTATATATAAAATATATATGTCAAAACTTATCATTTTATATACTTTAAATAGGTGTACTTTATCATATGTCAATTATACCTCACTAAAACTATTAAATATAATTTAAGAAAAAACACTGTATGCAATGAATAAATTCAGGTCAGGATTATCTGGCTGTAAGTGGATACAAAATGTCAACTCTGTGGTATAACCCCACCTCCAGAAACTTCCTCAATGTAGCTCAAACTTTGAGACATCCAAAGAGCAATTATAAACCTGATTACATTAGGGGATTAGTGATAAAGATAGATACTCTGTTAATTGAAATAAATATCAAAGCAGGCAGTTTTCAGAGAAAAATTTCTAATGGTTCTATTGAATTTAAACCGGGGATAGAGACTAATTTTAAAGTATTCAGGGTGTAAATACTAATAGCTATCATGATTATTTTAAGAATAATATCTCATTGGCATTCAGCATGATTTGGGGATAGAATAGATGAGAGAAAAATAAATTGGATGATTATAATTAGTACTGAGTGAATATTGCCAACTACTTTACTGGTAATAAGTGAAGGAAATGTCTCCTCTTTTTTTCTAGGAATATAAAGAACCTTCCATTGGTTACCTTCCACTCTCAATTTACAAAGTCATGGTTTCTGACTTCATGGAAATGTTCTTGAATTTCTTTGTGAGGATCATTCAGTCCTACTAAGGCCCTGTGATATTTGTTCAATTCCTCACACCTATAGCAACAATTCTCTAATAGGTTTTACCCAGTGCTCAGCCTGCTGTGCTTATTAAAAGGCAATGATTTTATGCAAACATTGCTCATTTCCCAATGCTGTCTCCATCTGTTGCTTCATCCTGGAATACCATCAGTGTATTAATACAGTATTCCAGCTTGATCCTTCACCACGCTTCAGGATTTCGGAAGTTTCAACAGAATTTCTGGTTCATGAGCTATTATTATTATTTGCTTTGCCTTGAATGAAAAAATTATTTTGTAATTCAAAAACTGAACACCCCAAGCTGCTTCTCATAAACCTAATTTCTACTGTTTCTGTCAAGCTTCGAATATATCTGAATTATTGGATATCCCTTGGAAAACTATATGAGAGTAGCCTCAAAAATCTAAATGTCATCATTCTATTTAAAAACAAAATTCTATAAGCATGTCCTGGCATCACTTGAGAATTTTGAGATACACTGTCTTCCCTTGAAATTAACTAACACAGTTGTCTAAGATATTCAAGTATTTTATATTTTTGACTTTTTTAAAAAAAAATTTAGAAACTTATTTTCCATCAACTTTATTTCCATTTTGTTTAAGACTACGTAACAGCTTAACACTACTCAGTGTTTGTTCCTACCCATTCGGTGGCCTGTGCAGTGGGGGCTGCAGACTTGCCTTCAGTGGTAGGCTAAGCACTCCAGTCTTCAAAAGGAAACTGCTGAATAGTCACAGAGGGCACCTGTATGCCTTCCGACCAGTCTGCAACCTCAGGTTGAGCAGCAGTAAAATCACCAGAGCAGTAGATTCACCCTAAATTCCTCCTTGGTCACAACCTTTTCAGCATTGCCTTGCTCTTCCTTTTCAATCTCCGTAGAAATAAAAATCAGGCCTGACCTCCCATAGGTGTTTACAGGAGATGGTATCACGCAGATGCAGAGCATCCACAACATTAGACCCACTGAGCTCACCCAGTGAGCTCCCTTGTTGTTTCAGGGATGGCAATATCCACAGACTGCCCAGGAGGGTCTGTGTTTACACAGAGCAGGTCAACAAAAGATGCCTCTGCGAGAGACCGGTGGTCAACCCTGGAATGGGTAACCACCAGAGGTCTCGGCTCTTGGAAGGCCTCCTGGATCTGGTTAGTGAAGTTTTCAGGAATGAAGCACCAGCAATAGGAATGACTCCTGTAACAGCGAGAAACTTCAGCACAGTTCACTAGTCAGTATTCCTGGACAATAAGACACTGACATCAGCTGAGTTTTTAATCAACAATGGCACGAGCTGCCAGTAGAAGCTTCTCTTCAGATTTATGATGTAGATGACATCACTTTCCCTTTTGTAGATGTACTGTTTCATTTGGAAGTCAAGGTTGCTGACACCTAAGTAGGTTCCTGCTGCAAGGAATTTGAGGACATCCTCCTGCTTCATTTGCAGGACACCAAGGGCTCTAGACATTGTAAAAGTTCCTTTTAAGTTACATGGTAACAAAGAATAATGCTAGATGGTCCCCTCTCTGGGTAGCACAGAAAAGGTGTCTATATATTCTTAATTTGGGGGGGGTTCAGTAAATTTTGTCCTTACCAAGTTATACTTTAATAATAAAGGCACAGTAATCATAGAGATCAATGTCATGTCATTCTATTAGTCAAGACTCTTTCAATTGCTAGTGATAAAACCCCATCTCAAACAAAGTTGAACAAAATAGGGATTCCATTAGTTTACATAAATAAAAAGTTCTTAGGTTTAGCTTCAGGCATAGCAGCATCTAGGTGCTCATATATGGCTCTCACTCTTTCTATTTTGGACACCTCTTCTAGGCACAATGAATAGCTGCAGCACACAAGCCCCACATCATGCTACCTTAGCAACTCCACAAAACAGAAAGCAACTTTCTCAACAGTTCTAGCAGACAATTACCAGGGACAGCTCCTCCTGAACTAAGCATCATACCCAGGAGACTGGGGTGTTCTAATTAGTCAGGTCTAGGGCATGTGTCCTCTTCTGCATCTGGAAAATGGAGTCCTTTATGCTCAAATCATAGGGAATGAGTTCTCCTAAGGAATGGATGGAATCTGTAAACAAATATGTTTAAAAAAAACAGATATGATCTTATCTGTTAGGCAGATAAGTTCACAGATCTTTCTACAATTGTCAAGAAGATGACAATGTTCTCAAAGACATAGCTATGATACCATAAGTAAAGTTTAAAATTAAATATATTTAAGTGCCAAAATGCAGAAGATAAACTGTGTTTGTGTCATAGATACCATTCTCTTGAAGAGAGTCATCAAGAAAAACATTTGGAAGCAATGAGGTTACAGTAGTTTTGTATTCCTCCTTGCTATTCATACTGTATATACTGCCAAACTGAACTCCCTAAAGCACTGCTAAAGAATCTTTGGTAGTTTCTTAATACTTACATAATAAGATACAGGCATCTTAGTCTGAAGATAATCAGATAGAATTCTATTCAAATACAGTCAATCATACATATAGTTTATGACCTTGAATAAACTAGTCTCTTTAAGCTTCAGTTTACTTATTTGTAAAATTAAAATATAATGCTTACTTTAAGGGATGTTGGAGAATTAAATGGGCCTATCACAATATCTGGCACACAGTAGATGCTCGACAAGTATTGTTTTAAGTATTATTCCTCCTATTCCTCCACAGGAATAGCCTTCTCCCTATTATTCTCTGATCTTCCAAAAACTTTTCTTGCTCACTGTAAGCTTGGTAAAGGCAGGGATTCTTGCTGCTTTATTTGCTAATGGCTTCTTGGGGCTATATCTATAATATAGTAAGTACTCAAAAAGCATTTGCTGAGTGAATGAATAAATGAATGGACTATCTTAACTCTCACGTCAAAAAGTTTATGCATTCAGGAGACGATCCCTGTTAAATTCATTTTTATAGTGCCCCAAATTCCTAGTTTAGAGCCTAGAACAAATAAATATTTGTTGAATTAAAAACTGAATGGGTGAAAACCCAAACAATTGCCTCAAGTACTGTTTTCATTTTTCAAACACTAATACAGTCAATAAACATTTTAACTGCAATCATAATCATCACTAACATTTTAAACTCCATATTCAGAAAGAAAAAATAATACAAATAATATGCCTGCATGTTCAATCAAACATACATACAAACTAAAGTTAAAAGCGTTAAGGAGTGGCATTTATATTGTTCCATGACTTTAAAAATGTAAAGATTGTTCAATGATTTAGAGTACTTTTTTTCTGAAAACTGTCTGCTTTTTAATCCCAGACAATGAATAGTAAATGGCATGTATTTAATAAAATATTTCTGAAGTCAGAGCATGTTACTGAATAATCAATAAAATGTGCCTTTTAACTTATATGCAAGGCTGGTATAATCAGTCAGCTTTTTAACGACTCCCTTGACTGCAGCAGAAAGTTTTATAAATTCCAAATAGTGAGATTTTTATGAAAGTTATTAGCATCCTTGGTCAGCAAAGAACTATACACCATTTCCTGGGATTTTTAACTGTTTTAATGAGGCAAACTTTACAAAGAAGCTTAAAGGCTAAACTTTATTGGCAACATAATAGAACAAAGATCTGTTTAGCCTTCACTAAAGTCATTCTCCAATCACTTGCATATTGGATAAGCATGATAAAATAAGGAAGAGATTACTTGTTTTCTCCAAATCCTAACAAGACTGTATACTTGAATATGATTTGAACCCATGTTAATCAATTTCCTAATGGAAAAATATGACCTCCTACCTTTAAAAATTAAATGTCCCTTTGGAGACTTACTAAAAAGAAGGCTTGCCCAACTTTACTAACATTAAATGGCCCACACAAAACAGCATCTTGATGTATTAATATTTAAATCAAAAACATCTGTATCATGTTTGGCTTAAAATATACATTGATTTGAAAATAAAAGCGGAAAGTTTTTGTAAAAATATGTGCTTTATTTCAAAGAATGCAAATCATTAAACACATTTTTGATAATGTCCTAAAATTTAATTCAGTTGTTTGAAATAAAGCTCAAAGAAGTCTATCTTTCTTCCTTATGTAGGACTATAGTAGACACTTTAACAACCTGAAGGTCAGAGGCACCAACCCTGTGCAATCAAATATCCACATATAACTTTTGACTCCCCCAAAACTTAATTACTAATAGACTGCTCTTGACCAGAAGCTTACTGATAACAGAAATAGTTGATTAACACATATTTTGTATATAACATATACTATATGCATAAGTATATACTGTATTCTTACAATAAACTGAAGAAAAAATGTAATTAAGAAAATTATAACTAAAAAAAATATATTAATAGTACTATATGGATTTATTGGGAAAAAAAAGTCCACATATAAGTGGACCAACACAGTTTAAATCCATGTTAATCAAAAGTCAGCTGTACCTAGAACCTTCCAGCAGGGAGTTTAGACCTGTGATCAACTTACTCTGAGTAAGCCTGTTGATAGGCTTCAGGAAGCCCCTGAAACCATTGAAGTTGTGCTCAAAGTTCTGTGTGTTTTCAGAGCAGAGTTTCTCACCTTGGTATCATTGACATTTTGGGCCAGACAACTCTCTTTTGTTGGAACTGTCCTATGGATTAGAGGATGTTTCACATTATCTCCAGCCTCTACCCACAAGATACCGCTAGCACAGCTCCAGTTGCAACTATCAAAAATGTTTCCAAACATTACAAATGTCCCTGGAGAACCACTGCTCTAGAAGGGGGGTCCACTGCTTTTATCAGATTCCCAAATGAGTTAAGAGTCACTCCTTTAGTGTGTGAGACTAGTCACTTCACCACTGGGTCTCATAGATAGACGCATGCTGGTCTAGCCTTTGGGATTCCCCCCAGAATGAAACCTATTGCCATTACTTTTGTGGCAGGCAGAGTAATGGGTCTCCCCATCACCATCCTTCCCTCTGTGAGGTGCAATTGCCTAAAAATATGTTTTTTCAAAAACCTTTGATTAAGGTCTCCCAATTGCTGATGGCTTCAGAGAGTCTAAGGATGGTGTTCAAAGAAGGGGAGTCAGAAACCTGGTAGGTTTGTTGAGGTTTGTTGCTCATGTTATTTTGATTCTTTACCACACAAACCAAAACCTGACTTGGGTAATCAATACACATTTAGTTAATGATTGGATAACTGGATTGTGAAACCCACAGCATTTATGAGAGCTTATTCTTAATTAAAAGACCCATGGTATAAAGCAGTTCTGAAGTCACATCCTCCCAAAGTTCTGATTTTCTCTGCTTACCTACCATAAACCTGTTGCCTCAGAGATCTATCCCATGGAGAACAGAACCTAGTGAGCCCACTCCACAGCATTAACTGTTCTCAGTGGCAGTGGATTCTCTCTGTGCTCCATGTAAGTTTGGCCCCATGTGTTGGTCACAAGTATCCCTGAAGGCACATAATACCCAAAGTATCCTTATCACCCCCACTTGTGGGGTGTAGGATATTTCTCATGTTCTGCTTTACTTTTCCCCTTAAAATTGCTCTGACCACCCACTGCCCTTGATCTCCTTTTCCAAATCGTTTTCTTTTCCAAATCTAATTATAAAGTGGAATACAATCCTTCCAGTGCCCTACACACACACACACACACACACACACACACACACACACACACACACACACACCACTTTCTTTCCTAGCCTACACAGACTGTATTAAACAAAACAAAATTCAGCCACATACTATTTCAAGAGATACCTCAAAACACAATGGCATAAAAAAGTTTTAAAATAAAAGTGTGAAATACCACCCAAAAGAGAGCTGATATAGCTCAAGGGACTCCAAGTACAATAGTCTCACCAAAGTTAAACACATTTGCTACATGATAAAGGTTCAATTCACTGGGAATACAGATCTAAACTTACATGTACTCATAAAATAACTGTGAAATATGTGAAGCGAAATTTGACAGCACATAGCAACTTAACAAATCCTCTGTTACAGTAAGATTTTATCATAAATTTCTCAGTAATTGGATCAAACAAACTCTATATAATAAGTATATAAAAATTTGGTAATACTTTGACAAGCTCAATCCAACATACATATATATTTCGAACCTTGTCCACACAATCTACCCTCCAACCAATTCCTCTACATAAACCTCCACTATTTCCTTTCTATTCTCTTTCAACTAATTTCCTTGCTACTTCACTGAGAAATTGTAAGCAGCAAGAATTTCTCCAGATTCTCTTTAATACCTCTAACCACTTACTATCGTCTGTACTCATACTCTGCCTTCCCACATTTATTTAGATGAACTCTCTATGCTCCAGCGTAAAGTCAGTCCCTGCCCCTGTGTACTGGACCCCATCCCCTCTAACTTTCTTTCTCTAGTAGTACTCCTTTCTCTCCTGTTTCAATCTGCTAGATCATTCTTACTAGCAGTCCCATTAGGATGACCCCATATGCCCTGCAATTACTTCCCCTTTCTCCCCGATGCAGCTAACTACAATCTCTTTTGCTACTCTCAAATCTATTTTAGCCCAGCTTTCACACTCATCACTTCACTAAAACTGTTCTTGTCAAGATCTCCATTACTACATCCAGTGCTCTTTTATGAGTTCCCACCTCACAATGCTAATGTCAGCACTGATCCAGCACACTCTCCTTCTTTATTCACTTTCTTCTTTAGCTTCTAGGATACCCATCCCCTTTGCTGTCCTCCCACTTCAACATTTGGTCCTTCTCAGTTTCTTAATAGTTACTCATCTCCTCTCAGACCTCATAACATTAGCCCTTGGGCCTCTTCTCTTCTCTTCCCATACTCACTCCTTTGGCAACCTCATTCAGTCTCAGGGCTTAAATGCTGTCTATATAATAATGACTCCTAAATGCATATCTCCAGCCCAGGCCCCTCTCATGAAGCCTAAGTTTGTATATCCAATTGCCTACTAAACACCTCTTCTTGAGGAATTCATTAAGAACACAAACTCAGCATGTTAAAAACTTAATTTCTGATCTCCCTCCAAAAAACCTAACACCCACAGATTTCCCTATCTCAAATAATGATGTTACCATTTCTCTGTGAGCCCAAGCAAAACAAACAAACATAAAAACTTGAAGCCATACTTATGCCCCTCTGTCTCCTCCCAACTTAACTCTGTCAAGAAATTTTTTTGGCTCTATTTTTAAAATATATCCAGAACTCAACCATTTCTTTTTACTGCCATGTTAATATTATGGTCTAAGCTACCATTATCTCCTCTAAGGATTGTTATACTATCCTCTTGATTATCCTGCTTTCAGCCTTCCCTTTTTAGTCTATTCTCAACACAGTAGCCACAGTAATCCTTTGAAAATGTAAATCACCTCATGCCACTGCCCTGCTCCTTCTCTCACTCATTGAAAAACACAGAACTTATAATGAAGTGCACCTCTTATTATCTTACCTCATCTCTTACTATTCTGTTTGTTGTTTGCACCCCGCTCTAGTCACACTGCCTCCATGCTGTCATTTGAACACACAAGCTCCCACTTAACAGCATCTTCATCTACATGGTCTGTCTTCCTACTTAGACCCTTTGTTCTCCCTGTTCCCACTTCCTAAAATACTCTTCCTACGTGACTAATTTCCTCACCTTCAAGTCATTGTTCAAATGTCATCTTCTTAGTGAATCCCTCCATGACCACTTTATTTACAATTGGGAAAACCACCTCCAGCCCTCCTGTATTACCTTTTCCCCTATAGCCTTTATCAGATTCTTACACACTTATGTTCCATATTCATTACTTATTATCCATCTTCCTCCACTAAAATGTAAGCATTTAGGGCAAAGATGTCTGGCTATTTTGTTCACTGAGGTATCTCAGGCATCTCAAAGAGTTCCTGGCACATTTTACACAGTAGATATTTGTTAAATGAATAAATGAATGATTGAGCAAATAAATAAATGAATGAAAGCATAGAACACTGCACCCAACATTCTCATCAAAACAAATGAAATAATAATAAAATGTGAACATGTAATATGGTATAAACAAGTGTAAAAATCACTAACATACAGACTAGTGAGGAAACACATTTGCAATTATAAAAGAGGAAGTACAGAGTCTATCTGAAAGAAAAAAGAGAAACGTCTCACCCAGAATTTTATGTTCAGGTTCATATTAATGGAAAAAATAATATCTAGGAAATTTTAAAGATGTGTATAGCTGCGAAGTAGAGTGGAGGGAGATTTGAGTGTTCTAGGCAGAATGAAAGAATATGAGCAAAGATCAGAAGGCAATAGTGAGAGTACAAAGAGCAAGATGCATTGAAAAAAGTCTGGAGTAAAAAGATGGTAGTGAATGATGAGGTTGGATTACGAATTAAGTAGGAACCATTTCACAAAGATCTGTGTGCATCCTATTAAAGAGTTTAAACTTCATCCTAAAAGCAATGGGAAGTTTTCTAATTTCTTCACCTCTTTGTTACCAATAACCTTTCTCTCCATTCTATTAGCTATCCATCCCCATGGTCTAACCCTAGACCTCATCAGCACCAGAAACTTTGTTACTTCTAAAATCTGAATTTCAAATATTACAATTTCTACTTTCATCTAGACATCCAAATCAGAGGCCTGTGAGTAATCCTAGATATCTTTGGCTTTCTGTCTATCTGATTCTTGTTCCTCCCCATATGGTTAATCACAAAGTATAATCTAAACACTTATCTTATATCCATACATTCTAAACATGTATTTACTTCTCTCCATTCTGCATACTTTATTCCATTCTTGGGCATCTTTTCTTACCTAGAATGACCTTCTAACTGATGTTGCCATTATCAGATGAGGAAGAGGCTAATGAGCCATAGTCTGTTCTTCAAAATGTATCTTGATCTCTCTAAAATAGAGTTTCTTAACCTCAGCACTATTGTGTGTTATCAGCAACCCTAGCCTCCATCCTTTAGCAAATCTTCCTTCACCCCAGTCATGGCAATAAATAATATCTCCAGACTGCTAAATATCTGTCGCTAGGGGTGAGGGGATTGCCCCATTTAAGAACCACTATCTTAAAACAGGAGTTTGATCATGTCACTCCTCTCCTGCTATTTCATTGATTCCTTATTTAATTAACATGACCAATATGTGTTGTACCAGGCTCTGTGCTAGACCACAGAGATATGATGGTGAACAGGTTAGATGGGGGTAATTGACCATACAACTTATATTCACTTTCAGTAAACAGACAATCTAAGTCACTAAGAAAATATAAATTATAATATGTTCTAGAAAAGACACAAGGTAGAGGTGAGGCAGACTACTCTGGGCATTAACGTTTCAGGTGCAGCCCGAAGGAAGAGAAGAAGCTAGATATGAAAAGACTAGAAGGAAGAAGATTTGCAGCAGAGGAAAGACCATGTGCAAATTCTCTGAGACAGGAGAACATGTTGTGCCTGAGAAACTGAGGCCAGGCCTGTGGGAATGAGCACTGATCAGCAAAGAGAGAGAGTATGTAGAGTTGGACAGA